>OZ018324.1:207744537-207914537 GCA_963969495.1 Ceratothoa steindachneri | reverse complement strand
GGTGCATATATACCGGGAGTTCTCCAAACAGAGAGAGAAAGAGAGGCCTTCTCGAACCCTTGTTATCGGCAGTGAAAAAACGAGCGTTTCCTTGCGGGGATGTTTCAACAGCAGGGATCAGCGGGCCATACGGAGTACCAGCGGCTGGAGGCATAAAAGCTGTCGCGGCTAACCTACAAAGTTTTCTCCCGACCCGAGGGGAGGAGGTTGAGACGGCGGAGAGCTAGCATTCAATTTCAGCGTCATGCCTCGGTGTAAATTTTTCGGACACCTCGGGGCAAGTCACAAAAAGGGTGAAGTCAGATGGAGAAGGGGGAGTAACGGCTCGCTATCTGTCCCGATGTAATATCTTAGGAGGTGGGGAAATAATATTATTCTATGGGATACCTCTACACAGTGCGAGTCGCTATTTAACAAATTTTATCTTCCCAATGACCTAGATTGTCTTCTTGGTACTTGTGTCTACTGGGTATTCAAGTAAATAGTTTAAATTATCCTTTAGGGATCTTTCATCTTTTTTAGCAATATTTCTTGCCATTTCCAACTATTAGATTATTTTTCGTTTTATCTCATCGGTCATCCGTGTGTATCCATACTTTACTTATATGGTCGCTGCAGGTTTCGTAACATCTATCATACCATGTTAGAGATGTCCTCAATTATGGCGTTCCTTTGTGTTCAGGGTTCATGTTTATGTGCTATAAGTAAGGTAAATGGATTAAGAATTCTTAAAATGAAGAATAGAAACATGTGAAATCTGAATATGCAGTTAAAACTTCCTCCAATTCTCCAGTTTAACGCATTTTTTCATCTACTAACTAATTTTTCCATTCTCTCTTCAGGAATCACAATTTCTTCAAATTATTCTAAGAAGAAGAAAAACTAGAAAGAATTGTTTGCCGTCGTTTTGTTCGTCTTGAGTTCTGTCCGGGAAATGAGAGAGAGAGAAACAACGAGGCTTACACTCGAAAACACTGTGAAAACCTAACGATTTCTTATATTTCTCCTCTAGTTTTCCACTCTAATGTGGAAGATATAGATGAATCGGCCGTAGGTTCCCCACTCTCTTGCCCTTGAAGTGGTAGGAAGAATGTTAAGTTAGATTAAATTCTTATCGCTTACTATTATTTCTCATTTCATCCCCTTTTCACTTTCCTCTTCATCTCCTCTATACTTGGAAACCGTTTGCATCTCTCCTCTGGGCATGAGCCTGAAGAAGAGAGGCGGCGAGAACGGATGTGAAAGCCGCCCCTATCAAGGGAGGCTACGGAGGTGACATGTACTCCAATCCGTTCTCCTTATCACTATACTCGCAAGTTGTTTGTGTGTTCCGGTAAATGAGGTAAGGTGCTTGCGAACCATTGAGAAATAAATAGCTTTGGTGTTGACGAAGAATCCTGGCTTGATATTTGGCCATTGTCCAGAATCACTGTATCCAGCTTCCGTGGCTTTCCTCCTTACTTCCTCGACCTGCGTGATCGATCTCGCTGCTGGCCAGTTTATTTTTTAGTCAGCGTCACTCCAGTGTTCCTTGAGGACGGTGGAGAATTTTACAGTCCTTAAGGCCTGCTTTTTCTCCTTCACATTCAAATTGATTCCTTTGTAGGTCTCTTCATAGTATACTTTAGGCTCCAACCCAAGACCACATCGAGGGTGCAGGTGGTCGTATTATATCCACCAGGAAATAACGAGGCCACATTCAACTCTTTTTCTCTTTTCCTACAGGGTGGCTAGATTTAAAAAATCACAGCCTTGCCTGCCGGGCGATGATTTCTATTTTTTTCCTAGTTTCCACTCATTAGACATTTTTAATTTGAAGAAATAATAATAAAGATGGAAAATCTTAATTTCTATCGACTTTCTTACCTCCGTCAACAGTTTAGCGGAGGTTATGTGACCACCCGTGTATGTTTGTCTGTCTGTATGTTTGTGCACAACATATCTCAAAACACATTTTGATTCTATTTTGTCAAGGAACATTTGATTAGATTTTGGGCGGATCCCGATCAAAATATGGATTCAAGTTCACTTATTCAATTGCTTTAACATTTCTTCTACGGCATTTTCTCACATTTTGACAATATCCTAAAATATAATGTGCAATTCAAATTGAAGATATCAACAGATAAACATTTATGACATTAAATCAATATATACAATTTTATCTGGATCCGGATCTGAGAGATAAAAATATTATTCTTAGGGGCATTCTTTACCAAAAAACTTTAGACTAATGTAGAAGGTCAAGGATGTGTGACAGAGAAAATATCTTGATCTCGAAATTTTAAGCCACTTTTTTCTATCTGTTAGAGGTAAGAAAAGAGAAAATTTTGGAAGGATGCCAAATCCGGATTTATCATTATGGAAATTAGCCTTTTGTTTATAATTCTCAAAATAGTGAAGACAGACACATGACTCTTAATGAGAATGACAGGCTTTCGTTGTGAAGGAGTTATATGGTATTACTTATAAAAAATAATCACAATGACGTTGGATGAAGTTTTCGCTTTCTAGGTAGTTTTATGAACTTTTTATCATTCAATGTTTTTTTTCGTAGGTAGAAGTTAGTCCAAGGAAATAATCCATATATTATTAAGGGATCTGAAATTCCTTTCATATCATGCAACGGAACTTTTTTTTTTCTTATTAATTTTGAAAATTCTGTAAGAATTGAGTTGTACTCTAGTCTACCTACTTTACCTTCACGATTCTAATTTAAGCACTAATATAGACAGCACTGATCACTAGAAACACAAAGTGTAAACTGATATTTATTCAATTATATTTAAATAACAATGTAATATAAGATAATCCTTATATTAAAATGAAAATTATGTGCTAAAAGATGATGTAACTAATATTCATTTTTTACACCTTTTTAATATCTGGTGCCGGATTTCTGCTCAACATCGACCACAATCCGAAGTCGATGTCGTTCAAATCTGGCGAACTTGGAGACCAACGCTCCTTTGAGAAAAACTCTTAAACTTTACTTGGCAACAGTCTAAACTTTTTTGCTTTGTTGTTGTTTCATCTTGTTTAATTGTTACACTGCACATTTTCTCTAGTGGTATCTACCCAGGATTCTAATTTCAACTTAAAGTGTCTACTTTCAACTTAAACATCTCCAAATAAAGATATTTGATCTTTATCCTTTCTTCAATGAATATTAGTGGTGTTTTTTGGACAGTTTATGTTAAGCCCAGCCACACCCTCCCCGAAGTTGTCCCTTGTCTCCGGAAAAATGTCTCCTGTTTAACCGGAATCTCATTTTTATATTGTACCCAAACACGATAATTTTGTATGTTGTGGTTGCAGGACAGTAAAGGAGTTCTCATTCGTCCACATAACTAATTAAAGCTAAAGAGAATTAAAATGTCAACAACAGAAGAGGTCAAAGGAACTTGAAGAACATTTTAAAATCAAAGGTTATTAGATGCATATATGGTTTCTTATTCATAAGTATTTATTTATGAGTTCCTGTTTATCTTTATATGCCAGGCATCCTTTTCTTCCAAGCTAAACGAACAAAATTTCGTTCAAGTATTTTAACTTAGCCGATCTTTCTAACTTTCATTTGGAACCTTCATTTTGATACTAAGTTGGTGTGCAATTTGCTTTTAATTGAGAAAAAAGACGAATGAAATAAATACGATTATGATTTAGGCTCCGTGAATAAAGAAAGTAGGCTTGAGTTGAAAAGGATAGAAGTAAAATGAATATTAAAAGGAAACATGGATGAATAGAACTGAAATAGAAAACCTCTCCCCTCGTAAGTTTGTGCTCAGCAAGGGACATTCTGCTCCGACTAGATAAATCTCAGCCCACTCAACACTTTGAAACCCTTTTGCGCTACGTGGACATTAACGAGCTCTATCTCAAGAAGTTCAGTTGTCCAGAGATAATGCCTTTCAGTCATCCGGTTCCTGCTTTCTTTGTCTTTGACTCCTTCATCTAAAACTGTTTTTCCATGATGCTTGAAATGCAGAGAATTACAAATTTTTTAGTGAATCTTTAACTTTAAAATGTATTTCCAAAGTCCTGTCTTTTGATATTCTACACTTAGTCATTTTATTGGAGGTAGAAATTCTATTTCAAGTTGCTTGTTGTAGACTCATGTGAGGCTCAGAGTATCCGCTTCCAAAGGGGTCTTCACTAATGAATTCACGGTTTAGGGTTTTATAACCCCTTATCTCCCACCTCTTTCTAAGCTGAAAAAGCAAAAACCAAGTAGATATATCTTAGCCAGAACATTTTCAGAAGGTGGCTTGCATAGTCCATGTGGAAGTTAAGGGAATTGAATATGTATGAAAGAAGTGAATTGCAAGTAGCGAAAAAGCAGTCTCCGAGAATAATTAGCGACCTTCAAATTATTGTTTAAGGGTCCAAGGGGTCAAGGACAGAAAATAGGCCGAAAACGCTCTGACTGTGAGAAACATATGTAAATTATGATAGTTAATATTTTGTTTTCAAAATCTTTTTTGTTTTTGAGGTTCCATGAAATATATTCGTAAAGAGTATTCCTTAAGGGGTAGGGAATCTGAATCGGGCGAGACTTTTGTGTCTTGAAGCGTGAAGGTATGATTTTATTATCATTGCTATCTCTCTTTACTCTGATTAATAGTTTTTGTTTGTACTTTAGAATACTTGTGTGCGGTGCTCTTCTAAACAGTTTACAACTGAGCAGCGCGTTCTCATTATGAAGACATTTCACCAAAACGGAGAAATTGCAACGCAAACAGATCGAATACTTCGTACTATTTTGGAAAGAAATGAAGCACCCAGTGAGTCTACGGTTCGCAGACTAATGAGGAAGTTTAAAATAACTGGTTGAGTTGCAACAGACAAATTGCCTGGGCAGAATCGTTTTTTGTCGGACAGAGCAAAAAATGCTGTTGTGCAAGAAGGTGTCACTCTAAGTTCTGGAAAATCGATTCGCCGACGTTTAAAGCAGTTGGACATCCTGACCACTTTAGTACATTGAATTCTGCTAATATATCTCCATATGCATACGTACAAAATTTAACTTACGCAGCCACCTGACCAAAGGGGGTGGAAGCAATATGCTGACTAGGTTGTGGAGAGACTTGTAGCCGACAAATATTTTGCAGAGAAAATCATTTTCAGTGAGGAGGCACAATTCCACTTGAGTGGATTTGTCACTAAATAGAACTGCCGGATTTGTGGAAATGAAAATCCTCGAATAATGCAAGAGCGTGAAATATATCTACTGAAGGCAGATGTGTGGTGTTGGTCTTTTGGCAGGTGGAGTGCTCGGACCTTTCTTATTTGAAGAGGATGGGGGGAATGCAGTTACCTTTAATGGAGAAGGTTACCGAGATATAATATCCACTCAGTTATGGCCCAACTTGTAAGATACGGAGATTGAAAACCTCTGATTTCAGCAGGAAGGAGTGGCCTGCCACACTTCACGCCAAACGCTTGCAATACTCAACGAAAAAACCTTGCATTGTGAACATGAATAGTCACAAAGTTCCTGCGATCTTACCAATTGTGATTTCTTCTTATTGGAGTATGTAAAATCACAGGCTTACACCAACAAACTACATATAATTTTTGAACTCAAGACTGAAATCAAGCGTCTGAATGGAAGCCTCGAGCCACACCTCTGTAAGAGAGTTATCGGAGAGTTCAAAGAGCGCATAAATGTCTGCAGACTCAGGGAAGGAGGCATATGGCCGAGATTGTGTGCCATACCTATACGAGAGACATAACCCATTAGAAATCTAAAGAAAATAACCATGTTTATAAAAATTCGTTTAATTATTCACATTTCAAATTCGGCCCCCCTTATGCAACAACCTATAGGCAATAATCCGTCCTTGTTTCTTTGCCTCACCCACCCGTTTACATGCATAGGGTTATAGCTTGCAAATGTCTGTGTTTGTTCTCCACACCAATGATATATTTTCATATAAGAACACAAAGGAGCAGCTTCGCCACTCCTCTTTACAGAAGGAGCTTGCGGTTCGCTTGCAGACTTTTGGTCCTTGTCCTACGGCCTATCACTAACTCTATAATTTAAGAAGGGGAATTTTTTAAGTATTCGAATAATAATTTCATATTTGTTTGGCAATGAGTTATGTTTTTTATCAAAGTTATTTCTATTAATTCTTTTATATTATCAAATAACAAAATGGTGAAGTTCAGAAATAAAACTAATTATCGAAACTTTGTGAATTTTTTAAAACCCATAGAATTACAAATAGTGTAGTTCATAAAATTTATTTTTATATATTTTCTTCTATAAGTTTAGATTTTAGCTAGATCATATTTTGAAAGGGGGGAAATTTAGTTTAGAGTTCCTTTTTAAAATTATTATAATTTTAATCCTAGTAGCGAAGCGCAAGCTCCCCCGTAGGAAGGAGTGGCGAAGCCATTGCCTGTTTTTTCCTTAACTCTATAATTTAACTTGGTGAATTTTTGAAATTTTTGAAAATGTTTTTTTTTGCTTAGTGGACAAGTAACCTTTCATGTTTTTGAGTTTAGGTTTATTTGAAACTTTTATTCGCAGCGCTGTTTTTTGTATGTTTCGAGCATTTATCAAAGTTCTTTCTAAGAGTTCAGAAAAAATAAATATAATTATCGAATGATTTGGAAGGAAAAAACATACAAATCGTGAAGTTCAAAAAATTTATTAAAATTAGGGCTTTGGCGCTTTTTTACTATCATTTCGTATATAAAACAAATTTAGATGAAAAAAGAGATCTGACGAAGGTTTTTCTATATATCAAACCGGGGGAAATAACTTTAAAAAGAGGTTTCAGGGTGTCTATGTTGAAACAAATGTTGGGAAAATTCTCAACTATATATAAATCTTCAAGAGAAAGACAATATAATAAATAGTGAAATAACTTTAAAAGAATGTTTCAGGGTATCTATGTTGAAAAAGGTGTTCAGGGTGTTAAAATAAAGAGTCTATAAATGGGATTAAAAAAAGTGGTTTTGAATAGCAAATAAGGCCGTAGGCCACACGCCGAAGGAGTGCCTGTAGAACCAAGGTCTTCCTGTAAGAAAGAATACGAAGTATGGCTTGTTTATATTATAAAGGAATTACTAGAAATTTCTTTGATGGAAAATTTAAATATAATTAGGTGACAACCAAACTAAAAGAAAAATCTCCTTCTTAAAATATAGGATTTAAATATCTTCTTCTTCTGTCTGTCCTGAGAATACGAAGACGACTCAAGCTTCATTCGATGAAAATGGAGATAAATTTATGGGTATGATGATATAGGGTAAATAAAGGGATAAGTGTGTGAAAGAGATGATTGAATAAAATAGAGAGTGAAAGATATGAGTAAAAGAGAGAGATGAGATATGAGAAAAAGAAAAAGATCAAAGATGAGTGGATTAAGGTGGAGAGGGGCTTGCTATGTGCTTATCAGGAGGACCTTCGAATGTGAGAGGTTGCAGAGGTCTGCCGGACATCCTGTTTGTGTAAAGCCACCCAATGTGGGACATCACTTACACCTTTTCTATCTGGGGTTAATATAACTAATCAAACGTTTCATTTACTTTTAAATAGAGTCAATGGAAACGGGCAGTTTATATGTACAATGGTGTCCCTTGTTCTCCAGCACTGCTTCAATTCTTTGTGGCATCCTGGAGACAAATTTGTGAGGGCATTCTGAATGATATTGATCCATATTTGTCCAATAAGCGCCACAAAGGCTCAGAATTGGATGGCCTCTGTTTATAAACTGTATGTTTGATTGTCACCCATAAATTCTCTAATGGGTTCAAATCTGGCGAATTTCCGGGGCAAGGACTAAAAGTGTTTGATGTTATTTTCAACCAAGAACATTCTTAGAGATTTTTTTTAGTGAAAAGGTGCACCATCATGCTGAAAATACAGTTATGATCTCCATATTAGTCCTGATTTTGGTAGGATTTAAAGTCCATGGCACTGTTCTTGGGAAAAATTATTAGTACTCCAGTTACCTTACATGAGAGGCAATTCCAGTCATGGAGAGTGTCCAGATGCTTCACTCTGGCCTCGATACCAAATTCGTGCTTGTCTGTTCTCCTCCTGACGATCGGTATTCTAGAAGCTTCAAAAAAACGGATGAAAGCTTCATCAGAGAATATCAATTTCAACGAAAGAATACACAGTTTTTTATTATATGTTTGAAATGCTTTTTATTAATAAACCTGCAATAATTTTTATACAGGATGCGGCAATAAGACTTCTTCGATTTGAAACGGCAATAAAAAGTAGACAAAGGAAGACACAGATTTTTATTTATATTCCAGAAATCTACATTTTATCGCCATTGCGATTCCTTGTGTTTTGAAAAAAGAGAATATTCCAGAAACCTGTATAATTTGCCATTACAATCCATATTTTTAAAAAATAACACCAGTTAAATTGCAGCCATGAAGTCGGATGCCTTATTGAAGTTCCTCTCCTACGTTTCTCATTGACTCACGGAACATATCACAGTGAATCGCAATGATTTCCTGCGTTATTGCAGAATCCAAAGTAAGCGTTGAGACGTGTGCAATGTGGCACCATCTTGTTGGAACCATATATCTTCCGGATCGTGATCGTTAAGTAACTCATCGTCTTTTGACGGAGATTTGTTTTCAATCAGTTCTTAATAACGATCTGACTTTCCCGTCACCGTAACCCCGTTCGTCCTTTTAAAAAAATAAGGACCCCTCACACCAAAATCACCCACAGTAAGCCAGTCAGTGAGTATCGCACCGCAGATTGATCGCCCGTGTAGATCCCGAAGGTTAGTGTTAGACCAAAACCTAAAATTGTGTTTATTAACAATTCCGCAGATCAGAATAACTGTTAGAAAACGTTTTGGAGAATGGTCATACAAAGTTGTAAGGGTTTCATCATCTCCCTCACTCAACTTTTGCACCACAATCATATTATACGGATGTATAGGGAGTGTTCTGTGTAAAAATTTGCGGATAATTCGATTAGAGACGTGTAAGACAGCCACGTGTTTCCGTGCAGAGCGCCTGTAAGACTGTTATATCGAATTTCTCACAGCTCCCGAAATTTCCGGGCAGGTCGTAGTCCTAGGTTGTTTAGGACTTTTCTATTTAAAGCTTACCAAGTTTGTCTAAAGGTAAAAACCGAACGACGAATTTTTTTTCCATCTGGAATTTTACCTCGGCAAGGAAAACGTATTTGAAAAGCACCTGCATTGTTATCACGGTTTCAACAACAAAGGCCCGATGTTCTCAACTCTACGGCACGTTAGTAACTAGAACTGCATGATGCCTAGGAAATAAAGCGACCAGCTACACTGCTGTACCTCTTCCAAATGCTGAGCAATGATCTTTCTAAATCAGGAAGGTCTTATTCCTATCACGTAAATTATATAAACGAATGGAAAAAATATATACATATATCAGTTTCAAAGCTTTTGATCCTGATTATATATATGAAACCATTAATTTTATTCTATCTCTCTTCTGCTTTTTATGTTGTAGCCACCTATATGCTTGTTTTGATATGATATTCGCCCTTTATTTCCCGTTATCCAGACGTTTTCATATATATTTCCAGCCCTTTAAGCTTTCCTTAATTACGGAAAATGTTCTTGTTGCTCGCACCAATTTATTTTCCCCTTTCCATTCAGAACTAACTGTTTCATCTTCATTTGTATTTACACCTCTCTGCTCCTCTGCTCCACTTTCATCTCATGAGAGCGTTCTGGAAAATTGCCTTAATTGCTAAAATATATATCATAGAAGATTGCGCTTGTGTAGTCAAGGATGTCATAAATGAAATGCATCTAGGCAGGAAAAGTAGGGGCGAAAGATTATTTACAAGTAGCAGCGATGCATTTTATGATAATATACTCGTATCTCAATGCTCTTGAGTTTTCTGAAATATTAATGAGTTTAGTATATATATATATATATATATATATATATATATATATATATATATATATATATATATACAGCAGGAAAAGTAGAGCAAGTACTGAATATAACATATGTATATTGCCAACGTTTCGGGCTCTGTGCCCATCTTCTAGGCTAGAATATTAAAGATTTACATGAGAACAATTGCTTAACAATTATGAGAATAATTATATTAATGGCTTTAGCCACAAATGTATTAGGATGTAAAACAAAAAGAAAAACTTATAAAAAATGAAATACAAAGGACAAAATTCTGTATATTAAGAGAAAAAATAAATTTTAGTAATTTTGTTGGAATTTATTTATTTTTTATCTTAATATACAGAATTTTGTCCTTTATATTTCATTTTTTATAAGTTTTTCTTTTTGTTTTACATCCTAGTGCATTTTTGCCTAAAGCCATTAATATAATTATTCTCATAATTGTTAAGCAATTGTTCTAATGTAAATCTTTAATATTCTAGCCTAGAAGATGGGTACAGAGCCCGAAACGTTGGCAATATATGTTATATTCAGTACTTGCTCTACTTTTCCCGTGAAAGGCCACATTGATTGGATCCCAAGGTCGGTTCTCGCCTTCTTTCATGAAGCGGTTGGAGGAGTGGTGAGTTGTAGGAGAGTGATTACAAATCATGATAAATGATCTCAATGATTGTTTTCCACTAACGGAGCATTATAATTAATAATAACGATAAATTGAATATTTCACATAATATTTTTATCATTTTATTATCTCATCCATGGTAATAATTATAGTTGTAGATCTGATTAGACCACGTAAGCCTTCCACATTTGTCTTTCCTTCTTATCTACTTTAGCATAACATAATTCAAGGGATGGCAAAATCCACAAGAGCCTATTAGAGGTCCTCTAAGTTAATCAAAAGGCCTCTGCAAGAAGAACCCATATCTTCATATACTGCATCCACAGGAACGAATCAAGAATACTGTATCACTTTATGCCTTTTTCGCTCGTTTGTTTTGTTTTTCACTTTTGTTTTCGATTTTGGGAAAATGTCGT
This sequence comes from Ceratothoa steindachneri, assembly GCA_963969495.1. Classification (NCBI taxonomy): domain Eukaryota; kingdom Metazoa; phylum Arthropoda; class Malacostraca; order Isopoda; family Cymothoidae; genus Ceratothoa; species Ceratothoa steindachneri. The sequence continues at coordinate 207,903,599 of OZ018324.1, read as the reverse complement.
GTCCACTCGCGTGCTCTTCCCCCACAAGAGTAGATGCGCTGTGAATTTTGAGTTTTATTATTATTATTATTATTATTATTATAATGTATGACGGGGTAAAAAAGACATTGAGATTTAAATTGAAATATTCACTTAAATATAAATTCTAAGGTCACCAAATATTAACACTTCCTTTCGCCAATCGTTTCATCTTACCATAAAAATTTCATTAATTAAATTAATTATTAATCTTTTATAATTATATGAATAACTAAGTACAGTGAAAAATACGAAGGGTGGTCAATAAGTTTTGCGATTCGGATATAAGGAAACGAGATATGAGGAAAAGTGTTTTATTATTTTTCAATGTAACTACCCTCGACTTCAATGCACTTGCGCCACTTGTCCCTGAGGCCTTGAATTCCCGACAACCAGAAATCTCCCGACTGCTGTTCAATCCACTCCTGGACGGCGAGCTAGACATCTTCATCGTCCCCAAACCGGCGTCCACGCAGTGCAGCCTTGAGCTGGCGAAATAAAAAGTAGTCGCTAGGGGCCAGATCTGGACTGTAGGGGAGATGGTTGAGCTCCTCGAATCCGCACTCGCGTAGGGCAGCTTGTGCAACTCTGGCCTTGTGGACTTTGATGACGTTGAAGTCGATCATGGGGCGTGAGGTTTCTAGGGACCCAACGGGCAGAGCCCTCGGTCATGGCCAAATTGTCGTGGATGATGCTGATAACACTTCCATCTGATATTCCAAGTTCTCCCTCGATTTCTTCGACCTTCATTCGAGGATCATCCTCTCCACACGGACCACATTGTCCCCGTTGGTCACGTATGACGGGCATCTTGAAAGGGGGTCACCTTCAAGGGACTCATGACCATGGCGGAACTGCCTATTATTTCAGTGAGCAATGGTTGCATAGGAAGGGGCGGTGTCGGTGTACACTGCAACCATGCGTTCATGGATCTCTTTTGTATTCTTGCCTTTCTTGGTCAAAAATTTGATCACTGCGCGGTGCTCAACCTTTTCCATTGTTGAAAAATTTGTGACTGACGATCTGCGATGTGCTACTGCTTCTTAAATAGACGAGGCAGGAGCGTGCGCCTGCAGTTCCTGACTTGTAATAACTTGTCCTGACACCCCCACAAACAGCCATCCCCCTTCCTCTGTTTTCCCTACCTATTCGCAGAACTTATTGACCGCCCCTCGTAAGTGCGAAAAAGTTCTTACGTAAAAAATACCCCCCAAAATTGCCCTAATGATATTTCCTACTGCAACACAACGGTGAAACCCTCCCAACAAAAGTTTTTGTTTACACCTGCATTCTGTCTACAATCACCTTTATCGGTAAAAATTACGGGCAGACACAATCGCCGGGTTGCAATCCTATTGACCTTAGATTCGGAACGAACATAAAGAAATTGATTATAAAGTTTAAACGAGGAAGTTTACCAAAAATGAATTGAAAGAATAAATAGTGGATTGTTTGGGTAAAAGAAAATGGACAGAAATTAAAAAATGCATCATGTCCTTGAAGTAAATGTTGGGACCTCATTGCAAACAAAACGGCTGACAAATCGATCGTGATTTAGGTATGATGATTAAAAAAGACTTACCAGATTTTTTCCCCAGATAATAATATTCATAAAATTATAAATGAAATAATTAATGAATGTTAGGATGAGAAAAAATAGAGATCAGAGATAGAGAGATAGAGACTGGTAGGACGGAAAGAACCCACGATTGGCTTATTTTTTAGGTAACTTCCGTTAGTTAAGACGCTCTATAGCGAGCCTGATTATACCAACGATAGGTCCGGCGAGATGGCGTGAAGGTCTAAATTCACTCCCGGCGGCCCCGTATAAATAGTTAAGCGTTGTCCTGGGTAAGATTAGTATTTTGCCAAAGAGGACGTGACACAGAAGAATTCTTTCTCTCAGCCTCTCTTATCCCAAGAGCTCGAAGACAAGAAAATTAAATAAGAAGAAATAAAAACTAAAAACGAGGAGACTCCCACACTGTTGTATTTCACTCAGCTTCTCCGCGGCAAAATACTCCTTCAATGCCTCTTTTCGAAGCTAGCAGTGGTTGTTAGGAGACAGGTTATATTTCTCTTCATAACTTTAAGCAAATTATTTTGTTTCATCCATTTTATATTCAGAATCTTCTAGTTAGTTAATTTAATTCGGCCAAGAAAAATAGTCACTCTTACTAGATTTAGTGCAACCCACGTTTAAAGTGCATCATTCAAGGCAAAGCCCAATCGCAGTGTCCGGCGGGCTTGCCACGTTCCCTTCCAAGTCAAAGGAAGCAAGTGGAGGTTAGGAAATCTAACCTCACCTACGACTATGAAAGAATATAAAAGTTTCCTAGTTTATTGAGAGCAAAAAGGAGATTAAATTTGATTAACGTAGAATCATAATTTTGAGTAGATTTAAACTTAGAAAATCAGTTCGTTTTTTTCTGTCCCATCCTATATATGTACATCGACCTATTGAAATACCAACCAAATTTCCTTCAGCAATATATTACTGGAAAGTAATCCTTAATTAGTCGCACCTTTTAGTTTCCTGTATATTGTATCTATCAGATATTTCAGTTCCTTAAAGTTTACTACCTTTTTTACTAATTTTTTTTAAAACTTTCTAGAGAATCTTCGATTTTGGATTTTTCCTCATTTCATTAAAAGCCTATGTTAAATTTGTTACGAATATAGTTCTCAGGACTAATTTCACCTAATTCCTATTTCTCATAGAATTTCGAAAGGTAATAGTATTTAAAGATTTACACAGATGCAATTTCGATATTATTTCATTCTGTTAAGATCTTACTGATATAAATATTGTAACTTACAAAGGATTTCTGAGACCATTTATGGAAATCGAGTTGAATCAAGCAACCTGAAATGGATCACCAACGAGGAATAATTTGATTGCTCTGTCTGAGGTAAAGAATGGATGCATTGCATTCTAATGCAATATTTACAGAGCCATTTCCCTTAGTGGAGGGGATAAATTTATCATACATATAATAAGAGCTAAAGAAGCAGATAAACAAACCGGATGGATTGGGTAGAAATTGAAGGAATGGGAGAGAAGGTCTTGGCACCCAATGGCTAAAATTAATACTACGGCGGCGTGACCACAAACTAGACCGCAATTATTATGGGAATAGAAATTCTTATTAAAAGTTATCGCCATCGGTGATGATGTGTTATAGATACTAATGGCCTACAGTAAATCATTATTTAACCATATTAGAAGAAGGATTCCAGAAGTGAGGTTTATTAATGGAAGAGGTAGCCAGGAGAAAGATTGAGTGCCTTGACAGAGTTTGGTAAAGACGACACTGGATTGTGGGCAGAATTTATGTTGTAACTTCCAACCATGTAAAAAGAAGTGAAGTAAGCTGCCGCAAGACAGAAAAATCAGCACTAAAGATTGTTATGAAAAATTAGTTAGTAGTAAAGGGATGATGATAAAGCATAGGCGTAAGATGAGTTGAAATTAGGACGGAAGGGGAAAGACTGAACAAGACTAGCAGGAAAAAATTGTACCCGGGATCGTCATAGGTCGACGTTGGCGTTTGGAGTCGAGGGAAGGAAAAGTGCATAATTATTTCTGTTACAACCCTGTAGTGCAGGCTATGCTAGTGATCTCTGCTCCCTCGCAAAGTGCTCTTTCCCACATAAGACTCTCTGAATTCTTTTCTTTTGGGCCACACTTAAGCATGACAAGATTGCATTGCATTCGCGATGAGGCAAATTGGGACTAGGCTCTAAAAGAGCAACGTGGCCCCTCTTCGCTTTCTTATATGATTAAAGGTTTATTTGCTTCAGTATCGAAAATGATAAAAATTTCACTGATTATAAGTACATAGATTTTCGTTTTTAAGAGCGAAACGCAATTCCAAGCGAAATTGTCGATATACATTCACGACAACCTCATAACTAGGCGAAATTTTGTTTCATCCTAAAGTGTGCAGTATGGAAAGATATTCAAGTGAAGCATGTGTGTGTAGAGATGTAAATGACCAGCAGGAAGTGAAAAAATGTGTCTGAGCGATTTCGATTTTATTTATTAATAGTTCAGTCCTTCTATTTCTTGGTAATTCACCGCATACTTGTTTCATTACAAGACTTTATGTCAATTTATTCCAAGGTATCTTCTATTTATGAAATTATTTTCCTCTACTTAAATAATAAATTGTAACAATATTTATCTTTTCTAGTACCATTTTGCTTATTGCCTTTTTAAGATCAAAACATGTTTTTGAGTGATCTCAAAAATTAGTTATTCTCCTCTGACAAACACAATAAAGGAAAAAAACTCTTCTTATCAACATCATTGTTAAATCGCTTACCAAAGTGTCACAATAAAAATGAAACTCTTGAGTACAACATAAAACTGTTTTGAAAACAATTCTTCTCCATTGTTTTGATTCCTTTCTTTTGTCTATTTTGAGCACTTTTATTTTTTAGGTCCCATTATTTTTTGAATTACTCTTTCAAAAATATATGGATACGGTATTTTCTCTATTTTCTTCAGCCTTCTCTTCGTTTCATTGTTAAAACATATTTGGGTTGAGCTAAAGCTCTCCATTTACTCAATTCTTGAAGGGATCCGCAAAACCTATAGTGCACTTCATCTGAACATTTTGATGCTCTTTATTTATTGTTGTTTTTATTCTTTAAAGACGTATCGCGGTTAGGAAAGATGCACTTTAAGGTGACTAAACTAATTCTAATTCCAGAATGTTAGGCATAAATCGTATTTAGAAAGACCTTGATTCTTAGCCCTAAATCAGCATACACCAGTAGAACATTACGTTTACAATTGATGAAAGTGCTAAAAGAGTTAATTATTATTATTTTCTATTAATGTTCGAATGAATACTAAAGCAAACACAGTAAAGATTGGTCTAAATGGGTAAACAAGGGCTTTAACTTGGCTAGTGATCAAATATCTTTAGTTTTCTTATATAAATTAAATGCAATATTCTAATACCAAGTATTGGAAATAGGGCAGGGTAAGTAAGAAATCGATTTACCGGGCATTTTTCTAAGTAAATAGTCCCACCCAGGGAGTACACATGAAACATTTTACCTAACAACCAAGTAGATCAACGAGGAAGAGGATAAAGAGTGCAAATGTTGGGTCTCCTTAGAACTTGTCTACGAATGTGTTTTCCTACTTGATTTCGCGCCCTTCCACTCATTGTAGTCCCATTTCACGTCAAACAAGTGATGGACTTCAAGAGTAAGAAGATCTTCGCTATTTCTTCGCTTGTTGTGACTGTTCGTTGGCTATTTAGTTTCGTTAGGTTAAACCTTATGAATCATAGGTTTACACGTATATAGGTGTGTAAAAGTACTTCTAAAATCTACCATAAAATATCAATTCACAAAGAATAATTTGATTTTAGGTACAGAGGTAGAGAAAGCTATGTTAAAATGAGTGCAGAAAACATATGAATAGGAATCGCCTCCTCAGCACAGAGTATCGTAGACTATGAAAAAGCCTTTGAAGTGCTGACCACAATCTTTTTTTAAAGAGCAAAAATAATTGTGTAAGGAATTAAATAAACCAATTTTGAAAAACTTTTATTGTTATATAGTCATGTAATTGAAATAGTAATAATCAATGGCCTGGGGCGTAATATCTCTCCCAAGCAGTTGACATCAATTTTTGAGAAGCTGTTCAGGACTTTGAAGTGGCTTCTTGTTCTATTTGTTCAAAATATACATTAACCTCATCTAACCTATTGAGTATTGCCACCATTTAGAAATCAGAGAAGTCCGTTTACAACCTAAACTCAACAATGGTTCAAATGGTAAGTAGGGAAGACCAATACTAGACTTTTATTTGACATTTTCTCCTGCTTTTTATTCAAGTTGCCCAAATTAACTTTGCTTGAGCACAAATTTTTTGATGACATATACTATCGAATATGTGCCTATGACCCTATTTTAGTTCGCACACAATAAAGACAAAAACAAAGAAAACAATCTCTCGGATATTGAAATCGAGATGTCAAAGTTTTCTGATTTCTCGTTTCGATGATTTCGATAAAAAAACAAATTTAATCACGATATAATTCTTCTCTTTTCTTTTTCCATGGAGGAACATTCTATACTATGGACTAATTTATCAATATGAGGGATATATAAATAATCCTCTGTTTGTACTTACACATTAATCCACATTTCCAGAAGATTTGTTTTTGTTTTTCCTGACTGACATTGACCCATATGTGCCAAAAGTGTTTTCTTACCACATTTTTATATTCAATCTTCCCTTTGAGAAACTTAGGTCAACGATCATTGGGGCATTAAGAAACGGCACCGCCCATTTCAAACTTTAAGATCTTTCTTCTTTGTCGGAATAGGTGAGTTTTCCTCTTTCCGTTTTCTTCAAATGTGTTCCTCTAGACAGCTTATTAGCCACTCCACATTATTCTTAATAATGGTCCCAAATAAGAAAAGGGAGTACTCGTGTTTGTCCCTCTATTGCCATTCTCGGACTCCGAGACAAACTAATCCCTTGGCGTTCAGCAAGAAAAATGGAGCTGAACGTTTAGCGGAATCTGAAACCGCAGAGAAAAGAGAGAAAAAGGTTGGAATCATCAAAACGAAATTGAACCGAGCAAAAAGAGAAAAAGGCGAACATTTGTATGAACAATTTGTGGTTGCCTCTCCTTGAGTTCGTAGGTCAACTAAGTAAGTCAAATCAAAACATCCCCAATTAATAAACTAAATTTGGTGTAGAATAGGAGAAAATTTGAATTGGCAACGTAATCCAGGAAAATCTGGAAGCCCTTTTCAACAAAAGTCATGTTTATTTTTTTTACAAATTATATTTAAGTTTATACTTTCCCCTTAATATTCAAGCAGGTCGAGGGGTCTTTTATATATTCTGAATATTTAACTAATTAATAATTGAATAAAAAAACTTCATTACTTAAGAGAGAATTCCATTTCACCGCTTCATATTAAATAATAATAGAGATTATTATTATCACTGCCATTGTTTTTCCGCCGCTGGGTGAAAATGACCTCGTTCACTAAATTGTAGTCCCCGCAGGTGTGACGTGTGAGAACCTCCCAGGCACCCTCCCAAAGGCATGAGGGTTTATCCCTAATAATGGGGTAAGGGCAGGAGTGCCAAATAAAAAGAATAAAAGGAAGAAAACAAGAAGATTTACACATGAAATTGAAATTAGAATCAATTAACAAATCATATGAACAAAGAACAGAGAAAAAGAAATAAGAATAATGAGAACTGAAGACGTTTATTAATAAAACGTTCACAAGAAACCATGTTGGATAGTATCAATAGAGCTACATGAAGATATTGGACAGCAGCGAGGAAGCAGCCCTCTATTCATAAACGGGCAAAATGGATCACCACAGAAACCAAAGAGATAAACTGAATAGCTCGAATAACTCAGATTAAGAAAATCAACCTAAATGTTGAAAATCACCCGAAATTTAACCAAATATTCTCTAATAATGATCGTATAACGCGGAAACGAAGAAAGAAAAATCACCAAAAAGATTAGTTACACGATAAAAGAATAAGAATATATTGAGTACTAAAATAAAGGCAACAAAAAACAGGAATATACATACAACTATATATAAAAAACCTAGAGAGTGCAAGTATAAAAATGCCCAAAGACAATTATAATAAATACAACGGTTTGAACACGAAAGGGATTGAGTAGCTTGATCTACAGCCATTTTGCTACCCCGTGCTTACTTTATATATTCTTTTCTCACATCCACACTAAAAGACTTCTTTTCCAACATCGCCTACACTTTTTTTCTCTCACACAACTTCACCAATTTTTACTCAGATTTTTACGGCTATTCAAAAGGAAACTGCAAAAAGGGGAACTAGAAGAAGAAAAAGAGAAAATTTTGACTTGAAGAAAGAGATATTACAATCTTGGACATACTTGATCAGCAATCTCAAATACACAATTTGTATACCGAAACAGGATACCAAATTTCACCAATACCGTAACATAGTGGTGAATACAGTTGGGGAAAGAGGTATAAATTACTATCCAGATTAAGCTGGAGTAGGAAAAATAAAGAAAACAGAAAGAGATAGATTTAAACTAATGGTATTAAATCATTTACGAAAACTATGTTGAATGCCTACAACACATAAACACTAAAAATGATACAAAAATGCCCTAAGCGTAATTGCATTTTACTTAATCTTTCTAAACTATTATTCTATACAAACTACAAGTCTGATCTCCAGTCAAACTGGCATATCTCTACTTTCTTTTAAATTTTTCCCTTATAACTCTCTCACATCTTACTCACACATACAGTGGATAAATAGGACACGGAAAATGTAGTACTAATGATTAGAATGTATACATGCTACACACAGTGGTTCAGACATTACATTAAGCCTTAGTCTCTATAACTGCCTAGGTCCAATTTTTTTTATCTTGTAATTTATTTCTGGCTGTTCTGTCCTGAATTTTCCTCCTTCCCTCTCTCTCACTCCAAACTCCAGTAACCTGTCTGTTCTAAGTATCCTAAGGCTCTATCTAGAGAGAGTGCGCAGGTCTACATACAAGGGAGTACCAGGCATCCACCCCACGCTACTTACTTGGCTACTCTATCTAGGGCCAAGGGGAGATGGGGTCCCTTGGAAGTTTTTTCTTTGTCCTTCAATTTCATATCTTAGAAAACTCACCAAATACCGCGAGAGTAAGCAATAAATGCATCAAAGAACAATCAAGAAAATAAAGCGAAGATTCCAAGTACTTTAGAATTCTATTCCAACATCATTAGGCTGGATTGACGGACAACAACAGAAAACATTAATATTTAAGCAGAAGGAAAGGGGGAAAGAACGCAATAAACAATAAATTTACCCCAGGCCTAAAATGAATTAGCCGCATTAAACCCATTTATACCGCTCGTTGCGTTTTTGCAACACAAAAGCTGCCCATATTTTTCAGGACATGCATCCAAACAGGCGCATGCGGCAACCTCAAGACAACGATTGGTCACAAGCAGAGAGTCAGAGGAAGTGGGTGTACAATGTTTCAGCTCTCTTCAAATAAAAGAAGGGCTTCAGCTTTAATGGCTTAGGAACATAGTAGATGATTGTATTAATAATTCTATCCATAATAAAGTTCATTTTACAACAGCTAAAGTTTGAAAAAAATGGGTGTTCCATTAACGCAACCTCCAGACTATAGGGAACCACACTTTTTGCATTTATGCAACGATAGGAATTATATGTACGAATACAAGTTTGGTCGGGAAAAATACCCTTTAGGGAAAAACACTTTAATGCCATTGTTGGCAACACTTTTAACTAAGTTGGGACCCGAGACACGTTACAAAGTGTGCCTGTACTAAGATCCACCAACGTAAGCTTACTACACACTGGTTTCACTGAGGGTTCCAAAGGGTCGATGCAAGGTGAGAAGTCTGCATCCTTTCTCTGGATAACTTCCCTGTCTTTGTTGGCTTCCTCGGCCTTGTGGTGTTGTTGACCCTGTTGTTCCTTCTATTGCAATTGGTCCTGGTTCTGCTGCTGTTGTTCTTCTGCGACGTCTTTAGCCGGGTCGTCGTCCTCCAACGGATGGTCTTCGTTGATGGGGAGGTTTTGAAGAATATCGCCCACCCAGAAGTCGTTCTATTCTGGAGAGGCCGGATGAGCCCTTGCCATAGGGAGTTCCCGGGCCAGCGACACTAGGGTTATTTACATTGAAAACCGTGGGGACGGACATACAAGGGGGGGGAGGGTGACCCCTATCATGTCCGTTCTGGGAAAAACGTGCGAGCGTGGAAACACACGATGTTGGTTTGGGTTTTCAATGTTATAGGCCCCGATTTGCGCGGACGTTTCTTCGAAGAACCGCTGTAAATTTTGAAGCTGCAGGTCTTCATGAGCGGCGGTATCGTCGGCACGAAGGGGAACTGGAAGGTTGTGTTTTAGGTAAGAAATCATATGTCTAGTCGCAGAGAAGAGCGGGCGACTGCCCCTCGTTGGAGGGTAAATTGAAGTTTTCTGAGGGAAGCACTAAGGTCTTTTAATTCCGCTGTAGTTCGACGCTTGTGAGCAGGCTACCTTAGCACATGTTTCACTGGCAGGAAGCCACCCCCTACAGCCTGTTCTACCTCTGCCAGACACATTGGCGGATTGTCTTTCTTTCTGCGGGTATTGTTGTTGCTGCCTATACTGGTAATTCGAGAAACCAGTTCTTATCTTATGCGCGTTTTCGCTTAATGTAAGATTAGTATCCTGCGTTGCCCTTTCCCTGGCATCCACCAGTGCTGGACCCCAGCCGTAATTGAGTACAGCAAAATAAAGGCGAATTCGTTGAAAGAGATGGTTGTACCTCCAGGATTTTTAGAGAGTGAAAAGTTTATCAATGTCCTCGCGGTCCCTGCGTTTGAACCTACAGAATCCATGATTTTCCGTCAGTTGGGCAACAACCTTATCGTACCGGGTAAGTGAATCAGGTTGATTGGGCTAGCAAATGTTAAAAAGTGACCTACATTTATCTGTCTGTACCGGTCAGGGTGGTCTACTGAGGAAGATATCCTCTTCCTGGTTCTGGAACTCGGGTGTTTCTGGGACCTGCGGCCTACTAGGCCCAGCTTGAGAAGGGCCCACCGGGTCCCCCGATGCCACTGTTGGAGACACGGGATGATGCAGGCAAGGCTGGGTGGACTATTTGGGAGTATGTTCCTGGCTGCTTTAGACTGACCTCGTGAGACGTTGTACCAACGTTGATATGGGTGCTTCTGCACTCTCAATAGCCTGTTAGAAGTCCTCCGGAAGATGGTGTTCCTGTACCAGTTTCTTGGGTGGCGTAATAAGTTGCTTCTTCAGTATAGCCGGACAGCGCTGGAGTTACCCTCACGAGTTCCTGAAATTAACAATTTAATGAAAGAAGAAGAAACTGTCGTAGAAGAATAGTTACTTTTTCACTGCACGGAAAACAGTATGGGAGTGGAATACTGTCAGGACGATCCTGGGATTCCGCGGTTAAAGAACAGACTGATAGGGTTTACTGCTTCCTCGGTCCTTTTATATTCACAGTATGGGGAGTACCCCCACTGGGGTACTCCTTTATTTTGAAAATATAAAACAGTTTTTACAAAAATATTGATTTCAAAAGTTATATAAATTCAACCGTTATTGAAGAATATTTTTTTAAAAATAGCTTTCGTAGAATAGGCTCTCGACGAGGTAAGTTCCAAAAAGGGGGAGGGGATGAATGGGCTTATTTATCTTCAATATGCTTAAGAAGTGGAACGGAGCCCTAGGATAAACAATATGGCTACCATTAATAAAATAGAGTTTTATTAATTAAACTATCAACAACACACAAAAAAAAATGTTTACATATAAGGGGAATGAGAAGGGTCGTGGGAATATCTGACTAATCTGAGGATTAAGATTTGGAGAGATTTAAAAAGGTCAACAACATAAAATAAAGGGGAAATGGTTCGCGAAGCCATTTAAAGCACAGGGTTGCGTTGAAAAAAGGTTAACTGATTAAAAGTAATGCTCAGCTTACGTAATTACAAAGTTGTTGTGCAGAAGAAGACGATGCCAGGGAATCTTCGGTCCACTGGCGATTTCCAGCAGAAAGGTTCTTCGGTGGGTTGTCCTTAAGGAGGGGGGAGGACTGTCTTCGAGGAGTAAGGGCGAAGTGGGGCTCGGAAGTACGAGCGATCTTTGTGACGCCAAATTGGAGATGTTATAGATGAACAATGGCAGTTATTGTTGAAACCAAGCGTTCTCTTGAAGAACGTTAAAAAAGGGGGGAATTAAATTATCCGGACGTGATGTCTTGGGAACGAGAACCGTTTCTTGACGAACGGGCTTGAAGAACAATGGCTGTTCTAACGTTGTTCTCTTTCTGAACAACAGGGGGAGGGGTGAGAACCGTCTCTTGTCAAACGGGCTTAAAGAACAATGGCTGTTCTAACGTTGTTCTCTTTCTGAACAAGAGGGGGCCTTGTTGACTTGGCGTCTCGAAGGGCACGAACCTTGGCACTCAAGGGATATTGTCCTCTTCTGAACAATAAGGGGTTTCTCGGCAAAGTTCCTAGGTGCACAAGGGAGACCGGATCGGCTTGATGCCTCGCGAAGATAATCTGAATCTGCCTCAATTGGGAAAAGCTACGGTATAAATAGCCGGAGCTATCTCCATGGTGTAGGGGATAATTGAGTGGGTGACTTTGGGGGAATGTCCCGGTCGAGCCTGGGAAAATACCTTATCCGCCCATAAACTTAATTCAATCTGGCGAGATCGACGTATGGAGGCGAAACGGGGGAGTGAACCTCCTTGATTAATCATTGGCTATGATGGGAGATACGCGCCTTCTGCTTCCTCTCGCAGGCAGGATGCACGTGGGTAAGCATGTAGGTAAGCATGGTCAACATGCGATAGAGGCTGAATTAAAGCGGCTTCAGACCGTTCTATCACAATAGCAATATTAAATTTTACCGTGCACCGGGGGTCAAACAACAGACTGATAGGGTTTCCTGCTCACTCGGTCCTTTTATATTCCCAATGGACCTAAGAAGGAGAGGGCTAAATTGGGTTCAGTCCGAGGACCATCCGGAAAACCCAGTCAGCAGGAATTTTGGTACCTTTAATATATGAAAAATTAATGCAGGAATAGTGAAAGGTTTTAGAAAGTACAATAAGAGAATTAGAGGATAATAACAGAAGGATCTCTTTTGGAATTTTACCTCACCTAATATTATAAAGGACTGCTATGTTATCTAAATAAATATGAGCCCTGAGATAAAAGATAAGGGAGACCAGGGTGGCCGGGTACTCAAGCAAATATATATTTGAAAGTGGCGGAAAGTTGGAAGCAGGCGAAAAAAGGTTGGGAAGACACAATTTTATGCCGATGCCCCTGAGGGAGGCGTCGCAAAATATTTTCAACCTATTGGCCAATGGAAACTTCCAAGAGAACTTACGAGTATGAATAAATGGTTTAATAAGATTACACAAAGGGTTTTGAAGTAAATACAACTAAACCCCAAAAAATGGAACTCCACCGATTGGAAGATTGAAAATTTGTGCTTAGTATAGACGCAAAAGAGTATACAAAAGAGCTACATAATAACTATAAAGCATTATTCTTTGTATCTACACTGTGCTACAAATTCTCAATCGCTATATCGCTTCAAATAGCATCGTGTCACTCATGCCTAAAGTAAACGCCCCTTAATGGAAATATAGAGAGGTTTCACAAACGTTTTTATTAGAAATATGTCTGTAAACTCCTAAACCTACTCGTCCTGAGGTTGCATTTTTGACACAAATCGTGTTATATGATGTCACTCGTTGCGATTTTGCAACAATGATTTTTTTAATATAACATGTTATCAAAACATAGGCTAACCATATAAAATAAGTTAAACTTCAATTTTTCCGGCATAAATGGGTTAAGAATATAAATAGGAGTAAAGTAACAAAAAAGAGAGAAAAGAAGTAATATTTAAAAGCTATATACAAATTTACACGCTAAATTTTCGACACTGTTGTCTGAATCCATTTAAAATATATCTAAAGTGTTTATATAACCCAAGACAAAATGAAATTAGGAAATTAAGTAATGAATGAAGATTCGATAACATTTTACGCATATCTCGTATATCTCAACCAAAATAGAATGTCAATCATGAGAAGAGAGAAGTTTAATTTATATAAAGATTTCTCAACTTAATCCAGAAGATTGAAAGCTAATATTATCAGTCATGATAAAGACACTATTGTGCGCAATGTTATCGAATCGTCATTCATTAGAAAATTCCTAAAGATTGGAGAGAGAGAGAGACATAATTGTACTTTTTAAAATTATTACTTGTGTATCATAGTGGTAAACAATTTTTTAAATTGTGTTTATATTAAATTACACACCGTAAGCGAAGTTGCCTACAAACTCAATTACACTTCAATTTGAACACAAATCAACCAATGAAGAACCTTAAATTCACTTTGTTGAATATAAATAGGACATTTGCATTCTAAAATTCCCTTGGGAAAAATTGCATCTGACTCTCTGGATAAAAGACAAAGGGGAAATGAACTGAGAATTCCACATTCGCCAAAGCCACTGAATATTTTGAAAATAAAATAATGACGTCGGATGAAATTTATCTTTTCATCAAAATGTTGAGAATGCCGAACGTTAATATTCACTAAAAAATAGAACTATTTGACAAGGCAATCAGGGTTAAATTTCTACAATGGTAAAAGCTTTTATTTCAAAGATATGTAAAAAAAGTTTTGCAACTATATTCTTATATCGCTATTCTCTCTTTACTCTTTCCCTCTCTCTCTCTCTCTCTCTCTCTCTTTCCTCTCTCTCTCTCTCTCTCTCTCTCTCTCTCTCTCTCTCTATATATATATATATATATATATATATATATATATATATATATATATACATATATATATAATAATAATAATATATACATATATAGAAATGTATAAATATATTTCATTAACGTGAACGAATGGTGAAATGAATCCGGAAAACCGCAAGAAACAGAAAAACAGGATCATTTTTCTTCGAAAATGTTATTTGCTATGAAAAATTATTCTGTTTTTCTGTTTCTTGCGGTTTGCTAGATTCATATTGTCGTGGAATGGCCAGACTCTCTCTCTCTCTCTCTCTCTCTCTCTCTCTCTCTCTCTCTCTCTCTCTCTTTCTCTCTCAATATATATATATATATATATATATATATATATATATATATATATATATATATATATATATATATATATATATACGTAGGTACTTTTGAGGCTTTGGGCCGAAGTTGGTTGAAGACCGTTAGTGAAAGGGGAAATTGTTATGAGTCCAGTGTGGATGGTTTATTATTAACTTTGTGGGATCCTTTTTGAAACTAATATTTCAGAGTCCAAGTTGGTCAAAGCTTAACAGGTAGTTGTTACGCGTTGGGATTGCAAAAGAAATACAATGACGAAAATGTATCTTTACTAAAAACAAAATAATTTTTAAATATACACAAATATTGGGTTTAAAGGGAATGGTCACATAGACGGAGTTAAACGTCTACGCGAGATACAAGTGGTTAATTAGGGGATTAAGGAGGGCAGATACAGGTCGGTGATTTGAAGGGAGGATGTCAAACCGGGACACACACACAAAGAATGGAGATGATGAAATCGGTCCCTAAGCAAATACAGCTGGGGCATAGTCATGACGTAGGCTGCACCCTCACCCTGTTTCAGCCATGCTTCCAGAGCTCCATGCGGTGATCTCAGGACCACGTGGGTACAGAAGGGCACGTGGTCGCCCTTCGACCTTATTCTGCTACATCTCTCCCATCCAAAGATGGCCTTTTCGGAGTTGGGGGAGAAAGGTGACATCCCCTTAGACGAATTACTTTATGAAGCGGAGTCTTTAAAGTAAGTGGTCGATGGGGTAAGTGGAAAAAGGGAATTCCTGACCTGACGTCGAGAAGGTGTACAAGCTAATAATACCCAACTGTGTGTACATATGAATGGAAAAGTTAATTAATTATTGCCGACTATAAGAGCATTAAGGGGGACATAATTAAAAAAATCAAAA
Organism: Ceratothoa steindachneri; assembly: GCA_963969495.1. NCBI lineage: Eukaryota > Metazoa > Arthropoda > Malacostraca > Isopoda > Cymothoidae > Ceratothoa > Ceratothoa steindachneri. The sequence continues at coordinate 207,887,999 of OZ018324.1, read as the reverse complement.
TAATATTTATACACTAAGCCATACAAAGCAAAATAAAAAGAAAAGAATAAAATGGCTATTCAATGATACATTTTACATAAATGACAGAAGAAATGCGCTGGTACATGTACACATATATGGGTGCTGGACCAGGCTTCTAAATACTAAACAGAAATAATTAAATATATGCTAATCTCTAGCTGGCGTTTATAATAATTACAATATGAACAAGTGGCTATGGAGCAAATACAATTAAAATTTAGCTAAGGTCGTCGCCCAATGGATTGCGGCTAAGGATATCCGCGATAAAATTTTCCCACCCTTTTATATACAATATCCGATACTAAAATTCCTGCAATAATAGGCTCCATCTCATTACTCGATCATTATGATGTTTAATATTACGGAGGCATGCCAGCGGGTGGTGATCGGCTTCTATAACGAATTCTTGGCCTACCGAGTACACTTTAAAATATGGCACACTCAAAATAAAGCTTCCTTTTCTATCAGTGCATAATTCTTTTCACGTGGGAGCAATGTGTGACTCGCATAGGCAACAGGGTGACTCTCACCGTCGTCTCCGTACTGAAGAAGAACACAACTGATGCCCTCGTTACTCGCATCCATTCGGATCCCGACAGGCCTACTGGGGTCAGGCAACCTGAGGACTGGGGCAGATGCCAATTTACCCTTTAGTTGATGGAAATGAGCACTAGGCCTTGAATTCGATATGATGCTGTCTGAGGACTTCTTTTTCAGTAGTTCACCCAACGGGGCGGCCAAAGACGCGAAAGTGAGGACAAACCTCCTATAAAATGACACAGACCCCATAAAAGAACGGAGTTGTTGCTTCGTACCCGGGAGGGGCATCTCAACTATCGCCGGGACCTTGTCTTCTTGGGGTTTAAGTTGGTCGTTTCCAATGTGGAAACCCAGATATTGGACCGAATCATAGGCAAGGTGGCACTTACCGGGGCCTACCGTACGGCTTAAGAGCGTCTCAAGGGAGGCCAAGTGTTGGTCCCAATCACAAGTGGCAACGTAAATGTTGTCAAAGTAAAAGGTGACATTATCCAATCCATCCAAAACTCTGCGCATTATCCGATTATAATTGCTGCAGGCCGTCATTAACCCGAAAGAAAGTCGGCGAAACTGCATAAGTCCTATGTCGGTGGGGAAGGCGGTGTATTTCCTCACTCCCTTTTTCAAAAGAACCTGGTAATAAGCTTTACGTAGGTCGAGCTCGCTAATAAATTTTGCCTTTTTGAACAAGTGAAGGTTTTGGTCAATTAAAGGAACCGGTTCGGCATCGAAAATGGTCACGGAATTTAACTTCCGAAACTCTACACACATGCGCTATGAGTTACTTGATTTCAGTTCCATAACTATTGGGGAACAATAATTTGACGTGGCAGGTTTAATGATATGGAGGTTGAGCAAATTGTTAACCTTGGCATTAAAGGTATTTCTTATATGGATTGGAAGGGAATAAGGTCTTAAACGAACAGGTTCTTGGGAAGCGAGGATTATATTATGGTCGAAGTTAATATCACGCCTAGGGGTCTCAGAAATGACGTCTTCAAACTTGCTTAAAATAAGCTGCAAATGGCTAGTTGGTTGGGGAGTTAGACGCTTATTAATATCCAAACTAGCGGGGGGGGGGGGTAATGTAGGGAGCAGGGCAAGGCGGATAGTGAGTAATCCCTATCCTTTTCGACACACACGGCCTGTACAAGGTTCGTGTTTCCGTCATGTAGTTGGCCTCCAAAGCTGTCTCTTACTCAGTGATAACCATGTTGTTGATGCACGCGTGGCGGTAATATCTTTTTAACATGTTGACGTAGAATAGCTTCTCTCCTTTGGAGGTCTTAATTAAATAATCCACAGGTCTTCGTGCTTCGAGAATTGTGAAGGGGCCTTTTCATTGGCTCAGAAGTTTCTTGCTCTCCGTAGAAAGTAGCAATAGAACCTCATCACTGGGCTTAAACTTCATCTTCATCTATTTGACATCGAAGTACCTGCGATATTTTTCTAAGTTAACGTCGGGATTTTGGTATGAAATCTCGGCACACTTTTCTATTCTGCATCGAAGATTCAAAATACGGTAAGAAAGATTGAATTTCCCTGTCTAACTTGGCGTTAGAGGATAACTCCTTGAGATTGCTTATGTGACCTTGCACGTTACGTCCGTAGATTAATTCGAAGGGAGCAAATCCAAGCGTAAGATGGGCAATCTCCCTAAATGCGAATAGTGGCACGGGTAAGAAGCGATGCCACTCACGGGGCTTGCTCCCTTAGGGAGCAAGGGGAGAAGGAAAGGTACGCGCACCCAGACTCACTCACTTCCCCTTTCGCCTTCCTCCCTGTGCCAAGAGATATTAGCGGAGCGGAGGTTAAGAAGGAGAGGAGGAGGGAGAGATTTTATATTGATAATTTAGTAGAAGATTAAACAGTTGACTTAGTTGTCTTGTCCCTAATTCTAAACGCGATGGTAATACGATGGTATTACTACCTGCAACACTTTTGTATGTAGAGTCGTTGGAAATGAACCTACTAAAGTGCTAGTGAAAAAAGGAAGGAAGTCGAAGAGTTTCTGAGAGTTGCCGGTTTACTTGGAAGTCAAGCTAATCTTCGGTCGTTGGTAGGTAATTATAAGTTGGAATTTTAGAAAGAGAGTAACTACCTGAATTTCAGGCTAATGTCACTCATATCTTTATATTTATTTTTTTTATTCCTGTTCTGGATTCAAACCGTTGTTAGATTCTAAGTCAGTTTCTGTTAAATCTATTGTTATGGTTTTTACTTTGTATGTATTCGGTTTAGTCTAGCTCTGTAGCTGTTTATAGTATGATTGTTTTGGTTTCGTTTTTCTTCTATTATGTATTCCTGTTAATTTGTTTCTTTATTTTAGAATTTATTTCCATTTTTTTCTAGTTATCGGTATTTCATAGTTCAGTTTACATTTAAAGGATGTTTTAATCGGTTATCTTAATCGCAGATTTTTGTCTTAGTCGGGATTTGATCTTTGTTGTATCTCCTTTTTCTTCTTGGTTCATTGCCGTTCTGCTGGTTGAAAAGATTCAATATGGTCCCCAACCAGTCCTCTGCAGTATTTGATTGGCTATTCCCTCGCCAAGCTCACCTCGTGTCTTTTCGCTGACTGTTTTTGCTCTTTTGTTATTACCTTTTTTGGGCGTTCAATGCTTGCTTCTCTCGGCAGGTCTTCCACTCTTCTTCTTTCTATCCTTATTGTGTATTTTATGAGATACATTACTTTCTTTTGCATCATCTGCAATCTTATGAGGTCGGTTCTTGAGAATGTGCAGATGGAAATTGTAGGATAGATTAGTAAATGATAGATTATTGATTTGAAAATTTTCTTTTTGTTCTCTTGACTGAGTGACCTTATCTTATATAATAGTTTTAGTCAATTTTTTCCTTTTTCTGTTTTGTCAGTTACGTGTTTCCTATAACCAGATTTAGTTAATGTTAGCTCTAGCATCTTCTATTCATTACTGTATCTATCTCTTTCATCATCTATGTATATATCTGCTATATTTTTCTTCTAGACTAGTATAAATAACTTTTAATTTCTCTCGATTCGTGATAATCTTCTTTTTGTTCATATTGATCTACTGCAACAGAAATGGGGATTTGTGCATTTAAGGACGCCTAAAATCAGTCAAATGTGAATGTGCAACGTGGATTCGTTACAAGATTTCATAAACAAGCGCCATCGGGGAAGCAGATTTCGATGTGGCATAAGAAGTTTCAAGATGAAGACTGTTTGTGGCGGTGAAAAGGATCTGAATGGCGGGTATTTTCAGAAGAAATGGTGAACCAAGAGCAAGCCTTGATATCCGGATCGCCAAGCAAACTATTTGGCGTATCATATGAAACGCTTGCGACAGACTTCCTACAAAATTCAGCTTGTAGAGACCTTTAAAGCCAGGTGAAAATCAAAAACGTAATACATTCTGTGAAGATATGTAAGAAAACTTGAAGATGACGACTTTGAAAATTATCTTGACTAGGCTACATTCCATACAAATGGCAAGGTGACCAAACACAATGTTTGCATTTAGAGCAAATAAAATCTTCATGCCACAAATGAACACGAAACGGACTCATAAAAAGTGAATGTGTTCTGCGCGATCTCACAGAACCGTGTTCACGGCCCATTGTTCTTTAAGGGAAACGTAACCGGTAACAACGATCTGGAGAGGCTTCAGAACTGGCGATTGAAGAATTTGGGGTAAATGATCATAACCAATTCATTTTCAACAAGATGTGGCTCTGCACACTTAAAACTCACGGTACAAACATTTCTCAAAAACAATTTGCCAAGCAGATGGATTTTTCGTTCTGGTGATGGAAACAACGTGCTATTGAAATGGACCATATGTTCATCTGAGTTGACACCGTGTGATTTCTTTCTGTTGGGTTATGTGAAAGGACTGGTATATATTCCACAACTTCCTATATATGTAGAGGAACTCAAGGAGAGAATTACTGATGCTCAGAATACTGTGCTACGTCACAAGCGGCGCACACTTAGAACTTTTGTACTAAATTGAATATAAAATTACATATGTTCAAAATTAAATTTATTAAGTTGCTTTTTTCTTGACCAAGTATTTACTCCGATATGAACATCTCAGCCATACTCAGACACCCGCCCTGGGAAACACCGGCTTCAAGCTTAAAACTCCCCCATGATGATTGCTTGTCTCTATCTATATAGGCGTTTCTATCCTCCATAATATTGTTGCACACTATTTTCTAAATATTATTGTTTAATCCTAGTTGTATTATTTTGTTTTGGATGCCCCTCTTCCATACTTAGTAAAAATCTTAAGACGCTTTTCTGCAGAAAACTTGTACGCTTATCTTCTCGTTCTTTGTCTTGACTAACTATTCCATATTATTAAACAGAGCGCCATATCGTGCTCCGAATCCGAATTTCCACTCATTATAAAGTTTCTTTTTGTCAAAGTGTTTGTCGAGTCTGCGTTTTAAGCATTTAATATACTTTCCCAATGAAATCCAGGAGCGACATAGGTTGATAGGCTTCTATCCGAGAAGGTAATTTTCCAGCTTTTAGTATAAAAATCATGTTCGCCAATTTCTGGTAGTTGGGGAGGGGTAGCCTGTATTCAGAAACGAATGGAACACATTCTTTAATCCTTCCAAGATATCAATAAGTGCTACAACGTTTGTTTTTTTTGTCGTGAGTCCTGGTGCTTTCTGTTAAAGTTTGATATTGTTCTTATAATCACTTCGATCATAATGATAGCTTCAATTCTTTCGGTGGTGTTTCTACTTACGTTGCAAAGTGGTGGGTTGGGTTTTTCTATTATTTTATTAAGTTCCTCTATAATATAATTTTCAAAGGAAATGTCGAAGTTTTTATTTTCTTCATCAATGATCTTAAAAAACATTCTCTAAATACTCTTTACACTTCGGCTCCGTCTTCGAGTTGGTTCTCTAAATCATTTATAATTTTAATCTTTTGCGTCTTGGCTTGTCTTTCCTCCACTTCACCCATTTATAAGACTCTTTTGGCACCCCATTACCCTTTAAAACCTTGGGCGGAATAAGCAAATTGTTGTGACCCATCCTGATACGGGTAATGGGGTGGTGATTTTGAATAGGACTGATTACATTTCCAAAATGTCCCAGATTTTGTTAGAGAAATCAATGTTTACTGAAATTATGGAACAACCTTTGGCTATCATTCACCGTTTAGAGGACAAAATTAACCAGTTTTTGCTTAAGCTAAAGTCTTCGGGTGTTCTTAGTGATTCTGTTTACAGTTCTCTGTATGTTTCATCATCTTTTTTAGGTCTGCTTTATGGGCTACCTAAGATACATAAGACTGGATGCCCTCTTTGTCCCATTCTTGCTTCTTACACTCTTCCTTTCAATAAAATTTCAAAGTTTTTAGTTTCTCTGTTAACCCCTTTTACTTTCAATCTATATACATTAATTATAGCTTTGACTTTGCTTCGGAAATCGCAAAGTTTGAATCGTAAGGTCCTTTTTTCTTTTCTAGCTTTTCTTCCATCAGGAAACATGCTATTGATTGTAAAAGAGACTTGTCCTTAAATGATTTTCCTGTCTTTAAATTTGCTAAATCTATTTCATCTCTCCACATTAAAGAATCACTCTGTATTAAATACAACCACCCAAATTTAAATGAGGTAACGTCATCCTTTCCTCTGTTTATAACTTAACCAAGCTGTATTCATTCTTTGAATTCCTTCCTGTTTTCACTCGTCATTGTGATCCGACCATGTAAGGTAATGTTTCAGTGTCTATATTTTAGTTTTACCTTTTGTTTGTATCTAATTCTCTATTTTTTAATTTCAATTATTTAATTTTGTAATATTTCGTTTACTTTGTTTGTCCTTAATTGATAGTATCTCTTTACAAATATTTTGCTGTTGTTTACCTCACTATTTTGTTTGTTCATTAACGTTCATTTTATATTTTTAACGTCGTTTTTGTGATTTTCTCTGATCTGTGGTTTTTAACTTTGAACTTGTGCTGTTATTTATGTTTTTAGGCTTAGACTAATCATTTAGAATTTGTTTTTAGCTCCTGAAGATGGGTTTTGTAATAACCCGAAACGTTGGAATTAAACATGGGACCCGCCTTCTTCGTTTTGTCCTTCTTACTGAATATAAGACTCAAGCTTTGTAGAAGAAATCTAGTCGAACACACACATATATATATATATATATATATATATATATATATATATATATATATATATATATATATATATATATGCGTTTGCATATATATATTTATATATACGTTAATGTATATGTATTTTTGTACAATGAATTAGATTTGTACTTCTCTGCCTCTCCATTTTTCACTCGTGAAATCCCATATTAATCTCCATTACTGATCTTATTTTCTATTTATCTCTAATTTTTTACCCATTCTGCTCTTACTTTTTTATTTTAGCCGTTTTTTCATTCTACGATTGGTTCACTTGTTTATTTAGGGCGTTTTCTTTGCCTTTTCCCTTGCCTATATATTGTAGTTTTCTGTTGTTTTCGTCATTCCATGAAATAAAGTTCTAAAGTGCTTGGAAACGTTTCTTTTTGGGCTTTGTTCTATATATATATATATATATATATATATATATATATATATATATATATATATATATATATATATGTATATATATATACACAAATTGTGATTCGAGAACAAGAATCTTCTTTACTCTGCTCATTTACATTTCTATCCCCACTATTATCTTGGTTATGATGGTAAGAAGGCAGGAAACCAATAGAGTTTGATTTTACTCGTGACTATAAAACTTTTCATAGCTTTCTCACACCTGATGTCGAGCCTAAAAAGACACAGTATTGAAGTTCTTGATGCCTAAACCAGAGAAAGTTTCTTTGTTGCGCTGGACAAAGATTTTCTAAGAAACTCTCTCATTCACTTTCTTCTTGATCAAATCAAAAACGGTTTTCCATTAATAAAGTAACGCATGAGTTGAATTTTTATATATAATTTTTTAAAATATTCCTTAAACTGAAGGTGAATTTCGCCTTAACCATTCACCAGAAATTGGGAGAAGAATTAGGGTAAGAAAACCATTTACAGTTGCCCAGGTACAATGGAGAAGGTAACGATTAATACCTTGGAAAGAAAATGAAACCGAAGTTGTTAAAATATAACAAAATATCACTCTTATTTTAGTATTCACAAGTGCATAAGATGCGCAGGGGATAAAGTGAATTTCATTACCAGATAAAAGAGTTAATTAAATCCTTACGAAATTTATATCGTGCACAAAATTTATATGGAAGATGAAGTCAACTGTTTGATTTACGCTATTAATGAAATACGTGATTCGAATTACTTCAGAGTGCTGCCTTTGTCCGTTGCAGCCTTTATTTATTCATATATGGCAAACGTTGTCATCATTTACGGTGTCTTAACAAAACCAAACCTTCCTAATTAGGGAAGGGAGGATGGCCACACTTTTGATCCTCATAACACACAAACCTACATCTTCTCGCACTCCCTCCACTCAACACCAAACAAAATTTTCATTCCCTTTCTTGTTTTTCTCACACAACAAGCATCTGCAATCTCCCTTTCCTTTACACATACTCTATCACTCTTTTCTTTCTCACATCACATATACTCCTCCCATTCTCTATGCACAGTCGAATCTCACATTAACGTGGCTTAAATGGCATGATATTGAATGTGTCTGCGACATCCTCGCCTATTACCGCTATAGCCTGTTGCGCTTGTAGGATAAAGCCTTCGTGGGTCCTGTTTTATAGGCTAGAGGACCACTATCCTTCTTAGTCGACCTTTAAAACTGCGCAGAAACAACAAACGTGTTTTATTTTTGGGCATTTCAATTCCAATTCAGAAATGAAAAACCTCTAACGGGGAAAAAAAAATCCTTCATAATTTTGACTTGGAATAATCCATGATTTTTTTATGACGTCGAGAGCTTGATATTTTGCCTTAAACTATTTTCTTGAAGTTTTGGCAATTATTTCGACTTGAAAATTAAGATATTTTTTTCCTTTAGTGAAAGTATAATATTAGTTTTTGATTGAACTTACTTAAATAATACCAATTATTCTTTACTGTCATGCGTTCAATATGAACATTCATATTGCCTAAATACAAAGTAAGATTTATTATAAGAATAAGAGGACTCTTTTATTAGATTTATTGAAATTCCAACACCTGTCGTGTCATGAGAATAAGCTCAGGTTTATTCTATGATATTTATTTTAAAAAGGCGATCCTCATCATGGATAAAAAAAACTCTGAAGTTATTTATAACATCCAAAAAAATTGCGTATAGTTATGGAAAATAAAAATCTGTAGCAGTTGTATTGCATAATCCAAAGAAGAAACTAGGGATCCGAGAAATGAGGAGAGCAATCAACGCTTCTGCCTCGTTTCTATTCCGACTAGATTGCTCAAGCCGCTCTTAAGTGCGAGCAAAATCATCTAGCGGTGAGTGAAGTGTACAAATAAGTAATAAAAATAATGGCAAAAGAAAATAGAGGGTGGTATGTATATACAATCATAATTTTGCACCTAAAACAACATCATCTAACTTTAAAATCATAGAGAAAAACCAGATACTATAAAAATTAAGAAGGAAGTTACCCTAAAAACTACAAGCAGTGGAACCCTTATCGTAAACTATAAAGACAAATTCCTTGCGATGTTCTTAACCTTTTATAAATCTTTCGGTGAAAAATATATATTTTTTTGCAAATATTTGATCACTTTTTACCACGCAATGGAATAAAATATTTTTTTATCATGGTTTATAAATATATATCGAAGAGAAACATACAAAAAGAGTTGAGATCAACCACTTGTTGGGTTCAAGACCTAAATATTTGCTCTCTCGCCTCGCAGAAAAACGCCTTCTTGATAATATGAGGAATATGTTCAGGCCGAAGGGAGCGCCAATGAGGTGTATGTTTGAAATTGACTATATTCAAGAGTGTGTCGTGGATTTATTACATCCATGCCCCATACCGCCCTATCTATCCTTTTCGATCGAATCAAACCTCCATACATTTTCAAAGCTCTGCTAGCATCCTTGCCTCTGAACATTACTCCTAGGATTGCCCGCTTCTTCAAAGAGCTCGGACAATTATTTGAACATGATACTCTCAATCTCATCGCAACCTCGCTGATTTCTTCTTTCTCATTTTTATCATCCACGACACAGAAACATAACAATAGAGTTGACCAGATCGTCACGTCCTTCCCGATTTATAGTATCGAGGAATAGAACAAATCCCTAGACAATACGCATATATATATATATATATATATATATATATATATATATATATATATTGGATGGGTGGAAAAAGATAAAAGCCAAGAAAATCTGTATATATACAGTTATATATTCATATATCCTCTAATGTGCGTACGCTTCCTTCTCTACGTACAAGTACGTTCACTTCGTAAGAGTAATTTGTTGATTACGAGGTATAAAAGTGCGATTTACTACAGGGGCCGATAGCGTTTAATGGGTTTACCAAGTTGTAGTTCAAGGGTATATTTAAAGAGTGAAAACCCCATTTTTTTTTTTTTTCCAAGGGGTGAACTGGCGACTGCCCATTTGGGCATAAGTCGCCTCAAACAAACAGCCCAGTTCTAGGCTACTTTAAAATAAATTTTTTTTACAGAAACAACAATAAAAAGGGGATAACAATCAGGGAGCAAGCTCCAAGCGTCGGGGAGAGGTCCCCCTCCCCCCGGCGTAGGAGTATGCGACCTACAAAAAACAAAACAAAAACAAACAACAATAACAAAAAAACCAACAAGTTAAATACAAGGGAGAAGGCCGGCCTCCCCCCAAAAGTCAACAAGTCCACAAGTCAATGTGCATGAATCTGTCCCGAGTACAAGGGACAGGCGGTAGCGACCCCGCCCATCCCAATACCGGGACAAGTATCGTGCGCGAAGATCACCCAGACTGGTGGGACATTCGACAAGAATGTGCAAAACAGTCTGGTGGACGACGCAGTCGTTGCAATAGGGCGCAGGCGAGCGCTCCATCAAATAGCGATGCGTCACACGAGTGTGTCCAATTCGGAGACGACAGAAAGCAACCTAAAACCACAGCGGCGTTGGGAGATAGGTCCATGGGAACAGTTGCGGTGCAAAGGCACGCAACTTCAAGTTCCCTTCGACTGTCTCCCATCTTCTTTGCCTAGCAGTCCAAAGAGCTGCCCGTATTCCTGCCATGTAGTCCGGTCGCAGAGCCCTTGCGAAATCTTTGGCGCCTTCATCGGCGCGCTCATTCCCCGCAATTCCTACATGTCCAGGAACCCAGCAGAAGATAATGTCGACATCTGCTATAGATCACAATCCGGTCTCCGAACCGGGCACGTCGCGTAATCTCCCGTACCGAGTGGTGTATTGCCACCAGCTGGGCAGTGAAGACAGACGCAGTGCCTGGTAGAGCCCCGCTGACCTTAAACAGAGGGGATACGACGTGGAAGCCGACCCCCTCTTGAGACTTGGAGCAACCCGTATACACTGGCACGGTTCCAGCGTGACACGATGTGTGCTCCAAAAAGGTCAAACGCAATACTCCTGGCGCAGTACAAACTTTGGAAGCAGAGGCGTGGCGACAAATAGCCAAATGTGGTACCCTCCAGGGTGGCGTCCTGGGCAGAACCAGGGGCACCACCGGCCCGAGAGCTATATCTACCTCTCGAAGGAGTTTCTTGGCTCTAAACCCAAAGGGCTTAGGGTATGACTGGCGTCTCTCGGCGGCATAGGCACCATCGAGATCAGCTGCGGATGCAGTGAGAGCTGTGGGCGACTGAGGGAGGCGCCGGGCTCGCACGTACAGGCAACTGATGCACTGCACGCGGCGCAGAGCGAGTGGCATCTCCCCAGCATCGACCAACAGGCTCTCAATGGGGGAAGTCGGAAGGCACCGGTCGCAAGGCGAAGGCCGGTGTGGTGGATCGAATCCCCCTTCCGCAATAAACGCTCGGCTGCGGACGCATAAAACTCGCATCCGTAGTCGAGCTTCGAACGAACAAAGGATCGATAAAAAAGTAAGGCAGTAGCCCTATCAGCGCCCTAAGCGCTGAACGTCACGGAACGGAGAATGTCCATGGCGCGGGTACAAGAGACCCTAAGGCTGCGAATATGAGCCTCCCAGGTGAGGCGTCGGTCGAATGCAAGACCAAAGGAAACGGTACGACTCAATCACATCCAGGCGCACCCCATTAAGAAACAAATCTGGGTCGGGGTGAAGCCGTGGATGGCGGCAGAAGTGCACTACCTCGGGTCTTAGCTAAATAAAACTGAAAACTGTGCGCTTTGGCATAGTGAGAGACGCGGTTCAATGCCTGTTGGAGTCGACGCTCAAGAGTTGGCATCTGGGCCGCGCCAAAAGAGATCGAAAAGTCGTCCACGTAGAGTGTAGCGAGAACATCTTCCGGCAGCACCGAGGTGATGCTGTTGATGCTCAGGGCGAAGAGTGTGACACTGAGGACACTTCCCTGCGGGACACCCTCTTTCTGCTCCTTTGGGCCGAAGAGGGCTTCCCCCACCCGTAGGCGGAATCGACGATCTCGCAAAAATTCAGATATAAACATTGGGAGGCATCTCCTCGCCCCCATTGTGTGGAGAGTCTCCATGATACCTTATCGCCATGTGGTGTCATAGGCATTCTCCAGATCGAAAACACCGTGGCGTAGTGCTGTCTACGAAGGAAAGCCTCACAGACGGCATTTTCCCGTCGTAGCAGAGCATTAGACGTGGATTGGAACTTGCGGAAGCCGCCCTGTGTGAAGAGAGATGGCCTCCGCTGTCCAGGAAATAGGCTAATCTAACATTTACTAATTTCCCTATCAACTTGCACACGCAAGAGGTTAGAGAGATTGGGCGGAAACCGGTCGGAGTAGAGTGATCTCTCCCCGGTTTGCGAAAGGCAAGCACAGTAGCGATTCGCCAGGAATCTGGAAGAAGACCTTCCACCCAGATCCTGATAACCAGATCTAACAGAAAGGCCATGCCTCGCTCACCCAGGTGTCGAAGCGTGGCGTATGTGACATTGCCGATCCATGGGCGGTGTCCGCGCACGAAGCGAGAGCGGAACGCAAATCACTCACAGTATACCTGTCTTTGAAGAGTTCTCCGCCTCTGGAGGTAAAGTCTAGCCGGCGGCCTTCCGTGACATCATGACGTGCATTGAATGCTGGCGGAGCAGCATCACGGCTAGAGAATGCGGAAAAGGCGGTCGCTAAGAATTTCGCCACGGACGCGGGGTCCGAGATTGCGGTCCCATTCTCCTGGAGAACGGGAGGGGGATCCTGCGAGAACTTGCTCCAAATCCTCCTGACTCGCCTCCACACCTCAGCTAAAGGGGTCTTCCCGTTAAGTGAAGACACGTATGCCCGCTAAGAAGAGCGGCAGGCGTGATTCGAAATATACCGGAGCCTAGCCCTAGCCCGACGAAATTCAGCGACAGTGAAATCGTTCGGGCGGCGCTTATAGCGCATGTAGGCATAACACTTCTGTTTGAGGGCCGTCTCACACTCGGCCGACCATCATGGGAGTGGTCGGCGTGCAAAACGGCCAGGCATCCTAGGAATAGTAGTCAGGCCCACAGCGATGAGGTTGCCGGAGAAGAACTCAACGGCCTCATCTACCGACCTAAACTCCTCGACTGAAATAGAGAATTCAGTCATTTCCTGAAATGCAGGCCACCGCGCCCGCGACAAGCACCACCGAGGTGGTCTCTCAGGCGGCAGTTGCCCTGAAAATGATATTTGAATGGGAAAGTGATCACTACCTTGGAGGTCATTGACCACTTCCCAATCAAAATCAGGCTGTGCATCCGAAGAGCACAAAGATAGGTCAAGGCAAGAAAATGAAGCGGTTCTCGGACAGTAATGCGTAAACTCATCTACGTTTAGGACACCTATCTCAAGCTCTTCGATCAGAACGGTGAGGACCTATCCCCTGGGATTTATTGAGTAAAATCCCCAGAGAGGATGACTGCCGTTCAGATTTTCAAGCAAGAGATAGGGCCTCGGCAACCGTGGAATGTACGCAGAAATGATAGTAGACCTCCTATCTAGGTGCAGCTGCACAGTCACTGAGTGAAAGGAGGTATCTAAAGAGAAAAGAAGAACGGAGACATCATGCCGGGTGTAAACCGCGCATCTCCCAGCCCGGCCATCCTGCGTTGGTGGGGTCGCAAGACCCTGATACCCCGGGAGGGCAGGCAGGGGGCACGCGCCTAGCATGGTCTCCTGCAAAAATAAAGCTAACGGGGAACGGGACGAGACGAGCCTCCGCAGCTCCTCCCAGTTGGCCGGGAGTCCACGGCAATTCCATTAAGGAATATGCCCTCCAGGCCTAGCTCGGAGGAGGCGTGGGGGCCCTCCTCGAACTAAAGACCCTCACGGGAATAGCCGTACGCTTCCCGGGTGCAGAAACCCGGGCCCTGTTGGCGGGACAAAGCGCTGAAGGCGCTGTCGCCTTCAAGGACTTATTGGGGGAGGTTGGGCTCGCCATGCGAGTCTTTGCCTCCCTCCGCCTCGAAAACTTAGGCGGGTGTTGCGGCTTCGAAGGCGGGGGGCTCTCTTTTCGAGGAACCACCGTCCCTGAGCCCCTTGATCCACCTCGGGGCGTAGGCGGAGGAGCCAAAGGTCCTCTTTTGCTGTCCTCCTTTCATGGGACAGCTTTAGGAACCCCCGAAGATGGCCTAGCGACCATCTTCAGGGGTGTTGCCTCCTGTGAGTCTAACGACTCGGTGGAGGCGCGTGGCCATTTCGCCTTACGGGAAACGGTCACGCGGGGAGAAGAGGGGAGAGCCCTGGTTTTAGCTGGGGCTGGGTATGAACCCCTTTTTCCGCCAGCTTTACCAGGGGAGTGCCCAGGTGGGGTAGAGCTCGCAGAAGGGCTCTGAATGGGCGCGAAAACAACCGTGCTCGTTGGCCTGGGTGGGCTAGGAGCAGAGGGTGCCTTTCTAACTATTGAGACATAGGACGTCCCAGGCAGAGCCGGGCGCGCCAGAACCAAGTCCTTTGCCTCACGGAATAAGAGTCGATCCTGGGCCTGAACGGCCAGGATTTCTTTCTCAAGGAGATATGCACCACATTGCTTCGAAGAAGCGGGCTGCGGCTCTCCGAAATTGACACAATTGGCCACACACGATTTGGACTTATCGTGTGCGACCTTGGAGCAATTTACACAGACTTCGGGTGACCCCAACTTTGCACGTGTACATGAGCGATTCGTATGGCCGAAGCGGTGACAGTAATAGCACCACCGCGGAAGTGGTACGAATGCCTTAACAGGCTAGCGGTACCAACCGTCACGCACGGACTCAGGGAGCTTGTCACAGTCGAACGTGACGAAGAGTGTAGGGGTGGGTCTCGAGGCCTCTCCCTGTTTTCTCATTGCACGTTCGACCTTGACCGCCCCATGGTCGGCCAGCTCTAGGGTGATGTCCTCAATGGAGTAGTCAACGAGCTCCCTCGCATTAACTACTCCTTTCACAAAATTCATTGCAAAGTGCGGCGTCACAATCACTGGGGTGCCATGAAGTGTCCAGAGAGCACTTATCTTGGCTGCCTCGGCGGGATTCGCCGCATTCGCCAGAAGGCTCCCGTCCGAGAAACGGGTCATCTTCGGCTCTCTACCAATTGCCCTAGCTAATCCTCTCCTCTGATGGATCATGTTGACCTTTGGACAACATGTTACCATCATTAGAGCGAATAAAGAGGAAGCGTTTGAAGCCAGTGGGCTCGAAAACGCCAGGTAACCTATGAATGAGGGGCCCCGATGTCATTGAGGCTCCGCCCTGTGCACTTTTGGTCTTAGTCAGATGCTTCGCAACCGGGTGGGCAGAGGGGCCGGATGTGCCGGTCTTGGCTTGGTCGCTTGCCAGAGTGGCAGCAGGCCCACCCGTCCCCACAGCCCCCGCGGATGAAGAGGAGCCCCGAGTCTTCTTAGTCTTTTTCGTCCTTTTACTCCTATTCTTTTTTGTAGAGGAGGGCGGGGAATGGACCCACTTCTTACCTCTGCCGGTAGAATCCCCTAGGCCAGATGGACCGGCCTCAGCCAGGTCCTTCTCCGGAGGAGATCCCTTCCCTCCTTGTACTGCCTCAGAATCCCCAGCCGTTCGAGGAGGACCTTGCATAGGGGTGGATTCGGGTTCGGTGCTTGGCGCCGAGCTCGGATTCCCCCCCATGGAAAGCACTACCGTCTGAGGCTGGGTTTCCTCAAGGACCATGTCTATCACAGGAGGGGCCTGCCATCCCCTCCCAGGACATCGCAGGTCCCCTTGGCAGCGTCACCAGTCTTTTGTAGGAAGGCATAGGCCTTGACCCCGGCAAGGTTCAAAATTCTTGCCAGCAGGTCTTTTGAGTGAACTAACCGAAGGGTCCTGGCTTCCCTCTCCTCCTAAGGGGGAGAGGGCTGCCTGCTGGCTTTCTTAGTAGTCCCCTTGAAAAGAAAAGAGGGGACTGCCGCTGGAAAAAGGGAGGTGCTTGAAAGCACCTCCAGAGAAGGGGTTGAGGGGTAGTCCCCTACACCCGTAAGCGAAGGAGAGGAGTAAGCCTCCTCTCTGGTTGAAGAGATATGGAGGGTCCCGTGTGCAAGCACAGGGGGGGGGGGGAACCTCCATTTTTTCTGTGCAGCTGCCCGAGAGCGGCTCCGTCGTTTCTACAGGGGGAGTTAAAGGTTTTTTTTGGTTGGACTCTAATTGGGCATGGTGACCCTCTTTTCATTACGGGATGCAACCGCTCATCACCTCTCGCAGTTGCCCGCACTGCAAGAGGTGCTTACAGGCCTGGCAGAGCCAGGCGCCGCCATTTCGGACCACCCCTCCCGCCTAGTGGCCTAGCAGTCCATCGGCATGGTGGCTCCACCTTGGACACGGCGTAAAATTGATAGATTTTGAAGAAAAGAAAATGGATGTGAGGAAGCTATGGGTAGGGATGAAGCAGGTTGTTAAAAACCAACTACCCCAGACCGGAGCTCAGGGGTTAGGAAACATTGTCCCCTCCCCCCTCAGCCCCGATCCGGGACGGTTGGCTGAGAAGAAGGTCAGCTTGTACCCTGTGAAATTAGAGGCTGACCAGAGAAAGTTGTGGGAGAGGTTGTATGAAAAGCTACGAGGTAGGATAGGAATACAGGCTATCTGAAAGAAGGAAGAGAGGCTAAGCTGGGGCCGGACGGGGTGCTGAGTCCCGTCAGCACGGCGGCCAGGATGGCAAATCGCCGCGCCCCTTACAGGGGTAAAAACCAAAATATAATTTTAATAAGTCACTAGTTAATATATATACATACGGGAAAATACAGGTAATTTAAATAAAGGACAACTAGGGCAGAATACAGATTAATGGGTATTCTGGGAACGTTAATAGCTCGTTAATCAGGTATTAAAAGGAATATTACAAAATTCAGTTAGACGGAGAGAATATTTAGTGTTCAGAAAGTGTGTCGATTAAAGGGAGATACCAGCAAAGGTCCTATTACCTTAATGGAGTCAGCTCAAGGAAGGGGACTTCTTTAGCGAGTCGGCGCGGAGAAATGGAGATGGACAATGGACGTGACCTTCAGCTAAATATCCTGATGGTGACGAGGATGAATGGGAGTGGGGCAGAAGACGAATTCACGATCCTCCTTGTAGACGGACGATGGCACCTCTGTTCCAAAGAAGTGCAACCTCCAAAAATCGAGACTCTGACGCAGCTCGGCGCAAAGTCTCACACGGGAAACTAGAGATCCTTGAGGGCAGCGGGGGTTGGGGGGGGGGTCCAGATGAGAGGAGAGGAATCCCATCCAATCCCTCGGAAATAAAAGCGATTCGAGGCTTGCTCTGAACAGAGGAATGCTTCAAAAAAGAGATGGTCACATGGTGAGATCCAACCTCGATGGTATAAGCGGATACCAGGCACTTGAGGAAACAGACGCACGATCAGAATCAAAGGCAAAGGGGTACTCACACTCAATCTGCCGATATTCGAAAACCCAGGGTATTTATATGGCGGCCATTTGGGGGGTTTCTCCTCGTTGGCAGACTTAGACACCTGACTGAACACTTCCGGCGACCAGAGAGATTAGCGTTTGTCGCCTGACCCAATTCTTAATGACTTTTACGATGTGGCCGAAAAACTTTCAGCTAGTAGCCTCCAGACTACGGAAATTAGCGTTTTCTCGGTGGGATAAAAGCTTTTAGCACGCCCATCTTAATTAACTACGCTTGTGAGGAAGCTCACGGGTATTCAAATTCTTTCTTCTTTTTTTTCTTTCTTTGGGTTCTGAGGTCATTTCACCTAAACTTATATTTAGAAGTCAGAGAGAGGGAAGGAATTGATGGAACAAATTAAGCGGATATTCTTCTTTGGCTTTCCTTTCCCTTATACATAGATTGACTATAACTGACTCATCCATAATTTCGTAATTCTGTAGACTTCCCAAATTAGCTTTGTTTCTTAACGTCACTTGTATACAACGATTAAACACCCCACGCCACCAAGCTTTATTATCGGTGGATCTCTTTAATTAACCAAAGGCAGTTGACAAGCGATCTCCTCTCTTTCCTTCGTCCGGTAGAGTCTGCCATCATATCAGATGACTTATATATATATATATATATATATATATATATATATATATATATATATATATATATATATATATATATATATATATATATATATATAGTACTTATTTTGATAGGTCCGCTTGTCTTGCCTAAAAGCCTACTTACTCTAACTCCGCTCAACAACGACGTGTGCCGTCTTTCCCACCTACAATTTTGAACGTAAAGAAACTCAGACTTACATGCAAGAGAAGGCTTTGGGCTGTCTATTATCGTGCTCTAGAAACAAAACACCCCTCTGTACCCACTTACTCCAATACTACCCATTCACACACTGCCCTCCTATAGTACATAAGTGAAGATCACACCCTCCGTATCCCTGGGTAAAACTAAATCACGCTAGACATCTTAATCTAGCTACTTGCAATTCTTAGGGATCATCAGAAATCCCAGTCACTTCCCCCTAACTCCTTTACTGAATTTTTTACCTTCTTCCCTAACAAGAAATTCCGCACCTGCTCTGGCCCAACTTTTCTTATACGCCTCCGAGTAACCCACTCTATTCTTTCTCCCGTTGAACCTCCATCACTTGCGTCCAGTGTCACCGAAGGATTTACTTTCTTCCTTCTCTCATTACAATGACCGATTCACCTTTACCTCACAGATATCTTTAACTCTTCACTCTTGCCTGGAATATTATCCGCTGATTTCAAACCGTCTTCTCTTTGCCCTATCCTAAGGAAACTAAACCTGAACCACCATTACCCTCAAGCTACCCACCAATATCTTAACCGCCTTCCGAATCTAAATTTCTTGTAAGGCTGGTATCAACCTAGATTCGAGGCCACCTTAACTCCTCAAATGCTAATAAAATCTTTAATTGTATTCCAATCTGGAAACAACAATGAATCAATGTCTCTAAATACCCTGACCCTGCTTAGCCATAGGGCTGGCGTTCATCAGCCTTCTTTTAGTATACGTTTGGACGTCTTTGCGACATTTGACACTTTTAACAATACTATTCTTCTTTACCGACTCCGCAGATTCCTGGTGGCGTAGGGAACTGCGGTTAACTTATTGCTCGCGTATGAATTTATCTTTTCTGCAAATTATCCGCAATGGTAATGAGAAATGATGGCTTGCGGCTGCGCAATTTGGTGTTATTTAAGGTTCGGTTCTCGATCCACTTCGACTTCGACCTCTCCAACTGGTTCAAATCATTGCAACACGTCTACTTGTCCAGCGGTTTATGTCTCTCGTGAACTCTCACACACCCTTCATACCGAAATGCCCACGGTCCCCATTCTTCTAAGGTCCTTCTATATGTGCAAGACCGTAAAGACTTCATCTCTCCATACCTGTACTCCTCATTAACCCGTTCCAAGCCCCTGTCGAGCTCTTTTTGACTGCTGGTGTTTGTGCCTCGGACTCGTCCCTGCTGAATGGGGGGTCCTGCTTTCTCCGTACTTACCATGAAATTGTCAGATGATCTGGCTACAGCTGTTGGTTCCTTCTTCTATCTCGCTTTACCTTACTCGTTCGGAGGGCAGTAAGTGAAGGGCGATTTCCTTAAAGGTTGACATACCAAAATCCTTATTAATATCATTACTTCTAAATCTTGTGATATGTTGACACCTCAAGGGACCCTGGTTCTGCTATGAAACTAGGGGTGGGGTAAGCTGATTAAAGTTGAACCTCATAGGATGTAATTAGTCCCTGGACGGAGTCCTAATTAAAATTCAGTTCTCGGTTGCAGTGATTGTTTTTGATTCGGACTCATCCTTAAACCTGGGCTCCCCAGTAAGAGAGAAATGATCAAAGCAAAGAGTGGAAAAGATTTGAGCTAAAACAAATACTCACAATAAATTTTATTTTCATCCGTTGAAATAAATTTAATTATCTTACCACCTATTAGCATAAAATTACCTTCTCCAACCACTATGTTGAATAAAATTACTTTTACCATTAAGTAGGAAAAGTTAACTCGATATTACCTTGCATTAAATTCACCATTTTTACCAATATTTATAAAAAATAACCATTCGTACGAATATTTTTAATAATTACGGTTTTTTTATCACTATGTAGCTTAAAATGAGCTAAATTAAAACTAATTACATAAACGTGCCTTCTCTTCCGATTAATAAGCTTATAATTACCTTCTCTGAACACAAGTAACAATATTACTTTTTTACCACTGATAGGCAGAAATAGCATTCCCTTACCTCTAACTAGTAAAAATTAACCTTCTTTTATCACAAGTAACATAAAATTTGCATCTCATAAAAATATGTAACAGGAAATTACCTTTAACCACTAATCAACAGAAAACTACCTTTTTAGGCTAATCATTAAAAATTTCAATATATTACCACTAAGTAGCATATAATATCCTTCTTTTACTACTATGCAGAATAAATTTAACATCTTTTTACACTAAGCCCCTATAATTATCTGATATTACCACTAATTGGCATAAAATTCTGTTTTCCTGTCACTAATTATCAAAGAAAGCACTTGCCATCATTCTGAAGAGGCCAAATAATATTTAGGGAGGCGGGGGGAGGAGTTTGACCAAAGAGGGACCCAACTATGATGAAACTGATATCTGGAGTATTGCGTGCCCTTCCGGCCCCGACATGTGTATGTAGATCTACGACCAAAATTTCTACACACGTTTTGCTTCTTAAATTTCACCATTTCATTTACAGATGTCTTCACCGCTTTCGGGGCAGATGCCCTCGTTGTTTGTCTCTTCTTTTTGAAACCAAGCAACAGGACTCTCAGGAGGAGAGGAGAAATTAGTGATGGGTGTAGTAGCCTCAAGAATACGTTACCTACTGCTTAATGTGCAGCACCCTGTTTTAATCACTGTATGATGTACCTCATTAATAAGACATTAATTACGTAAAGACCCTTTAAAGTTACACTTAAGTTATTACTTGAAGGGTCGATTTAGGATTTAGGAAAGACTTCAAGGCGGAAGATTCAAGGGAATTAATTAAGGTCAAAAAGTTGGGTCCAAAATATCTTCTTCTTTCTGTGGAGGATAATTAATCGCTTTTGAGAATTCAAGACCCCAGAAATGTCGTGACGTCAAGCGATAGAATAAGTGCGGTTGAGAAATCTCAACTTCACCCAGGATTATTTGGTCCTTTTAATTTAAATGGCAGGTAGAGAGTCAAATTACTCTCTTTTTTACCTCCTGCACATTACGTCTATGGACTTGCTCTTAAAAGTTGGCAGTGCAGCATCCCTCTTTGCAGCAATTTGCTTTCAAAACTTCCCTGGTACAAGGAATAGACTAACGTTGACCTTTGTTTTCGTGCTTTATCTTTTCTTCATTTCTCTTTTATGACCAGAATCTTCCCTAAGTCAATAATGGATCATTGGAGTAAATAACTTGACATCCTTCATGAGGAAAAATAACTACATTTGTCATTTTTTTTCAATTTCACTTAATTGCGTCTCTGAATTAGAGAAATGGAAGCATCATCCTGGGGATAAATTTAAATTATAAATTTGAGCTTTTTATAGTTTCTTTTATTTATTTGCTAAACTTATTCTCTTTAACTTGTAGTCCACAAGAATAAGACAGTATCATATACAATCCGTGTACGGCGCAGCGTGGTCTGCAGCCAGAGCTCTGCTCTTAATTTGAATACTTTTTTTTTTAAATGTGGAACATTGACGGACTCTTACCGTTTCATTATGAATACCTAGTGCATATGTGTTACCTGTGTCTCTGAACCCCTACCCCCATGATTGTGAAAAAAAGGCCATGAAATTTAGAATTCGACAGTCCCTCCAATTCTTAATGGTCGCCATGGTGATGGCAGATTTCCCAAGTGATCACAATAATTCTATTATGAACAGTGACAGAAAAATGTATTCTAGATATTTTCTATTGAAAAACAAATAGGGTCATAATCGGTGAGACATCGATACGAAATTTAAACTTAACAACTATGATATATTAAAGGGCCGCGTTAAGCGTGCATGACAAAAAGACGAAACAATATGAAAAATGGCGAGATATACAAGCACATCACTCACACAGCTGATCTCGGCCTGGGCGGGTTATCGGCTGATCAAAGCTTAGCGCTTGAAGTGTGCGGATGGAAATAATATGATTTTTTAAAATATTTAAACATACATAATAATGATGAAAATGCATTTTTAACGATAGAGACCATAATTACACCCCGTGCTACGAGTGGCGTCAACTGCACATACCACCCGCGCAGCGTACCCTGACGCCAGTCAAACTGGAGCGTGGATGGGCAAATGACACCCACACACCCTCACCGTCCCTGTTCCTCACGAACCCTTAGAGTCGTACCAATGTACTCGAAGATTTCGAGGAGAGAATAGAACTGCATAAAACACATATTGTAAGCATCAGCAAACCTGGTTTTCAACAAATAATCCTGTCCACATACATTCAGTCCCTGGTTACCACCTCCTCACCAAGGATAGGCCTACCCGCGGGGGCGGGGTAGCCCTGAACACAAAAGACCACCTGAACATCAAAAAGCGTGCGATAAATGTACCAAATAACTTGGAGGGCGTGTGGGTGATTATATCTGGTAACTTTTAATATGAAGTAAAAATGTTAGCGGTGTGTTCCATCTACTACCCCACAGCTGCGCCATACCATCGCGAAATTCTAGATCACCTAATATCATCTGTAGATAGCTCTCGGGCATCTCGCAGTGATATTCGTATTGTATTAATAGGTGATCTAAATTACCTTAATAAGGATAAATAGGGTCAAGATCTAACGCTCAGGAATCTCGTCACCGGGCCTAGACACCACGGAGTAGTGCTGGATGTTATACTTACCGATGGGGAGTGATATAGCACTGACACGACCACCTACCATCCGCCTATCGGTCTTAGTCACCACGACTGTGTGGTAAGTCGCCAGACACCTCCCGCTCCGCCCACCTTCGTTACCCGTTCCTACCGCCCGTTCCGGGACTCCGAGGTGCGGGAGTTCGGGCAGTGGGCTACGACGGAGGGGTCGGTGAGCATGTTGCAAATGACTGTGTTAACAACTTTGAGACAACATTCAAAAGGCAGTACGAACTCTGCTTCCCAGAAAGGCGAGTGAGGGTGGGGGCTCAAAATAAACATTGAGTCACCCCTCACATCCTTTGCCTGATGCGACAACGACGGACAAAGTGGCACCGGCGCGGCCGCATGCACACCTGGCGAATCCTGTACCGCGGTGGGGGTAAGAACATAGGCTCACCAGGCACAACCCTGCACGTGACGTGGAGCAACACCCTTAAACTCAATCTTGATAAAACTTTACTTCCTGGTGACATCCCCAAGAAGCTATTAAAAGAGTTTGCATACGAGTTTAGCCTCCCCCTCCCACACATTTTCAATGTAAGCCTCCGTAGTGGAGTCTTCCCTGACAGATGGAAGTAAGAGATTATCCCTCCATTACCGAAGATGAAGGTGGTTAGTGAGATGGGAGAGCTGCGCCCTCTAACTCTAACACCAGATCTGGGTAAAATATTAGAGGAGTTGGTAACGAGGGTGATGTTAGAGACATGCGAAGCAATATCGACCAACGCCAGTATGTTAATATGAAGGGTAGGTCTTCCAGCTACTATCTCATTTACCTACTTGATGAAATTCACAAGGGATTGGACAATCGATAACGATCGATTGTTGAACATCGCCAATATAATACTGGTGGATTTCAAGAATGAATTCGACTATGTCAATCATAACATAGCCATTTCTGACTTCATTGCGCTGGAATATCGCCCATCAATTATCTTGTTTGTGTCCAGCTTCCTCACCGATCATCTCTACCGTGTTAAATACTAAGATGCCATTTCGTCCTACGCCCTTATCACCTGCGGAGTGCCACAAGGCCCTCTTGCAGGACCAATTATCTTTCTGGTACTGTTCAATACCGTGTGTGAGAAAATGTAGCGTAAAGCTAAATTCGTAGACGATTTATCGCTTGCTCACATCATAAACATTCGTCACGAAATTGACTACACAGAGATTGACGAACAT
Source organism: Ceratothoa steindachneri (assembly GCA_963969495.1). Lineage (NCBI taxonomy): Eukaryota > Metazoa > Arthropoda > Malacostraca > Isopoda > Cymothoidae > Ceratothoa > Ceratothoa steindachneri. Next base: position 207,863,860 of record OZ018324.1, on the reverse strand, counting down.
CTGAACCCCCTTTCATTTCGATGCGAGGAAAAACATATGGAGACAAATCCAATGAAATGTGAAGCACTCTACGTGATCCCAGCAAAGCGTCCACTCGTGCCTCGAGATCTAACACTCGACTGTACACCTCTACCTGTAGTGCACCAATGCAAACTACTTGGCGGGCACATTAATGAAGAAGTGAATTGGAAAACGCTCGTTGCTGAAATAACATCAAAAGCAAAGCGATGCATATTTATTCTTCTAAAGCTGAAAAGTTCCACTTCTCTACAGCGACCCTCGTTACCCTGTACCCATGGTACGTGAGGACCACACTGGAATATGTGGCGCCAGTTTGGCACCCCAGAATGACGGAGGCACAGCAAATTCAAATAGAGTGCATACAGAAGCGCTGTCTTAGGATCATTCTCGGCGCTGAATACATCAGCTACGAGGATGCACTCGGTCAACTGCGTCTCGAGTCACTTCATAGCAGACGTGAGATACTGACGCTCCGCCTGGACCGCTCCATACTGAGGTCTGCAGACTACTGCAGCTTCCTTCCCCGGACGAACGGCGAGGTCCACGGGCTGGATACGCGAAATGCCCACCACTTTCAGTCTGTCGGATTCTTCAAGACAAGCCGTAAGAAGACGTTTGTGCCTATGTCGTTAACTTAATTATTGAGTCAATGTAAATACCTCAACTCGTTTCATGTAAATGTGTTTGTTTTAAATATTATTGATACCTTTTTTAGTTGCAATTGTAAACAGAACGGAATGTTTAGTTGGCTATATAATACCAGTATTGTATAGGTGACTATAACTTTTCTGTTAATAAACAGTTAATAAATAAATAAAAGACTTTGTATTTAAAAGGCAAAACGCACGGAATTTGTATAAACGAAATATAGATAAAGAAATAATAAAAAATAAAGACGTAAATGGAAATTGAACTTTAAAGATCAAATATCATTCCAAATTCATCAAATAATTTACAACTTAATGTGAGAAATAAAAATATAACACTGGACAATTCATATTCATGGTTATTTTGATCATTAGCATAATTATTATCTGAAAAGACTTTTATAGAACTCATCTCTTTTTTAATGCTTTTCAAGCTGGATGTGAATGGAATTATGTGATTAAATTTCTTGCAAATTCTTCCATTGGGGATTCAAAGTTTTGGTTTTAAATGTCTGTGGGGTTTAATAAAAAAGAAAAAGCACCCTTTGTCTGAATAATAAAACTCATCTAAATATAAAAGAAATTTCTGCACCCATCAAACCCAAATATAATGGTTTTGGCAAAATTGCAAAAGAAGAAGGCTGTTACATTCAATGATGGACTTAATTCATAAGAAATAAATCAATAAAGATTTCACGGAGAAACTTCAAAGAATGAATTTGCTAAAAATGCACTAAAAATATTTTTTGCCTTGAATCTAGACACATATTTTGGTTTATCGGTTATTTTCCTAACATTTAAATTAAAGCAGATTCACATCCAAAGTCTGACTTTTTATTTAGTCTTCTTCCTAAGCATAGAGACAAATTGATTCTGACTATGTTATCAGCCTTCTTGCCATATTATTTCCCCCATTCTAATTTCTCTATCTTTCGTTAAGTTATTATTTACTATTGTGCTCTTTCAATAACATAATTTAACTCCTCTTAAAAGATTACCTTAAAGAGGTCTTTTTTTTTTAATCATCAGTATTATCCAATTTTCACAAAGTAGTTGGGCACCAGCAATACCATTCAAACTTTACCCAACATTTTATGCTTTATTAAGCTGGGAGGCTATCAGAATTATTCAAGCGAAAATGGCCTATTTTAAAGATAGACGAGAGGAAGCTAAGTGAGGTAGAAGATAAAAGAAAACGTGTCTTCTTTACGTGAGGCCAATACTACGGCCTTGTAAATAAAGCGAGGGTGGACTAATTGATATTTCGCTATTAATTCCATTTCCGTTTTGATCGAGTTTATTATTCCGAATAATTCTATTTAAGCAACTCGGAGCAATTTTGAGATTTCTTTACCCGCGGGTGATATGCTCATTAGTTTCTTATTTATCTCTACCATTTTCTTAACTACACTGAAATTTCCAATGTTCACTTTTAATTTAAGCATTTTCTGGCTTCAACGAGCTAAGTGTTGATGATTTTGCTTTACTGACTAGCTTAAGTCCATGGAAGTGTATGCCAGACTTATATTTAAGTGATCTTTACTGAGAGATCTTAATAACTTTGTTCATTTCAGTAAATTTGACTGTTATAATCATTGTATCATTGGGTTAAACTATTAGCTTCCTATATAAAAGCATTATAATAGGCGATTTTATTAATTTATGGTTTAATAGACCACGTTTCCAAGTCGATGTTTATAAAAGATGCAATTTCAGACTTTTCTTTGATATAAACTCACTATTAGTAATCTTAGTAAGTGAGTGCTGAATCAAGAGAACATTTCCTAACTTTTAACTTTTATTTCGTTGGTTTTATATTTGTATATAGGTTCGGTAAAAGGTCGAACGCAAAATTTTAGAGATTTGCTACAAAATGATGCCAAGGATTTCTGGATTTCATGCAACACTGCGGCCTTATTTTTTCGTGATACCAAAACTGCTTCGAAATATTTTTCCAAAGCTTTACTCCGCAACACCACCAGACATAACAGAATAAGTAAAAGTATTTAACCTTCTGAATTGCATCTTGGTTGATGCATATTTGTTTAAGAGTACATAGACAAATAAATCTCGGTACTTGTACATTTTGTTCATTCAAATTAGCCATCGGCCAATAAGCATCAAATAATTTATAACCCCTTACAATTTTCACCTTAAATGAGTTACGAATCTTTTTAAGAACAGGATTGTTATTTAAACGTTTAAAATCTTTTCAGATCATCCATTTTTGTTTAAAATTTATCTTGTACTTCATTTCTTTAAAAGATTCTGCCTTTTTATGTTTCTTTCAGCTGCCATATTTGAAGGCACTTTTAGTTACATTTTTAACATTTTCAGTCTCAATTTAGACTTATTCCTTGTCTCTATGACACAAGAAAGCAATTTTGGTGTATAGCTGTAAATCAGGCCTGCTTATCACCCATGTTCAAAGATGTATTTGACGTGAAAGATTGCAAAGCAACATTCTAAGTAAAGAAATGGTTTTAAGAGTAATTGTAGGATGATATACATGTATGGCGTAATTCTGTGGAAGAACATGCGCTAGATATCCTCTCGGAGGATTTAACCTTACTGCTACTTTGAAGGTTTCAGAAAATCCTGTTTTGAGAAACACTTCACCTATTAGTAGCAAGCGAGGTGGGGCCTCATATATATGCACATCTTCACAGCTTTTTCAAATTTTATTTCAGAATCCGCCATACCCTTTAAAATTTTGAGTATATAATTCATGTTGTCAGAGTGAACGAAGCCATCTATGTAACAACAAGGAGTAACAACAAGGAAAGAAGGTACCCTAGGAGACTTTACGGTCCATTCAAAGAGGGTACCTTTGGACTAGCAATTGAGCGGGCACAAGGCTGCTCAATTGTTTTGCGTCCCTAAACGGCCACTTTTCAAGACTTTGTCTAGTCTTGACTTGAACTGGTCAACAGATTTACTGTTGACAACTTCCACTGGAAGTGCGTTCTACTTACCGCAGATACTGTAAGTGAAAAAATTTCCACACAGATTGCGGTTGTAACGCTTCAGTTCAAGTTTGAAGCCGTGATTGCGCGTTCTGTTCTCACTCAGTGTGAAAATATCCCGATAGTCAACATTGTCGAACCCTCGAAGTATTTTGAAAACTTCGATGAGCTGACCACGCTGTCTACGGGTTTCCAGCGAGAACAGATCTAATTCCCTTAGTCTATCCTCATAACTTTTATGTCGGATAGAGGGAATCAGCTTGGTTGCCCTGGCTTGTACGCGTTCCAATCTCGCGATGTCCTTTCGCAATGAAGGACTCCAAAATTGTACGGCATACTCCAGGTGCGGTCGGACAAGTGAGTTGTACAGGCACAGTACAATCTCCTGGTTCCGATAACCAAACTGGCGCTTAATATAGCCTAGCATCCTTTGGGCCTATTTCTCCGCCTCAATGCACTGTTTCGAGAACTTAAGGTCACTAGTAATAGTAACACCCAAGTCCTTCTCAGTGTCACTCGATTCAAGAGCAGTGCCCTTAAGGATATACTGAGATTGGGGGTTTCTGTGGCCGATATGCATCACTTCGCATTTGCCCACGTTAAAAGGCATTTGCCACGTGTCCGACCACTCCCCAATCTTCCCAAGATCTTCCTGCAGGCGGGCAGTATTTCCATCCTTTGCAACGTTCATACCAAGCTTGGTATCGTCGGCAAATTTGGAAATCTTGGCAACCATGTCACCGTCCATGTCGTTGACGTAAATGATGAATAGTAGTGGTCCCAGGACAGAACCTTGAGGCACCCCGCTAGTAATGGGCACCCACTCAGAAGACTGTTCATTTACCACCACCCGTTGCCGTCTGCCACTTAGCCAGTTCTCGATCCAGCCGGCTACCTTTCCGTCTATGCCAAGCGCTCGCACTTTCCGGAGAAGGCGGCGGTGTGGTACCTTATCAAAGGCTTTCTGAAAGTCTAGGTAGACCACATCCACCGCCTTGCCCCGATCGTGCTCACTGAAAACGAAGTGGAAGAATTCTACAAGGTTCGTCAGGCATGACCGTTGCCTTCGGAAGCCGTGCTGGGAACTCCTCAGTAGAAGGTTTGACTCTAAATACGACGTCACTTTGTCCACCATGATGCTTTCCATGAGTTTACCGACTATCGAAGTCAGACTGATAGGTCGGTAGTTCGACGGTTGGCTACGGTCTCCTTTCTTGAAGATCGGAGTCACCTCCGCCTCACGCCAGTCTCTAGGAACGCATTTGGTCCGGATTGACATGTTAAAGATAGCGCACAGATGTCGTGATACTTCATCGCACACTTCCTTCAACACTTCAGGTAGAAACCCGTCCGGTCCAGGGGACTTATTCGTCTTTAGGTCAGCGATCTTTTTCTATATTTCTCCTTCGGTGAAGTCCATTGCCTCCAGCTTTTCCCCCGAGTAGGAATCCGTCAGCTGGGGAATGGGACCACACTCTTCAGTAAACACTGAAGAGAAGTAGTCGTTGAGGAGGTTGGCATTTTCTGCATCTGAATGCTTTAATGTCCCCTCCTCATTCCTCAAAGGGCCAATCGTTCGACGGATTGGTTTACGGCTGTTCACATATCCAAAAAAACTCCTTGGGATTCTCTTTACAGAGTCTCGCCACTCGGAGTTCCTCAGACCGCTTAACCGCCCTTATACTGGACTTCACTCTCCTGGCTAGCCTCCGGTATTCGTCAAAGTCACCCGAGATCTTCGATTGCCGGTACACATTTCTCTTCTCCCTAAGCAGTCGCCCGATTTCTCGATTAAACCACTTTGGTTGAACAGAAGACCGACGGGGGCATTTCAGAGGAATAAAACGCGATTGAAGACTCAGGAATGTGGTTTTGAAACTGTTCCAAGAGTCTTCAACAGCATCGCACTCTTCTAGCCTCGCGTCAGTCAGTCCCGCGCGTAGACCTGCAAAGTCTGCTCTTCTCAAATCCAGTTTCCTTGATTTACTAGTTACAGGCTCTGCCTTGGGGACTTTGACTACAAATCTAATTAGTCGGTGGTCACTGCCACCGAGCTCTTCGCCAACAGAGAGGTCCTCAACGATGTCATCTTCAGAGGTGAAAACCAAGTCGAGGATATTGTCTCCTCTCGTTGGCTCTCTCACCCATTGAGTGAGGAACTCGTTGTTCGTGAACTCCAGGAGTAGTGCGTTCTTGCCACAGGGTTCTCTGGTTTCCCAGTCAACTTGTGTGTTGAAATCACCCATGACGATACACACTCTGTCTTCGACAAGTTCTCCTAGTAGCTGGTACCGATCTCTGTCCTTTTCAACGAGTTGGGCAGGAGGTCTATAAAGCACCAGGGTCCTGTATTTGGCAGGACCTATCTCTAGGTCAACACCTAGTAGTTCATGGTCGGATATGATGTTGCAATCCGTCGAGTTGAGAGTATCCTTGACATACAACATCACACCGCCACCCTCTCTGTCTGGCCTATCTTTCAGGGAGAGCTGGTAACCGGGAATCGTGAATTCACCTTCAAAATCTCGGCTTGAGGTTTTTATCCACGACTCCGTTATGGCCACCATCTCAGGTTCCTCTGTTACTACGAGGCCACGGAGCTCAAGAAACTGATTCCTGATTGACCTCGCATTGAACAGAATAACTTTGAGGGAGTCCCCTAGTGTAGGACTCCCTACGCTCTTCCGTTTACCGGCTTCTCTGTTTTCGTGGTCACACCCTTTTTGACGACCTCCGAGAAGGTCGTTCCAGGAGTGACACGGGCATGCTGGCGCAGGTCCGCTTTTGCTCTGTTTCAAGCGCTCCTTTGGGTGTGTTCCACGACATCTTGAATTAGATTGGCGAGAAAGGCCTTCCCTTTAAAGGAGAGATGTACCCCGTCCCTTTGGTAGAGGTCGTCTCTACAGATAAAGGTACGATAGGGGTCCACGAAGAAGACTCCTTCTGCCGTGCAGAGATCCGCCAACCTTTTGTTCACTGCCACGTTTCTTTCGTGAGCGGTTCGGGATGGACCTCTTCTCGGAAGCATCCCAACCACCACACGTTTGCGGGTTTTAAGCCCTATGTCGTCCACGGCTCCCATCACTGTTTGGATGGTCTTACCACTGAGGCCCACTTTACCCCCTCTGAGGTAGATGTCGTTGCCGCTCACCATCAGAGCAACAACAGAATTCTCAGAAATCTGAGCTTTCTCTGCCTCTACTCTGATGGTGTGGTTACCCCGTCCTGACAGGCAGCTTACCTTCACGCTAGTGCGAAGGCGGGCCGCTAGCAGCGGCTGCAGATCCCGTGTTTGCGAGTCACCAATGAGGGTGACCTTCGGACACTTGGTCTCTGAAGACGGGGTCTTCCCTTGTGGAAGAGGCCTCCCCTTTTTCTCTTTACTCTCCACATTCTTATCTTTCTTTTTCTTCTTCTTTATCTGTTTTTCTTCTATTTTGGGTTCTACTCTTGTTTCAACTATCACCTTTTTCTTTTTTTTTTTCGTTTCTCCTTTCTTCTTTTTCTCCTTTTCTCTCGCCTCAGCTGGCTTAGCCTCAGATGATGCCGGAATGTCCGCTTCATTACCAGGGGATTCCGAAACGTCAGTGGGAGGCGCCTCTTCTAGGCATCGAACCTGAGCTACGTTAAGGGCTTCGAGCTTCTCCAACTTTCCCTCAAGGACCTTAGCTCTCTCCTCTGAGGCTCTATAGAGGTCTTTTAATTTTTCCACCTCTCGCGTCAATATGCAAGTAGTGCAGATACTTTCAGGGCTGCATTTTGAGTAGCATCGCTCCGGAAAGTCAACGCACCACTTTTCTAACTGGCATATTGCACAGTTGTGTTTGAGACGAACGGGTCTTTTTTTTGCCTGTCATTTTGAGCGCTTTCTCTCTCTCTGAAAACTCGTGACCAATCAATGATAAAAAAGGGGGGTTGGTGAGTTCTCCCAGCGTGAGTCGCTCCCGCCTATCGATCGGAGAGGTTTCGGATCTTTCAGAAGGCACGCTCCATGTGCTGCTGTTCGTCCGACCGAGTCGTCAAACCTCGGCGTGCCGTGCCTCCCAACCAAGCAGCACTGACGGTCCCCGAAGGACCATCGATTTCTCACCAGGTGAACAACAACACAGCACGCCCCGTACTAAACTCCTACTAGTTCCCTTCACAACGGCCAGGATCTCGGAGTAGCGTTCAATGGATATCTTGCCACACCAAGGAACTCGACCCAAGGCTTTTTATTGGCCTGGCAACCAACATGGGAACAAAGGGCCGTCACCTCGGACCAATGCTACCATAAGCACCGGTCAACGGTCACTGGGAACGGTCAATAATTACGCGCCAGGGAAGGGGTTAACGAGGCACTACCCTCATCCCATTAATCGTGCCCCAACGCCTAGGACACCTCTAGTCCTAGTCTCTCGCAACCAGTGAGCGTCGATTGGCGTTGTTTATAGAGGTTCCAAAGCCTCTCTTCTGACGCATGAGGTAGCTGCCAGGTCCTTATAGGTAGATAGAGGAAGAAAGGGAAAGAGTGACACGATAGGAGTAGGCTTTTTTTTCTTTTTTTTTCTTTTTGTATGAGTGCGAGATAGCATAAAAGTAAAAAAAGGAGAGGGATAGAGTAGAAAAAGGAAGGAATGACGCACTTAGTCTGGAACTTCGTTTCCGACCAAATCGACAAGGGAAGCCCTACCAGGGGTACCCAGAAGAGGTACCCCCGCCGACATAGCTCGAAAAGTCCAAGGTCCACACAAGCTCACTTCCCGCGACAAGGGGGCGTCACCTCTCCCTCTATTTTCGTTATCAAAAAAAAGAAAGAGAGAGAGAGCGAGAGAGCGAGAGAGAGAGAGAGAGAGAGAGAGAGAGAGAGAGAGAGAGAGAGAGAGAGAGAGAGATATTTCTAGGTGATATTTCAAGTTTTTGTTATAGAAAAGAAAATCGAGAGTAGGGACGAAAATAAAAACTGCTTCCCTTTAATTCAAAATTAATGTAATTATGTCAAACCAAATAATACTATGTATACATTAAACATGAATTAAATTTTTGAGTTGTGAAGAAAATGAACAGCAAATATTAAGATAAAACGAACAAATCTTTTTTAAAAAGGATATATTTTCCTCATTTTTGCCCACTTCTTTGTTTTAAGCACCAGCTTTCTTGTAAATCACAGAGAATGAATATAATCGATAAGAAACTTACTACCAATTATACATTCAAACTTAAATATATATATAATTTTTTCCTTTCCTTCTATCACTCGTTCAATCCAAACCACGCGGATGTAACGAGGAAACAATAGAAGTAGGTTTTATGGTCTTATAATTCATTTGGATTATAAAAAGGTACAAACAATGTATTTTTATACTTCCTTTCAACGTCACCAAACAGCAGATCTGAAACAGTTCCCAGCCACAATTATATTTCATGGGCCAATGGCAGTTTCTTTGATTGGTCAAACAAAAGAAACTCCAAATGTTCTTTGTTTCTTGAACCAATACTCCATTATGTTGGAACAATATGAAAGCTCGTTAATCCATGTATACAATTTTTTAATGAGTCCCATGAACGGTTTTTGTGTTTATCAAAGCCACACACCTAAACTCCTATTTTAGAATGGAGTAAAATTATATAGAAGAGATCGATTAGATGATACGTTAAAGTTAGGGCAAATTGTAGTGAGTTTATCTCGATCAATAGAGCACCTGCACACTCCATATTATGACAATGGTCTCTTTTCACTAGAGAGCTATTTCTATTATTGGCTTCTTCCTTATTTACCCCCTCATTTCCTTTCTAATTTTTCTTCTCTCTCTGAAAGGACGACGCCTCCTATAAATATTGAGCAGAAGCGGTGGTTAATAACAGAACGATCTTGAGATAAAGGCATGAAAGACAAAGCCCATTAAGCCTTAAACAATATCCATGCTGAGATGAGAGATATACATTTAGTTATACACATAAGACAATGTGTGACGTATATTCTTCCACAAATACACAGATTACACAGTATCATTGTAATGCTGGTAAACTTAGATGAAATTTTATTATTTTCATATTACGAGTAATTAGAAGCTGATATGTTTGGATTCAAAATTAAAATCGAGAAAACAGCCTCAATATTAAATCAGTCTCAGATGAAAATATGAATTTATTTTATTTAAAAAGGTGGAACGAACGAATCATTTCTCGAGGAAAATGGTGAAATTGTTAAAGTAAGTAAGTGAAAGGTATACAGCCTAATAAATAAATAAAGGAGATTTCCTGTGAGTATATTTGCAGTGCTACTACCGTAGTGAAGAGGAAACGTGTGAATTTAAGATCGCAAGATTGGTTTGCAGTCTTTGGAGCGAATTCGGTCCGAGATATCCTCAAGGACTAACTCTGACAAGGGATGAAACGATCATCGCTTTGACGACTTTATTCTAAGAATAATCTCTTCCCTGCAACATTCGATGACTGTTGACTTTCACTGTGAGTTGATTACTGATTGTGATTGAATGAAGAGAAGTGAGTCAATTGATCTTAGACAAATGCAAGTAGTAAGGTTTGATTGGTTTAGTTGGGGGTGGAAGTTCCTCCTCCCTCAATGCGTGGAGATGGACAAGAACGGTAACTAAAATGCAAATGAGAAATGATCTGATCGCTTTCACGTCTGATCACCTAAGACTAAGAGTTCAACTTTGTAACCAGGTTTTTTTTTCTAAAAAGTGGATATTTAACTCGTTTATTACTTTACTGTACAATTTTCTAGTTAGGGTTAAAGGTATTGCTAGGAAAAATACTTGTGCCTTAACTAAAGGAGGAGGAGAAAGAGGCTTATTTTCGCTGTTTGTATAATCAGAAAGGCGAAAGGACTGTTTCACGTCAGACGCGAATGCTTGGGAAATTTGATAAAATCATCTCTACATTCACAGTTCTGTACCTTTTGCTTAAATGGATTGGGACAAGTCCTCCACACAATCTCCTGAACAGGGAATGCAATAGTGTAAATATCTGCAAGCGATAAGGTGCAAAAGAGGTGGGGAAGAGTTCTTCAAGGCTTATCAGGCAATTGCCTAATGGAGCACAATTCGCCGTATTCGTCTATGCCCTACTTCTAAGCTAGAATTAAAACAAACAAATAAATAAAACAAAACAAGAAGAAAAAGGAAGAAAGTTCCAGCGTAGGAGCCAGGAAAGCCTTTTGCCAGGCGCAGGAGTATGCGACCTAAACCAAAGAGAGTCAAATAAAATAGAGGATGCTAGCCTTCTCAAAGAAATCATATAGTTAACATGTCTGTATGCACGAAACAACCAGAGTACAAGTGACATGCCGTAGTGATCCCATTCGTCCTGGTATGGGGAAAAGTAACGTGCACGTAGATCCTTTTTTATGAAAAATTCAACAAAAAGGTGCCAAAAAGGCTGGGGGACAAAGCAGTCATCGCTGCAAGGTCCAAGCGAGTGCTCTATCAAATAGCAGTGCGTCCGGCGACTAAGTCCAAATTGAAGACGACTTACAACGGCGTGAATCCGGCATGGCTGGAAGATAGTTCCGTGTGCACTGTCACGGCGCAAGGGCACGCAACTTTAAGTTCCCATCGGCCCTCTCCTATCTTCTTTGTCACGCTGTACGACTACCCAGCATCCCTATATGTAGTCAGTGTTAGGAAGAGCGAATCGCTAGCCTGGTGGTACGACCTGGCAATCCCTTTGGCTCCTTCAACGACGCGCTCGTTCATCGTCATTCCGTCGTGTCCAGGAACCCACTAGAAGATAATCTTGATTATCCGCCTGGCTTGTGGCAACAATGGCATCAAGAATACCGTGAACCAGGCTATGTGGAAATTACAATAACCAAAGAGCACCCAAGAAGCTTTACTAGCCGCTAAATATTACATTCAAGTCTTCTAACCGGGCACGACGCGTATCTTCCGTACAGATCGGTCTATTACCTCCATCTTGGCCGTGAAGACAGACGCAGTGCTCACATAATAGAACCCCACTTATTTTAAAGATCGTAGATACGCAGTGGACACAGACCCCCTCTTGGGACTTTGAGCCATCCCTGTACAGTAGCACGGATCTAGCGTGACACGAAATTGCCTCTAAAGAGCAGAATTCAATACTCCCGCACTGTGTAAGCTTTAGTAGCAGAGGCAAGATGAAAAGTAGTCAAAGGTAGTATCCTCCATTAGGGTGTCCTGGGTAGAACCAGGGGTGCCACCATCTAAGAGCTACACTAAGCTCTAGAAGGAGTGTCATAGCCCTAAACTGAAAGAGCTTATGGTAGGAATGCCGTCCTTCGATGGTATAAGCTTTAGTAGCAGAGGCAAGATGAAAAGTAGTCAAATGTAGTGTCCTCTATTAGGGTGTCCTGGGTAGAACCAGGGGCGCCACCATCTGAGAGCTACACTAAGCTCTCAAAGGAGTGTCATAGCCCTAAACTCAAAGAGCTTATGGTAGGACTGCCGTCTTACGATGGTATAAGCTTTAGTAGCAGAGGCAAGATGAAAAATAGTCAAAGGTAGTATCCTCCATTAGGGTGTCTTGGGTAGAACCAGGGGTGCCACCATCTGAGAGCTACACTAAGCTCTCGAAGGAGTGTCATAGCCCTAAACTCAAAGAGCTTATGGTAGGACTGCCGTCTTTCGATGGTATAGGCACAGTCGACAGTTCCTCCTCTTGGCTTGGAGTATTTGGCCATTCCATTAAAGGAATATGCCCGACAGACCTAGCACGGAAAATATGCAAAGACCCTCTTCAAAGAGAACTCGCTCAGAGGAAAGGCCACACATTTCCCGGAGGCAGATCTCCGGGCAACGTTAGCTACACAAGCGGCTATAGGCGTTGTCGCCTTCGAGGACGAAACGGGGGAGGTTAGGCTCAGTATGCGACTTTTGGTGAGTTGGACGGCTTCGGAGGCGGGCTCCCTCATTAGAGTTTTCTGCGTCTCCTAGTTTACTACTCCAGCCTTTGGCGGGGTGCGTAGAAGCCGAAGTTTCTTTAATGTTTTCTTAATTTCAGAGGAAACCTTTATGACCCCGGAAGACAGCCTCACGCCAACTTCACGGGGTTTGACTCCTGTGAGTCTAACGATTCAGTAAAGGCAGGGGACCATTTCGCCTTAAGGGAAATGGATACGCTGGGGGAAGGGGGAGCCATGATTTTAGCCTAGGCTGGAGGTGAACCCATTGTCCCGCCAGATCCAAAATGGGAGCGCCATAGTAAGTTGGGTCGGGTGCGTATACAACCCGCCCCCAAAATACAAATAGGCACAAAAGCGACTGTGATCGTAGGCCTGGATGGACGCAAGGGTAAAGCGAGTCTATATATAATTTATTTTTCACACGTCGCTGGCAACGCTGCGCGTGCCTGGACAAGGTCCTCGGCAGAAAAGATCCGCAGCTCAAACTGCTAGGATTTCCTTCTCTAGGAGATACATATCACATTGCTCTGAGGAAGCAGGGTGCTGCTCTCCGCAATTGCCAATTTGGCCATAACGATAAGGACTTATCGTGTGCAGCCTTGGAACAACTTACACAGACTACGGTTAAACTTGCATTTCACGTCTAGAGGAGCAATTCGTATTGCTGAAGCCGTTGCAGTACTAGCACCTCTGCTGCTGTGGCACGAATGTCTTCACATTATAGCGATACCAACGGCCAAGCTGTGACTTATGGATCCAGTCACGCCACTCGAACGAGACTTAGAGTGTATTAGATGGTCTCGAGGCCCCTCCTGGTTTTCTTATCACACGTTCGACTGTGAGCACTCACTGGTCGGCCAGAATTGCGATGATGTTTTCTAAGAAGTGGTCCACAAAGTCCCTTGAATAAACAACTCATTTAGGAAAGTTCATTGTAGACTGTAGCGGGACTCCCACCGTTGAGCCATTGAGTGTCCGAAGAGCACTAATCATGGCCGTCCGTAAGGGGTTTTTTTGGCTCTCTACGAGTCAACATAGCTATTGCTATTGATGGAACATGTGGCCTTTGGTCAATATACTGACATCTTTGGAGCAAATAACTAGTAAGCGTAGAAATCCGGCTACCTATAAAAACCAAATAGCCTCCTGATGAGATGCCCCATCTAATCAAGGCTCCGCTAAGCGTACTTGCAAATTTGATCTAGGTCTAGGTCTTGCCGCCCGAGAAGGCCTTGGGCCGAACGTACCCGATCTTGAGTTGGTCTGCTACCGAAGCGGCAGTGGACCATTTCGAACCCAGAGCTCTTATAGAGGGCAAGGAATCCCTTTTCTCTTTACCAGTTGCTTATTTTTTCTTTCCCATAAAGAGACCCAAGACTGGATGGACCAGTTTAGAGGAGGTTTAATGTGCTTCGGACTTAGAAGAAATATTCGTACGACTAAAATATCAGTTACGAAAAGAACAATTAGTAACAAGCTCAATAGACACGCACTCAGATCTTGAACACTACTTAAGACCTCTCTCTCTCCTTAGATTAATATACAATTTCTCAGATCTCAATCAGCACACAGGTCTATATGTAAATCCTCTGTTCTGAACTTAATTTTATGTCGCCTTTCTGTGAAAAACACGGAGAAATAAAGATAATGTGAGTGATTCCTGCTGAATTATATTGATGTTCTACCGCAACCTAGTCAATCCTTTGATTGAAAGCACCGAAAGTCTGTGACAGATATTCAAGAAGCATTTCTACATCCTTTATATAAGGATGAGTGACTAGATAATCAAACACAAAGTTGCCAGGATTTGGCCGTGTTATAAGAAACCCCTTACTGCAGTTATAGTCACAATGGTGGTCCGCTGAATTATTGGTCTCTATTTATCTAGTATCAAAATATTTATTTCTAGTCTTATATTTTCTTCTTTGCATAAGATCATATACATTAGAAGAATATCTTTAGTGTCTCTTTTGAATGTAATAAAGAATTTTTATTAATAATATAGGGAAATGATGCACCCAACATAATACACAAATATTTGTTTCACCTCATTGTATGTCTGTACTTCTTATTCGACTTGGGGGTTTCATATCAATTTCACAGTACCCTCAGTCATAATCTCGTTCATAACTTTCCGCTCACTATGAACACTACTTAACCGTTCCTTCCTTATTCTTTTTACCTTTCTCACACCCACATCTCTCTTATACCCCTCATTGGCATTACTTTTATTCTTGATCTTTACTTCTCTTTACATATTTGAGTCTTACTCCAATACAAAAAGATTATTCCTTTGCACATTCAATTGAACTATGAATAAGCAAATAACGTTCAACAGCAAATATCCGACAGTTTAATATAATAGAATATATTTTAATGAAAATAATTTGTTTTCATCTCATTTCCTTAAAAATTCATTTGATCTACATTTACCCTTTTCACTTCAGACGTGTTATACTGCAGCTGCTGTTGGGAAGAAGGATTTGAAAATGAGTAAATTAACAACTGACTAAATTATTTTTTTACGATAGCCATTTTCATGTAGAATCATAAATCAGAAATTGGTAAATTGAATTAATTTTTCCAGCATTCATCCAAATAACTCGTGCATGGACTACCCCATGTAAACTATTGCATATGGACCCCCTGCCCCAAGGGTAAAGGGCATTACCCACCTTTGCCCTCTCTCAGCTCCGGTAAGAATAATGGTTTATAAAATTTCTCTCTTCTTCCTCACCTTTTCCTGTTCAATTAACCAAACCTTTCATTTCTCTAATGGCAGGTGTGGCCTTATAAGAGCGTGCTTTGGCAGATATCGGGAAGGTTTCGTATTCTTCTCTTCTTCCTCTCTTCTTCCTCACCTTTTCCTGTTCAATTGACCAAACCTTTCATTTCTCTAATGGCAGGTGTGGCCTTATACGAGCGTGCTTTGGCAGATTTGAGGAACGTTTCATACCCTTCTCTTCTTCCTCTCTTCTTCCTCACCTTTTCTTGTTCAATTGACCAAACCTTTCATTTCTCTAATGGCAGGTGTGGCCTTATACGAGCGTGCTTTGGCAGATATCATGAAGGTTTCGTACCCTTTTCTTCTTCCTCACCTTTTCCTGTTCAATTGCCTAAACCTTTCATTTCTACATTGGCAGGTGTGGCCTTATACGAGCGTGCTTTGGCAGATTTGGGGAACGTTTCGTACCCTTCTCTTCTTCCTCTCTTCTTCCTCACCTTTTTCTGTTCAATTGACCAAACCTTTCATTTCTCTAATGGCAGGTGTGGCCTTATGCGAGCGTGCTTTGGCAGATATTGGAAAGTTCTCGTACCCTTCTCTCCCCGACGTCTCTTTTTGTTTGCCTTATAAGACAGATTGAGTGCAGTTAGATCTGTGGCTTTGTATTCATCACATCTTTGCTTCCTCTATCTTCCCTACTTTCGTTACAGATCTGTCCGTTTAAACTTCTATGAGATACACCATTATTGGTATTTTGCTTCAAATTCGAGAGAAAAATTTATGCCACCAACGGCTGGTGCTTTCTCATTGTTGTAGGGTGACCCCATAGAAGGGAGCATGCCAGAAATTGGGATATAGATCCCATTGCAAGGGTTAAATAATCAAAATTGAGTGCGGTTAGCCTAAATAATCAATTCTTAGAGGTTCAGAGATTAGAGAAACTGATTGTAGAAAAATAAGTTCCATTTGACAAAATTCCTTCTTCTTTAACCCCTCTGAGAAATGAGCGAGGGAGTACTCCAGATGAGAACGAAGTCAATATCTGGGTGATAGATGCCTGTCCATGTCTATCGTCTGCCAGGTGGTAACTCTGGTCTTAGGTACGAGCGAGGCCTGAAAGAGAGGTGACGCATCGCGTTCGTATCTGCAACCTACGAACGCGGGGCATTGTATACGGGGCGGTGCTCACGAGACTGTATGTGGTTGCTAACCAAGACGTGGCTATAAGGTACAAATTTCTCAAAGTTTTTCTCGAAGATTTTATACTGCACAAATGCAAAAGGGATGGTACCGGATACCCTGCACACAAATAAGTCAAATAAAGGCTACTCGGGAAATGCTCGGTATTCCTATTACCGAACACATTAAGGAAAAAAATAATAATAGTAATAATACTATAAGACAGACAGAAATAGTTATCAATATCTGGAGTCAACATAGTTTCGATAAGCATGGGCTTACGTACAAGGATATTTACCCTAAAAAAGAAAGGTCCCATAATAAAAAAAGGTACATGCTAACAGGGTAACTCATCAAAAATATATACAGAATAATTAAAAAATAATGGCACATATTCTTATAAGGCATTAAACAAAATTACAAGAATTATTCAGGAATATATACAAAAGTAATCCATTTAACGTTACAATTAATTAATAGGAAATTACTTCGGAGACAAATCCAGGGGGATTTCTAATTAAGCTGTCCGCCAGGCAATTTTCGGAACCCTTAATGTATACAATTTAAAATTGGAATTCTTGAAGAGAGAGTCTCCACCTCATGAGGCCACCATTACTGTTCTTAACGTTCCGTAGGTAAGAGAGGGGTTTATGGTCAGTCTCGAACATGTGTTAAGTCTGATCGATGCGGGGTATCGGAATACCCATATTCTAATGCTTGTCTACCTCTTCATTGAACGCTTTTCTTAAGTGAATGTCGAGATGGTACGGTTTCAAACAGACAGGTTCCTGGGTGGTGAGCCGAAATTGTGCTCGGACTGGCCAGCACAACCAGGGGTATCCTAGATTACATCGGTGAATTGGGCAGGTAGCGCTTGTAACTGGGTATTCTGGGGATCGGAAGCTGAAGATTTAAACTCAACTTGGTCGATGGGGAATCGGGGGTATCTGGCAACAGGTGAAGAGAATATTCCACATCTTGTTCCACGCAGGCGATTTGTATCAGGGCAACAAGTTAGAAGGCGCAAGCGCGTTGATGGTACTTTTTTAAGCATGTCCACTTGAAATAGCTTAGTACCAGATGAGATTTGGATCAGGTAGTCGAAATGGCCGCGTCACTCGATCACTGGGAAGGGTCCCTTCAATTGCCTCAAATGTTTGTCGTTCTCCGTGAGGAGTAGTAAAAGGACTTCGTAACCATGTTTAATTTTTAGTTCTTGGGACTTACAGTCGAAGTAAGTTTTATACTCTTCCAAGTTTGTTTCGGCGTTCCGATGGGCGATCTCTGTGCACTTTCCTAACCTCTGACTCAGGTCTAGGAGGTAAGTGTAGGAGGACAGAATCTCCTGGTCTAATTTCGAAAAGCAGAAGAGCTCCTTTAGAATGTTGAGGGGCCCTCTAACATTACCTCCATACAAAAGCTCAAATGCGGCAATACCTAAGGTGCGATGGGGAATTTCCCGCTATGCGAAAAGGGCTACCGGCAAGAAACGGAGCCATTCTCGGGGTTGTTCGGCACACAGTTTCTTAAGGATGGATTTGAGGGAGCCTTTGATTCTCTCACACATCCTGTTACCAGCTAGGTGAAAATGGGTGGTAAAAGGGGTTTATCATCAGGAGATGGCCCACGTACTTCATCAGTTGCGACGTGAATTGGCGTCAACAATCAAACAGGATTTCCTTGAGTAATCCACCGCGGAAAATATGGTGATTAGTGCTTCCGCGCAGGAGATTGCTTCTTGCTCTTTTGACTGGACCTTAGCCCACAGGGGTCACAGAGAATCCCAGTTCTTTTCGTTTCATTGAGAAGTCTTCAATCATGACCTTCTTGAATTCTAAACAACGTGAGGTTTCCCGGGGTAAGGGCATCTCTGAATCTTTTACCACTTGCCAACGGGTAACCACAGGTTGGGTCACAGACTTGGGGCTAGACCCGTGGGCACTGGCAAAAAAGAACGGAGCAGCATTTAATAGGGGCTGCTATTAATTCTGCCCAGCCAGTGAAGTACACACAACCGATGTAGCAGTTAACGATGGGGAACCGATTGGCGAGCCCCAACTAGTCGTGCACAATTACGAATTTATTATGGTCCAGTGCACTGGCAGAAGCAGCTTGTCGGACAGCACTCTGCCGTGCATAGAAAGAGCAACAAGGAGTAACAAGGAAAGGAAGTACCCTAGGAGACCTTACGGTCCATTCAAAGAGGGTACCTTTGGACTAGCAATCGAGCAGGCACATGGCTGCTCAATTGTTTTGCGTCACTAAACGGCCACGTTTCAAGACTTTGTCTAGTCTTGACTTGAACTGGTCAATAGATTCACTGTTGACAACTTCCACTCGAAGTGCGTTCCACTTACCACAGATACTGCAGGTGAAAAAATTTCCACACAGACTGCAGTTGTAACGCTTCAGTTCAAGTTTGAAGCCGTGATTGCGCGTTCTTTCATCACTCAGTGTGAAAATATCCCGGTAGTCAACATTGTCGAACCCTCGAAGTATTTTGAAAACTTCGATGAGCTGACCACGCAGTCTACGGGTTTCCAGCGAGAACAGATCTAATTTCCTCAGTCTATCCTCATAACTTTTATGTCGGATAGAGGGAATCAGCTTTGTGGTCCTGGCTTGTACGCGTTCCAATCTCGCGATATCCTTTTGAAACGAAGGACTCCAAAATTGTACGGCATAATCCAGGTGCGGCCGAACGAGGAAGTTGTACAGACAAAGTACTATCTCCTTGTTACGGTATTCAAACTGGCGCTTTATGTAGCCTAACATCCTTTAGGCTTTCTTCTCTGCCTCGATGCACTATTTTAAGAACTTGAGGTTGCTAGTAATAGTTACACCCAAGTCCTTCTTAGTGTCACTCGATTCAAGAGCAGTGCCCTTAAGGATATACTGAGATTGGAAGTTTCTGTCACCGATATGCATTACTTTGCATTTGTTCACGTTAAAAGGCATTTGCCACGTGTCCGACCACTCCCCAATCTTCCCAAGATCTTCCTGCAGGCGGGCAGTATTTCCATCCTTTGCAACGTTCATACCAAGCTTGGTATCGTCGGCAAATTTGGAAATCTTGGCAACCATGTCACCGTCCATGTCGTTGACGTAGATGATGAATAGTAGTGGTCCCAAGACAGAAACTTGAGGCACTCCGCTAGTAACGGGCACCCACTCAGAAGCCTGTCCATGTACCACCACCCGTTGCCGTCTGCCACTTAGCCAGTTCTCAATCCAGCCGGCTACTTTTCCGTCTATGCCCAGCGCTCCCACTTTCCGGAGAAGGCGGCGGTGTGGTACCTTATCAAAGGCTTTCTAAAAGTATAAGTACACCACATCCACCGCCTTGTCCCGATCGTGCTCACTGAACACGAAGTGGAAGAATTCCACAAGGTTCGTCAGGCATGACCGTTGCCTTCGGAAGCCGTGCTGGGAACTCCTCAGTAGCAAGTTTGACTCTAAATACGACGTCATTTTGTCCACCATCATGCTTTCCATGAGTTTACCGCCTATCGAAGTCAGATTGATATTTCGGTAGTTTGACGGTTGGCTTTGGTCTCCTTTCTTGGAGATAGGTGTCACCTCCGCTTCACGCCAGTCTTTAGTAACGCATTCGGTCCGGATTGACATGTTGAAAATTGCGCTCAGGTGTCGTGACACTAGATCGCGTACTTTTTTCAACACTTTAGGTAGAAACAGATCCGGGCCAGGTGACTTGTTCGTCATTAGGTAACTGATCTTCTTGTTTATTTTCTCCTTAAGTGTAGTCCATATCCTCCAGCTTTTCCCCCGAGTAGGAATGCATTGGCTGGGGGATGGGACCACACTCTTCAGTAAACACTGAAGAGAAGTAGTCGTTGAGGAGGTTAGCATTTTCTGCATCTAAGTGCTTAAATGCCCCCTCCTCATTTATCAAAGGGCCAATCGTTCGACGGATTGGTTTACGGCTCCAGGAGATTGAACTTCGATAGCAGCTGCTATATTATTCTCTTGAATGCATAAAATGTCTTGCTCTTCTGTCCTCAAAACATCTCTGAAAGGAGAAAAATAAACAAATATTTATGCATTGCATTTAAGTAGCACATACAATAATTTCGGGAATTACTGCATTATTATAATGATAATCATCACCATCATCATCTTCTCTTACCTCCCTCACCACCACCTTAATTTATGCTTGTTACCTTGTATACACAGCATAACGGTGCAAGTATTTTTGTGTTAACAAATGGACACACATATAACTTAGAGGCATACAAATATTTAAGGCTTGCTCCTGAATATAAATATATATAAACAACGATATATTAAATATAAACGATATTGAAAGTTGAATGTCGGTGACTCAGCAAGAGATGCAGGCAGCCGCGCAGTGCCGTGAACATGGTAAACACACACAATGCACTAAAGAGAACATAATTTTGGATCCCCCCCAAAAATCCTAAATTACCGGTTTATAGACCGACAATTCACATACTGTTCTTTTAAAAATTGGAAGCGTTTGATTGTGTATTGTAATTGCAAGCCATAGCTACCAGCCCTTCTGCTTTAACGACGAGATTATCTTCGACTGAATTAAAAAAATAAAACTTGACATATGCAGAAATAACTCTCTTGTACATTTCAGTACAGACGCGTAACTCACAATTTGTTCAGGAGAAAACAAGTTTCTGATTGAGAGGAGCGGCAATAAATTGATAGAAAGCTTGCAAATTCGTTGTTTTACGTCTGGATATCGTGTTACATATAAATGAAACAGACCAAATATTTAGTATAATTGGTGTTTAACCTCTGCATTTTGCATATTCGGTGTTTCTTCTATGTTAACCATGGTAGTGTCGCGTATATTCGGTGTGTGGCCAATTTCCAACTCAAAACGAGTAAAAGAGGGACGTAAACCAATGGAAGAAATGGAATCTACGGGTAGAACTACATAAGAGTCAATATATAACTCAAATTTAAAAAAATTGTATATTCTGTGTTCTTCCTTTGCACGGTAGCACTATGCAGGTGCACTCGGTATCTCTCACAAGTGTGGAAAAACGGCAGCCATGAATCGTTGCAGATGCGAACATGAGCCCTCCAGGGGTATTCTTACCAAACAAGAAATTTACCTGATGGCCACCTGACTTGATGTTCTCGGGGGAGGAGAAGATTCCGATGGTGTTGACGGAGACGCAGACGTGGCACAGATCTGGTGTACCTGGTGAGAAGAGTTATTCCTGAACTCATAGTTCTGGGGCAGTTGGTTTACACGTGACACTCCACACCACAGAAATAACACATGGTGGGTCTCCTGGGAAAAAATGACCCAGGGCTTGAAGAGAACGGATTTACATCCTGTTGTTCGGGTGAAAAGAGTGGTTTCGTCACTGACGGCCCAGTTAACTTTGCAAACTTATTTCCATTCTGAAGGAAGAATTTACCTTTGTTTGGCTTAGGTTTGGGGGAAAGTGAGCTGTTTTATTTCCTTCTTTTGGATAAAGGTTGAGGATTACCTAATAAATGTCGGCCTCTTCTGTGCATTCCTTGAATGTGAAGCACTGCCGGTCTTATGCAAAATATTTTACTCCACCCGCAAGTGCAGCCAACAACTGGTCTCTCAGGAAGAAGTCAACGATTGCATCGTAGTCATGCGGCATTTTAGAAACATCGAGCCAAAAGTTGAGGTGATGCTGGAGGGTGTACCTAAACTGACGGTATGTTTGGCTTTGCTGAAGGCGGGCATGTTTGAATTTGGATCGGTAAATGTCTGGGGTCATGTTATATGCTGCCAGTAACTCTGATTTTAGGTCAAATAATTAAATGGTTCCCCTAAAGGGAGTGATATGAACATATCTCGGAGTTGGGAATTTAGCAAGGGCAAAAATTGAGCCACTTCAGCTGCCTCAATGTCGCAATAGTTATTTTCGAAGATTTTCTAGAAGAGGGTTAGGAAGGGTCCGAAATCCTCACCTTCCTAGAAAACTGGAGAATTAACAGACGCGGTATGGGAAGCTTTGGACCTCGAGCTGATAGACAACGTCTCGTTGCTGGTCCTGCTCATTTCAGGTTCATGTAGGCGGATTCTTTCCCTTTCTTCCCGTTCTTCTCTTCTCTTCTTTCTTGTCGTTTTTCTCTTTCTCTACTTTCTTCTCGTTCTTCTCTTTCTCTTTTCATCTCGTTTTTTTCTTTCTCTTTTTCTTATCGTTCCTTCTCTTCTCTTTTGTCTTCGTCATCTCTCTTCTCTTTCAGTCCTTTCCTCCTCTTGGATATAATTTAGGAGGTCCTTGCTGCTGAGCCCAAGTAACTCTGATTGTAACTTAAACGGTTAAATAATATTTTATCACATTCGACCAACTTTCAGGAAAAGCATCATAAAAAGAGGGGAATTATTTAGACGCACAGGGAGAATGTTGGTAGGCTTTGGCGGATCTACGATTCTTTACATAAAAAAAACAAAAACATAGGGATAATTATTTCGCACGGCACGAATTCTTAATTATACTGGAAATCCTCACTCCGGAATTTATCAAGATCCTATGTTGCCCAATATGCAACGATGAAAACGACAAACACATTACGAAAAAAAAAATAAAACTAACTCCGCTACAATACGGCAGACGTCTTATGAGGCCTAAAATAGGTTAAAGTTTCACACGGTCACGAAATTTAATACAAAATACGCAGACAAAAAGGAAAATGGGAAATAGGTAAGGACTTTTCTACTTAGTTATAAGATATTAGGGGCTTCCTTTCATGGCCAAAGATATAATACGCTAAATATATGTTTTCCTTGCTTAGAGTATGTCGTGGTATGACATTATATTACATCAATACCTTATTATATCTATGGGGGAGGGACCGATAACTTACAGGTGAACCGACAATGGGACGGAACACCGCTAGTTTAGACGGGCTGAAATGCGAGATGAGAGTGCAACCAGGTCAGGTAACAAATGGGCAATGGCAAAGCTTAAGGTTATTTAAAGAGGCATTTACAAAAATATAATTTTATTTATATAAAAATAATGAGAGAATTGATTGGTAAAATTACCTCAGAGAATTAACGGACAAAATGACATCAGTAAACGAAGGGGGGGAATTGTAGTTAGAAATCAGTAAATCAGACTATGAAGTTAGAACTTAAGGTATTACAGGAGGAAACTATTCAAATGGGTGGGGGGGGAATTAACTCAATTGGGTTATTGGAGGGGGAAGAGGAATTGGCTTACGGATGTCTTCTGCACGTGAGGTGAGGCCGCTCGAAACTTCTGAGTGGGAACTTGAAGTGATGACGGTTCTCCAAAACAGGGATGGGGGCGTAACTTTCGGTCCAGGGGAGAGTATTTCGGCCACCCAAAATAAGGGCCGAACAAGGGAGGGCTTCGACAGGAGTTGATAAGAGAAGTCTGGAAAATCACTCGGTGGCGATCGTTAAGTGGAATTACCTCACTTGCTGGGGCTAATTCCAAATACACAAAATAGTTCAGTTGTCAATTTGCTTTGTCGTTAAGCACCTGACTTGGAACTATGGGGAATCTTCTGGGGTCTGGGCGAGCTTCTCAACTCTTTGTCTCTTCATGAGAGTCGAGCGCTATTTATGTCCGAGGCTCTCCCCGGGGTCGGAGGGCGTTAAGAGGGAAACAGCTCTACTCTCGAATGGCCTCGAATCTTCTTGCCGAGGCTCTTCTGCCCGTGTAAAAGTGAATCGTAGTGGACACGGTTCGAGGCTACCACTGGTAGAAAGAGAGGGGGGGGGGGGTAGGCTTACCAATTTAGGCCTAACCGGGCCTTCTGCAGCACATGGAAGTTCCGTTCTGCTCAAGAGATTCAAAGTGGGGTTCCCTCACAGAATATAGCCAAAAGTGAAATGAGTAGCTACAATTTTATAATATACTCTCTATCACAAAGAATTTGGGTTGGTGAGCAATGATATTAGAAACTTTAAAAGCGCCACAATCTTTAGAGGCAGCTTCCTAGTACCATATTAGGAAAAAGTTCCTGCACAACTAATTCAGAACACAAAAAAGAATTCTTTTCAATCACGATTAATGCTGCCAAATCATTATAATATTCATAATTATGTCAAATATTTTTTTTATTTTTCCTACGTATCCAAAATCATTTTTGTTTATATTTTGAAGAAACTGACATTCTTAAAATACGAAACACACAAAGAAATAACTTATAATCAGAGATTTTTATGGGATTTTACCTTGTTTCTTCTGAGGATGCGTAGATGCAAAATCGAAAAAAATGAAAACTTGAAATTTTATAAAAAAAGGAAATACTTAGTTTTTAGATGCATAATATACGAGTAGTATTTTTGATACTTCTACAAATGTGAAAATGTTTATTTATTGAACAAATTTACAGTCATGGGGAACAATAAATTTAAATACCAATGCCCTACCATATATTAATGTGCTTCTTGCTGTTTCTTATAAGTGTGTTACAAATACCTCCTAACGGTACCTTCTTCATTTCACCTGCCACTAACTATAGAGAGGATCTAAAGGTCTTTGCAAATCTCGATTCTATAATTCTATAAAGATGACTTCTTAATACCAAAAGTCCAGTCTTTTAGGATTGCGAAACTCATTTTCAGATTATCTTACAAAAACGCAGTCGATTTTTGTCGTCCTAAATCAATCATGAGAAAGAAAATCTAAATACAGTATTTGCTTATTATGTAGTAGACGAATCTAAAAATAAAAGAGGAACTGCTAATATTTATTTAAAGGAGAAAGGTTTCAATGTCATTAATGAATCAAACTTAAACTTACTAATTTTTCAATTTTTAATCAATATAGCTTTCTTACTGCTTTTTTAGTTAGCTTATTTATTATAAATAATTAACTTATTTCTCCCATATTTTTTTTTTAAGAATTCTCTGTAAATATTTATCAAATATTTATGTATTTTTACAAAAGTATTGCAAGTTCCAGCAGTCCAAAATTTTACATTTATTAAGCTTATACTATCTTCCTCGTAGTGAAGTTTACCCTTGCAATGTTTTCTCTCCGTACATTTATTGGATGATCTTTTAGTTAATTTAACACTCACATTGTTTTGATTGATCGAATAAAAAGAGATAAGCTCTTTTCTAACATTCTAAGTCACGATTCTAATCTTTGCATTGTCCTTTTCGTACTTATTACAACTGCTCCTGTCTAAGTTGCTTTATAAATTTATTTCTCTTTGTATTATAAGAAATGAAGTATAAAGTAACAAAGAGTTAATTTATCTCTTTACATCAATAATTAAATTAAATTACATAAGAAAATAAAGAAATATTAATCCCAAATGCGAGAGGACGAAATTTTATTGAGAAACGCGTCATCGATAGTCAAACAATAATCTTAATTATTTATTTTCCCATAGCGAAAGGCTTCCATTTTAAGTCGTTAGTGACGGAAGAGTAATTGTGGTACAGTCAACCCTCAGCTATTCGCGGTTCGTCATCCGCACCTTCAACTTTCTGCGGAAAATTTTGGGAGGCTTTAAAATTTAAAATTTGCACCATTTCCAGACATCCGCGGAAACCTACCTAAATAGTCGTAAAACGTAAGTGTTGGTTGGCTGAGACGGGACGATTCCAGCCAATCAGCGTTCAGATCTCACTCACTCGACTACAGTATTTACAGTATATGTACCGATTTCCCGCGCTCCATTCAGTACGCTTGTGTCCCACGTGTGTCAACGGTGATTTGTATATTTGTCATAATTTTGCGTGTTTTATTTCTCGTTTTTCAATTTTTTTACACCCTGAATAATTCTTGCTTTTTGCACCTTAATATTAGCAATGCCCAAGCGCCCTGCATCGTCTAGTGTTGCTAAATGCATGCCTAAGCATGCCATGAAAGTGTTGAGTTCGGAGGAGAAGGCGAAAGTGTTAGAGAGGCTGAAAGAAGGCAAGAAAAAGGTCGAAGTTGCTCGAGAGTTTGGCGTGAACGAAAGCACAACTCGATCAATTTTAAGCTGTGAAAAGGCTATTAGAGAGAGAGAGTTAGTGAGTGTAAACCAAATGATGAAGACTAGCAAATCAGTGCGTGATAAGTTTCTTGTTAGGATGGAGTCTGAGTAAACAATATAAAATAAAATAATTTAATGTGTTCTGATATTTTATTTCGTACTGTATGTGTATGAACATGACATCACATAACTTCTTGAATTAATTTGGAAAGCGTATTACGGTGTTTGGGAAGGGTCGAGGGTGTCTTGGGGATAGCATCAACTATCAGCGGTTTTTCAATATTCGCGGGGGTTCATTGTCCCTATTCCCCGCCAATATGGGGGTCGACTGTATAAGTTTTTAGTTCCTCCAATATAGAAAAGAATAAAAATAGAAAGATTAATAATAAGTAAAAAATACACATAAGTGTATATTAGTGAATTCCCTCAAGCATTCACCAATATCACCACCCCTAAGAGAGAAGACCTATACCATTACACTCGGATGGAAGAAGAAAATTGATAGGCCCTTCTATACAGTCATGGGCCTAGGTTTTGGCACTGGCAAACTGCTTCTTTAGAACAATAGAATAAACAAAGAATGGGATCAAAATTTCCGTTTAGAGCAATTAGAAAGCCAAATAACATCAAATAGCTAATTGTTTCGAGCATTTCTACCATATGGAGCATATGGATCCATAGCATGGAAAAGAAAAATAAAGTGCAGAAGGGTTTCAGTCACGAGATAAAATACAGATGAGGAGCAAGTTGCCATCAAATAATCCAGAGATAAAGTGGCAAACCTGAAAAGACTGATGGGAAGTGTAATCAAGCAAGTTATGAAAACTTCGACTTTTATTAGGCAGAAATGGAGAGGCATCGTTCATGATTTGCTCCTAAACTGAAAAGCAGACAGAAATTTTTCGGGTCATCCACTTTTATATTTTTGGTTCGGTAGTTCATAAGACCAAAGAAGTTTCCAAACATCATTTTAATTGTCTTGTACTGTGCCAGAAGGGACGGGGGGTTAACATACACAGATTACACATTGGTCCATGTCTGATTTGAGTTACCGGGTCGAGGGATGGGTTGGCCTAGGCTTGTCAGGAGTTCATGACGTCAAATTACACCATGGGTAGCCTGGTAAGTTACCCGTGATATATGTAATACTCGCCAGGTAATCCGGCGTGTTTTGCCGAAAATGGTAAAATTTGGCCCGTAGTACTCAGCGTGTGACCTGTAGTACCCGGCGGGTCACCCTTATTACCTGGTGGGTCACACGTAGTACCGGGCGTGTCAACTGTAATACCTGGCAGGTCACCTGTAGTACCCAGCGTGTGGCCCGTAATACTCTGCGAGTAACTTTTGGCACCCGACGGGTTTACAAGGGTAAATAAGTAGCAATTAAACCCGGTGGGTACTTGTGGGTGCTCTCGGGTAACACGCCGAGTGTCTACAGCGACGGGTTCCAATCTCCCGGCGGGTTTTTCAAAAATATTTAAGCCTACCTAACTTGCGGGTACCCCTGGGTATCTCTCGGGTCTTGCACGGGCAAGACAGGTTTACAAAGGGTTTCTGCGGGTCGGAATCAGGCGTGGAGCTCTTGGTTGATCCCTATATGTGTAAACCCCCTCTTAGCAATACGTGCATTCCACATTTAATCTGAAGCCATAATAATTGGTTACAATCTAAAGGTAAATAACATTCTAATTTAATATTTAGAGATTAATAATGCATATTCTACATCCTATATGACAAGGTGATTGAGGTCGCTTTGGTTTGAAACTTATGTGATCGTTTCAGTTAAGAATTTTTGCTTTTTGTATACGGTTGTCTTATTCCTTTCTGAATGAATAGGTCCTGGAAGATCAGCACTGTGTGATACTGGTGCAATTATGTAAGATTTAGTATTTTATCTTTAAAAAACACATCTCTTACCTTCCATTGTTTGTCTTACTCCCCACTTGAAATGCTCATAGAGGCTGTCACACCGATTTTTTTGGCCTCTGTTTTGATTAATTGTCCTCAAATATAATAAAATGCTTCTGGAAAATGCTTGTAGCCTCTTGATGCCATTTTTCTTCTGATGGGTTCACTATAGTAGCTAGAGCTAAAAGGTTAGTATTTCTGTGAATCCCTTCCAGAATGTTCTAGAAGTTTCCAGGAGGGTGTTCTAGCAACTTCTACAACATTATTTTAACTTCATAAAATTCTACTAAATTCGTGAATTTTCTCATTAAATCTAGAATGTTTTGGAAGTTTTCCTTAAAAGAAATATTATACTACAACCTTCCAAAGCTTTTTTTTTAATTATTATTGTCGACCATGCTTAAAAATAATAAATAAAGCCTTACAGCCTTTTTTTATATATTCTCATCTTTTTGGACATTAATAATACCTTAGAATCATTTTCCAAATGTGAAATTTACAAATTCAGTGCCTTACCCACAAAGGCAAAGTGTTGGGATCAAAATAGACTTATTTCATTTACTTTAGTTACGAACAACTGAGAAATAACCTTTCAACCCAGGAACAAGACAAAAGTGGAATTTTGTTACATTGTATTATCATGATAATTGCTGGCTACTCTGAGCACGTGTTGGGGAGTATTTTATGTTGCTAAGACAAACCAGGGAACAGGTATGAACCTTTATCACCCATGCTGAAGGAGAATCGATCCGGGTCAGACTCGAGCAGATAGAACTACCCATTGGCAAAATTATTTGAAACAAAGGAGAAGCGTGTGTGTGTGTGGAGGGGGGAGGGGTATGTGTTTGCTGTGTAAAGAAGAAAAAAAACGAGAGCGATGTTCTGATTGGAAATGTTTGATTACAATTAGTTACCATCTACCACCGACCAACTGCTTTGTGGGTAAGCAGATACGACTACCAATCAGAGGTAAGACCGGTACGTGCGCTTTCGTTTGTTGTGAGTAGTATTGCTGGGTGAGGTACAAGTCTCGCTCCTCCCACTACCCCCACCCCCATCCCAAGCCTTGCTAGGTGATGTCCGTGTCTCTCCCACGACGACACAAACAATACCCCCTCTTACCGGATTGTTTTGTTCAATCTGAGTCCCCCACCCCCACTGCCCCCACAAGCCTTGGTCACTGAGCCTTTCATAGGAATCTCCGTCTGTACACACACACACACCACACACCACATACATGGTAGTAAATCGGTAGGGCCCAGGTGGGCCCAGGTCTTTTCTAGTTTCATTTCATATTTAGTAAATACTTGAAAATAATAAGAATATTTATTGATGCAAAGGCCAGATATCGGAGTATTAATCAAAAGATTATTAATCTCTTGACCGTTTTGATGTATTTTTCCGTCCGGAGACAAAAGATCTTTTTCCTTTGTTTCGAAGGAATTGAAATCTACACACACGTAAACATACCTTTTAGATATCGGACGACTGTTTGTTTCTTTGTCACAGGCGCTTTTGAATTATCATGAATTATCATGCATTTTCTTGAAACCTGCATAAAAGTATTGTTGTTTTGTCCCTCTCTTTGTCAGAGAATTATATATTTAATGACTTTAGCGCCCAAGTCTGAGACTACTACTACTTATTATGAGAGTACCAAAGCGTTTAATCCGTTTTTAAGGAAAGAACCGGTCAACACGTAAGGATCAAGTGAAACACCAAGAATTAACCAAAAATATATATCTTTTTAATTTATCAATTAACTCAAATATTTACACTCAATTCTAAAAGTTTAACATGGTCGGCCGGAATTGAATAAGGGCCTATTCCTGATGCGAGTCCTGATCCAAGCAAAGTAGGCTCTTCGTAAATAAACCAAGTGCCAGTTAGTTAATTTATGGACACCTTTTAGTACAGCATTTAGCCACAATTCACGTTCCACTAATCTAACGTAAAATATGACATGAGTCATTAAATATTATCTCTCCTTTAGTTAGCTTGGGTACAGCATTGAAATCCTACTTAATTAAAACAAATATATATAGTCATTCGGACTTACATGACCTTGAAAAGAACAGGGGTTGACGGATGTGGCTATATTGGATTTTTCACGATTCATCACGTTGCATTTGGCGAATGGTTTTTGTCTCGGAGATGGTGGAAAAAGATGTCTAATTATTCTTATAACTTTATCTATTCGGTTATACGTCTAAAAGACGAAGGGAGGAGTTGTGCTCTCTGGTTCAAGGAGTACGCTTTTTGGTAGCTCTTGAGTTCTTCTAGTATCCTTGTCTTCTTATCAGGGTTGCCCAACTAGGTGTTGGTTTACGAGGTGATTCCAAAAGTACTTAAATGGATCTTTCTTGAGGATTAATTCTTCTTCTCTCACAATTACTGAGATTGCATTTGGAGAGTCCATCGACGGTGAGCGGATCTTCTTTTGTCTTGCTCCCGAAATTCCTGTTTTGCACTTAGAAATTGTGATCCAGCCAGACCTCTCGCTATGTCTGTGAAGGATAACTTAGTATGGTACCGATAAGAAAAAGCGATGAACTTCTAAGTCTTAAAGGTCGATTTCAGAACTGGGCGAGGGTCTGATCACATTGATCTAGTCCTCTATCGTTTCTAACAGAATAATCAATAATCTCTTTTCCTTCCTCACGGGGCTTATTTATAGAACGGCGACCGCCCCACCTAAGGGGGGCGGGGCAATGTCACTGAAGGGAACGCGAGGGGTGAGGAGGGGTGGTACCGAAAAGCCCAGGTCTGCTTCTTAATGAGCGGCACCGACAACCGTCACATTATTTCTCCTCGGTGTTTTTTTTTATCTGACACCGCTTTTTGGTGTTCTGACCGCGGGCCTCCTGACCTCCAAGGTAATCTGAACTTTTGGGAGCTGCTTAAAGACCTTTAGCGGCTACCTTGGTCTTGCAGCTCGATTCGACTACCCACTCGGCGGGGAGATTAGAGCACTTCGGAAGTTTGACTGTTAGTCAGACGACTAACGTTCTCACGCCCCTCATCTTTTGGTACGTTTCTCTCACTCTCTCCCAAGAGGGAATTTAACATATACGTCCGATGGCCATCTGAGTGTCGTTATGTTATAATTCCCCTAACCCAGTTAACATTTTACAATCCTTTAATTGGTCAGTCTAGTTAACATCCTTTAAATTATTTGTTGCTAAACCTCTCTGTGTGCCAAACGTTCTAAGACGATCATCCATCCAGACCGTATCACACCCACACTTAGTAATTTTTTTGCAAATCATATAAATAAAGGGGTAATAATAGCTGGCAGAGATTCAATGTATAGTGACTTTTTAAATTTCATGTAAGATGGTTTAATGGAAAGATGGTTTCATCAAAACCTTTTCTCCTTTCAACTCTTTCACTTCACCTTGTTCTTCTGTTCTAAAACCCATAAATGGTACAGGGATGTGACTATCATCATCGGCTTCAACAAGGCGTTTCATAGCATCGTAGGTTATTATATCCTTCGTCTGAGTGTTAATGGTTAATCCTTTAGCACGAAGTACATACTTCACCCGAATCGTCGTTTGGATAAGTAACGAATAGTATTTGGGACCCGTTGAGCAGAATGAATCTCCATACGCGTCGGCACCGTACATATATTTCATTTCATCGTTAAATCACCTAGGAATTCTCCAAGTTGAGGTTGTGAGTCATCTTTTTCTACAATGTAGATGGCACTGTATGTGTCACAGTACAACAACCGTTCACCCAACGAGTCTAAGAGGCCAGAAAGCTTGATTTCGGCTGTAACCCGTCGTCGAGTTGTCTTACTTCGTCAAAGATCTCGCGAGTGGATCTACATTCGTTAAGCTTTGGCTTCTGTTCAGAGAAAAGATTTCAAGACCCCTTCTTCCCGAAGAGTTTTGCGGCCCTCTTATCTTCACCACTTCTTCGAGGTTCCTGTTCTTTTGAGACTGAGACTCTGCCGAATCGTCTTGAGTTGAGATTGCGTCTCTCTAGAGCAGAAAAAAACTCATTCTACAACAGGAAGTAATCAAACTCCGTCTTCGAGTCCTCCTCGACAGGACTCACTGAAGTATCTTCTTGAAAACCTGCGCCATTTATTTCCACCCCCCTCCAATTCGTCTGCGGTTGAAAGTGAAGCAATCTTGTATGGTCATCCCCAGATTACCTCCTTAATCTTCTTATATTTCATTTAACTACCTTATTAAGTAATTTGTTCACCCACTTTATTATATATATATATATATATATATATATATATATATATATATATATATATATTAAAATTATATTTTGGGGTATTGTTCTTTAGATATCCTTCGGAACTGCAACTTGGCAAGCCATTAGTCAAAACACGGTAAACCGTTGAAGGCACTCTTTATTAATCGCCCCAGAACACATCTCAAGTGGCCTGTGGTCAGCTGTCTGGCCGTGCTTGTGTACGACCCTGTGCGCCGAGCTAGTCTACACAGGCATACCCCGACAATCTTTGTCTCTAGACGTAAAAATGCATGAAAACGGTCTAGACATTAGTACTCTTGGTTAATACTCCGATATCTAGCCTTCGCATCATTAAACATCCTAATTATTTTCAAGTATAGAATTAAACGAGAAAAAGCCTTTGCCCAACTGGGCCCTACCGATTTACTTCCATGTATGTGATGTATGTAGTGTGTGTGTGTGTGTGCAGACTAAGATTCCTATGAAAAGGTTATGACTCAGGCTTAGGGGTTGG
This sequence comes from Ceratothoa steindachneri, assembly GCA_963969495.1. Taxonomy (NCBI): domain Eukaryota; kingdom Metazoa; phylum Arthropoda; class Malacostraca; order Isopoda; family Cymothoidae; genus Ceratothoa; species Ceratothoa steindachneri. Next base: position 207,830,841 of record OZ018324.1, on the reverse strand, counting down.
AGGATAGTGGGGGGACTCAGATTCCACCAACCATCCGATAATGAAGGGCAAGTGTGGGTCGGGGCGAGACTCGGACCTCACCTACCAAGGTTGGTAAGGAGTAGTGGGGGAGTAGGGTTTGGAAACTCTCACCTCACCCAGCAATACTACTCTTGTGTCCTTTCTCGCTCGCAAAGAAACCCGGAACTGGGGAAGGAGGGAGAGGATACGTGAGAATGCCTTCCCCTCTCCACTAGGCTGAAGAGAACTCTTCATCTATATCCTTATTTCACATCATCTTCGATACTCCACTTTCCATCAACATCTTTTTTCAACACTAAAGTCACTTGTGAGAGTACAGAGAAAAAGCGAACGGGAAGAAAAGATATGTTTTGTTCAGCGTGTAATGAACGTCGTTAAATATTAAAAGAAGATGTAATGAGTTATAGATGAAATATCGAAAGTTTTAAGATAAAGAAAGTTAGGTGTTATTTAATTGCACCACTTATCTATTATCAATTTGGACAATGTCTCACGGCCAGATAATGAATTTCCCATAAAGATTACAATGACACGCATTATTAAGCTTTAATGCACAAATGGCAGAGCCTCGTTAAGGGAAAAGTGTCCAAGAATTGGGTAGTAGCGTGTTTTCCAGCCACTATTAACCAGCGAACCATTTATTACCAAAGGAAGGCCACTCCTTCTGCCTCTATTTAGTCTGGAAATGTAAACGAGGTTAACAGTTTGGCAGATGAAAGTATTTCTCTGTGTACATCTGTGATAAACTGTGCGTTTTTAGCTGCATACATGCACGCCTCAGGCTAGGAGTGAGGATTAATTGCGTCTAGCTCTCTATGAATAACGAAATAGATTTTGCCCGCTTTTGCACGTATACTCTTCGCTACCTACTAGAACCGCTCGAGCTTTACTGATTCGGGGCCAAACTGGACAGTTGGTCGGCAGGTTCGGTGATTTTCGTTTCAGAATTATCAGCCGCAATTCGAAATTTGAGCGGGCGAGATTTTGATCTCACTCGAAGAGTCTCAACACAGAGAATCTTGGGTTCAAGTAACAGACAAAGGTTGGAATGAAAATCATCGTTTCTAAATATACAGCTGTGTGTCCAAAAAGGAATGATCCAATAAAATGATAATAATAACCCTGATCGATATGACGAAATGTAGAGCTGTTAATCAGTATTTTTTGTGAGTTATAAATAAAGAAAATGCTACAAAGAAATAAATAAATTAATTAGGGAAGGTGAATAAATGGAGCATAGAACATTCGAACTAGCTTTATTAACCCTAAAGCTAGATAGAAAAATAAGCTTTTGAAAACCTACCAAAAGAAACAGAAGTCAAAAAGCATTTAAAAGTAAGAAAAACGAATGGAAAGAAAACTGGTTAAGAAACTAAGTAATTAAATGATTGCAATAAAACTCAGAGGTGTTAGAGGCATACCTAGTTAGTCAGATTCTCAGAAGATAAAGAAAAGAATAAAAAGGAATCGAGCAACCCGAATAATTTTTACCAAGGTAGAAATTATATTAAATTAAATGAAATTGTGTAGCTTCTGTGTGAGATTACATTACCGCCTGAAACTAATGAACAAAGTGAAAAATTTTCACATTTTCTTGAAAATACTTCAACTTTCTTTAAAAATCACCTCGGAATTTGTGCGTTTCATGCAATGAAAAGCGGCTAAAAGAGTGTTTGGGGAAGGCCTTGTCTGTTTGAAGAATCAATGCGTCACAAACTAGAGAATGGCGAACATAAGCACAGCCATAACCAAAATAACAATATAATTATCTCTTAAGAAATTCAACCAATTCTTAAAAGGAAATATGTAAACCCTTAATCTGATGGACTTGACTACATCTTCAGACCCAGGAGTTTCCATATTCGCTCCATTCTCCGTACGTGATATTTTTCATTTTTCTTCCAATCTTTGTCTTAGGTCTTCAACATTGGTCGGTTTGAGGAAACAACCCTTCTCACTGAGTATCTTCAATAGATTTTGTGCGTATGACGTTTCATCGATATTTTGAGCATCCAAGAACTGTCTCACCGTTTATGTGCTGTGTGGCGGCACGGAGCAGTGTTGAGCAAGAAAACAGAATCACTCACGTTACCCGATGCTCGGAAAGAGAGGATTACATTTGCTTGGAGCAGATTTATGTATTCCACAGCAATTATTTTGCTGCATAAATGGAATAGTCGACAGGATCCAGCGGGTGAAAACATGTCCAACACCATTACGCTATTACTTACAAAGTTAACCTTGTTTTTCATACATGTGGGATTATATCTTTCGCATTTGTGAGGCCTTACATTCCGTTTATTATTCGATACGAAGAAATTAAATTTGATTAGAAACTCTCTCTCTCACCTTTCACCTCTCCCACAGCTCATGCTCACTAGCAAAGGCTAATGTAGCTACTTAATTCTTTTTCTTAATTACGTGTGGTGTCTTAGAAGAGTATATACATAGAGTGTTAAGTGTCCCACTTCTCTCAAGTACGTAAAACGTCTGTTGAAGCACATTCAGGGCTGTCACTGCACAATGGATGTGGAAGACAGGGTGCTCTCTCTAATCAGTTCTTTATCGACAACCGTTGCATCGTGCGATCTTCAGTGGGAGTATCTTTTGACTGGGGACCCAATTACTCCTCTACTTGCAGGACTCAGTATCCTCATTGCGCTTTATTTTTCCGTGCAATCTTACATTTTGACCAATACTATGTACATGGAAATGTCAGACAGTGTCATACATTCCATCTTCCAACGGAGAATCTGATTTTCCAAGGATTTCTTGATCGTAACTCGGCTCTTTATCTTTATAAATGATTAATATATTATTAATAGTATAAATTTCAGGTGAGAAAGTGATGCGATGTATACGTAACGACTTTTTACGTCTACATTCAGAGTTGAAAGTTGTCGTTATCTATTTTCGACGCATTCTTTTTTTCAATTAAACAATAATTTCCTGATAACTTTTTATCTGTTGTTCTATGAAATTAAACTTGAAGGGTATCGAAATCAAATTTCAGAGAAAAATATTATGGGCAATTTTCATGAAAATTAAACGATTGTTTTCAAAAAAATGCCGATATCTTTTTTACTTTGTTCTCTAGTGTTGGACTTAACTGTATATGGTCAAACATCTTCCCTTAATACAAAAGAATGAACATATGTATAGAACTTATCACTACATAAAATTATAGTGCTATTGGAAAAAAGCACAAACAATACTTGAAACAAATTATAAACTAGTCTTTCAAATTATTCTGAAAAATCTTTCCAGTACTCAATTTGTTCATAGAAATACTGGAAAAACTTCTTTGCTAGATCACCATTGAGCAGAAAAACTAGTACTCTAATTGGTATTAATATTAAAATTAAGGGAAATCTAATGATTTGTGGGATATCTTTATATTATATATGCAAGAAATATAATGGCATTAGGGGTCCAGAAGAGTTCAACGACGAGGTTTTATTACAGTTTATCGAGCAAAAAGTCCTATTTGCTACGCTCAGGAGAAACACAAAATTACCTTGATAAGATGGTGCATAAGCATTTAGCGTGGCGTTGGTTTGATTCACGGAGCGTTTAAAGAAGCCGTTGAAAAATATTCCTTAAAATTTCCACAATATATGTTAATGGCCTAAAAGGTAAGATAAAATGTATCTTGGGTAAAAAAATAAGATGAATTATGGCACAGAGTAAGAAAGCTTGGAAAAATGAATTTGGATGTTGTTTTTTATCCTATGTGACCAAAACCACTGTTATTACACGAATAAATTAGAACCTTTATAATAAGTTAAAAACTTAACACAATTCATTTATCAACCTATGTATATTAAACACAAAATAAAGTTATATATTGAATTTTCTGTATTTTCTTTATACACCTTTGGCCAAAATTATGGATCAAGTATGAAAAAGTAAAGAATATAATTAAAACTAATTTGTTCCATACTTGACATAATACAAATAAGCATTTATACGTATATTTATCAATAATTAATATTTGATATATCCTTTATTCGCTTTTATAACAGCTTTTATGAGTTTTTGCATACTTGAGACTAAGTTGGCACATGTGGTTGGCTCAAATTTTCTGCCATTCAATGTGGTTCGGATGTAGCCCCTAAGTTTCTGGCAGCGACAAACAAAGAAATATCAAGACTCACAGTGAGAAGAAGGTTATTAGAAGCTGAACTCAAATGATGTAAGGCTGGAAAGAAACCTTGGCTGTCTTAGGTGAACAAGAAGAAGCGATGGCTTAGGGAAAAGAGCATAAAGATTGGATTGATGATGATTCGGCTAAAGTTATTTAGTCTGATGAAAGCAACTTTTAGCTAGGTTTCCACAATAATTTTCCCCAATTTATTACGTTTGTACCTCTTTTTATTAGATATCCAAAGTTTTTTTGGATACCAAAAATGATCAGTAAAATTTGTATTTATCCTCAGAACTTTGGAACCCTTGGAGGTGTTTGTGTTCGTCGGAGAGTTAGGGCAGCTTATGATCCGAGATTTGTTTTCTCAACAGTCAAATTTGGAGTTGACCGTGTAATGGTTTGGCGCTGCATGTTGCTTTAAGGTCCAGGATTGTTGTTCACTTGTGAAGGTAGAACGAATTCCAACACTTACACCAACATTATCGACCAGGTTTATCAACCCTCCTTATGTAAAATTTTCAATTAGGACATACAAGATTTTGGAATCCTTTACCAAGACATTGCTTCATGCCACACATCTAGAGTCTAGATGGAATGGCACCCCTTAATCTCCAGGCCTCAACCCTATTGGACATACGTTGTCACACTTGGACACAAGAGTGAGGGTGCACAAATCTTCCTCAAAAAGTGAATTAAGAGCCAAAATTCATGAAGAGATGCAGAAAATTGAGCCAACCACCTGTGGGAACTTAGTCTCAAGTATGCAAAAACGTATAAAAGCGGATATAAAAGCAAAACGATGTCACATTAAATATGAATTATTAATAGAATATTGGCAAAAATGTATATTTGTATTATGTCAAGTATGAAATAAATAGTTTAAATCATATTTTTCACTTTTTCATACTTGCTCCATAATTTGGTCAAAGGTCTATTTTGGATTTTGATATTAATATCAAAGTCCAAAGATGATCTACTCCTCATCGCCTTGTTTTTTTGTAGACAGTCTAAGAGCCTAACAAAAATTAATGAATGGAAGACAAAGAACTGATTCATTCTATTTCTGAATCTTACAACAATATTAGACTAATATAAAATCATAGATGAACTTAACAAAGACTGAATCTTTAATATAAAAAGATGACTAAATATGTAACAACACTGGAAAAAATTGTTCAATGCCACTCGTGAGGAAATACATATAAATTTCAATTAGCATATATATGTTGTCAAGAGAAATTGGAATCACCTCAATTATTCCAGATTTGCAGATGATATTTTTAGTGTATGTAAAAGCGATCGATTAGAAGAAATCCAAAGGCTGCTTCAAAAAAACACCAGTAAAATAAAACGGTGTATCTGAAGATGGATCTTGAGTAACCAAACGTCATGACAATCCCTTTATGTAGGTAAGTCTTGCAATGATGAACATTTGAAATTTAAACAACCAGATTGAAACCATAAACAAAGAAACCTATTTACCTTAACTAAGACCAAGATAAATGTATGAAAGGTAAGAAATCTAATGCGTAAGTACTGTCGGCTAAAAAGAGTTAGTAAGCACAAGCACTAAACTCAAAAGTAAAATTGCCTAGCTATAAGTAAAGAAATGTATATAACCGATGCAAAATTTGCTTCTTAAACCAACAAAGATGAAGGTTGGAATCTGAATAAATAAACCCTTAAATATCACCTAAGACCCCCTAAGGAGCCAATCAATGTAATATGATTTAATAAAATGAGGTACGAGCCTCATCATGAGGTTCATCCAGTGTTAGGTTTGACGAAGTCCTTTCTTCGCGATCCCTTGATCTTCATAATGATACCAAAACACTGCTTTGAACAGCCGAAATTCTGTGAAGAAATGGATTCAGTTGCGGCCAATATTATTTTATGATTCGTTGAATGAGTTCAATGCCCTCTTATTTTTTTAGTCGAGGGCCTAAAGGAGTGGGGTCCAAAATATGGGTCAGTTTTAATTGCAATGTGGGCAGAGTTATTTTTATTTGCACGCTTTCCTGGTTACTAGCCACCTTCTAATGATTTTTAACTTATTTTTTCGATAAATTTTCGCATCGTTTTCTCTTTCCTCTAATAGCCTTGATAAATTAATTGAAAGATTAAAGGGATAATAGAAGAGAATATAAAGTGAATGAACTGAGAACTTCGGTAGTAACAAAAGATTTGTTGAGTTGGCTAGAACAGATCTCATGAACCAGAAATACTGGGACAAGGAAGGCTTATTGTGAAGGCCACGCTAAAAACCATAACACGGAACTGGTGAGTAAAACATTGAGTTTGACATCCATGATAGAGCTAAGTATCATTAAACTCCCCCGAAACTTTACGCACTATAATCAGTCTACACTAGCACTTTTCCGCAGTGGTGTGAGAGGCCAGATTACAGATTTACTCCATCTGATTAATAAACATTAGTTTTACTCTGTTGCTTCCGTAAAGAATATTGAAAATTGTGATTTGTGATTCTTCGGTCATGGAATTCTAGTGAGGTCTTGGCCAACGCACAGAACACATAATTTTTCGTTGCGTCCTGCAACCATGATTCTTGCTTTAAATCTTTTTTCACCCTACAATATTTACCCAAAATATATCCCCAGGCATAAAAGAATACATAAAAGAAAACATATGTAGAAAAATATTTAATAAAAATTTGGGAGGGATTTATAAGGAATAAAAAAAATATTAAGAAATACATAAAATTTAAAATAACCTCTAAATTTGGGCCAAATGATGAAATATATTGCTAAAATTATCCTCAAAATAAATTTCCAGTGTAGTTTCAACCTCGATTTAATGCTACATTCCCGTAACCTTTAGATGCTCACTCTAAAAAATAACCATTTTTATAGTGGTATGTTAGATTGTGGTCAAAAAGTCATTTTCTGTGGCCCAGACTGTCGCAAAGTACCATTTTCACGATACATTAAAAGACAATATTGCTTTGTAAGAAGTTAAGAGAGGTCTAACACCCAATTTACGAAGCTTCATATATTTAACTTATGACCTTCTCCAAAGTTAATGTGAGAAGGCTGAGGCTTTAATAAAGTTTTGTCCATGCCAAGAAAGGATATGTGTATTTTTCTATTTTAATTATTTTAGATTATTAGGATTCAATTCAATTTAGAACAGTTTTAAAAAGTGGTCATTATAGCTGGCTAAGACAACCAGGCAATGGCTTCGCCACTCCTTCCCCTACGGGGCGAGCTTGCGCTTCGCTACTAAGATTAAAATTTAAAATCTAATAAAAATAAGCCATGGTTAAATTTTTATAATTTAAAAAGGAACTCTAAACTAAAGTTCCTCCCTTTCAAAAAATTACGTTGCTAAAATATAGTTATAGAAGAAGAAAATATAAAAATAAATTTTCTCAACTTCACCATTTGTAAATCTTGGGGTTTTAAAAATCACAAAATCTCGATACTTATATTTATTTCTGAACTTCACCATTTTGTTTTTTGATATTATAAAAGATTATTAGAAATAGCTTTGATAAAAAATAAGTCATAACCAAACTAAGATGAAATCATTATTCAAATATCAAAAAAATCCCCTTCTTAAAATATAGTTAGTGATGATGATGATGATGATAATGCTGATTTTTATGCCTATCTTTTTCTAACTTAGCAATTCTTGAGCCTTTAGAAAGCTAATATAATGTAGGAATTTTGAAGTAAAAAAAGGTTTGATCCAAAAATAAACAGTCATACACTATAAATATTTGCTGTACAGTCGGCTTACGGTTCTGTTTAGTGTAAGTTACTGTAAATGGCATTGTTGCTGAGAAATTTTGGGGTGCAAAGGTTGGACGCTGGCAACTGTCCCGCCTAGCTTTTCTCGATTAAAGAAACAGAGCAGCTTAATGATTAGATTTTACCATTATTATAAATAACACCGATAAAAAAACTAGAGCTAAAAAAACGACAAAAAAGGGCAAAACAAAGCTAAAAGGTAACAAGGAAGCGGGCTCCGGCGATGGGGGTATGTCCGCTCTTCCCCGACGCAGGAACATGTGACTAACAAAAACAATCAAATAGAGTGGAGGAGATCAGTTTCCTCTAAAAATTCGTAAAGTACACAAGTCGGTGAGCCTGAACTCATCCAGAGTACAAGGGACAAGCGATAGTGACCTTACTCGTCCAGGTACCGGGACAGGTAACGTGCGCCAGAGATCACCCAGAAGGGGACACTCAACAACAATGTGCCGAACATTCTCGGGGACAACGCAGTCTTTACAGTATGGCGCAGGCGAGCGCTCCATCAAATGGCGATGCGTCCCGCGAGTGTGTCCAATTCGAAGGGCAATGGAACTCAACTTAACTTCACCTCGAGCGTCTCCCATATTCTTTGCCAAGCTGCCCGTATCTCTGCCATGTAATCAGGATGAAAAAGAGCAAAACGTTGGTCTGGTCACCGAGTTCTCGCGGACTCTTTGGCGTTCTCATCGGCGCACTCATTCCTCGCAATTCCTACATGTCCAGAAACCAGGCTCGCCAAAACCGTTGGGTCACCGATATCGCGAACTAGGGGATGCGGAGATTCAAATGCCCCGAAAGCACTCAGGGCGCTTTGGGAGTCACTAGAAATGACAATCTTATCTCTGAACCGGGCACGTCGCATTATCGCCCGTACCAAGCGCTGTACTTCAGCCAGCTCGGCTATAAAGACAAACGCAGCGCCTGGCTGAACACGCTGACTTCAAACAAAGGGGACACATTGGGGAAACTGATTCCCTCTTGGGACTTAGAGCCATCCGTATACACTGGCACGGTTCCAGCGTGACACGAAGTGTACTCCCAAAAGGCCAAACAAAATACTCCCGCCGCTGTAGAGGGTTTTGGGAACAGAAGTGTGGCGATAAATAGTCACAGTTGGTACCTTCCAGGGTGGTGTCTTGGGCAAAACCAGGGGTGCTACCGGCATGAGAGCTATACCTAACTCTCGAAGGATTTTCTTAGCTCTAAATACAAAGACATTAGGGTATGACTGGCTTCTCTTGATGGCATAGGCATCGTCAAGTTCAGCTGCAAATTCAGTGAGGGCACTTGGTGACTGAGTAAGGTGCCATGCACGCAGGTACAGACGACTTATGCACTGTGCACGGTGGCATCTTCTCAGCATCGACAAGTATGCACTCAATAGGGAAAGTGCGGAATATACCGGTCACCAGGCGAAGGCCGGTGTGGTGGATCGAGTCCACCTTCCTCAATACACGCTCGTCTGCGGATGCATAAAACTCGCATCCGTATATGAGCTTCAAACGAACAAAGGATCGATAATAAGTAAGTCAGTAGCCCTATCAGCGTCCAAGGCACTAAACATCACGGAACCAAGAATGTACATGGTGCAGCTACAAGAACCCTAAGGCTGCCAATACAAGCCTCTCAGGTAAGGCGTCGGTCTAATACAAGACCAAGGAAACGGTACGAGTATACCACTTCCACGGATTGTGGCAAAAGTGCACCACCTTAGTCTTGGCCAAGGAAAACCGAAGCCTGTGTGCTTCGCCATAAAGAGAGACGCCGTTTAATGCCTATTCGAGTCGACGCTCCAGAACTGGCATATGGGCCGCGCCAAAAGAGATCGAAATGTCGTCCACATAGAGCGTAGCGAGAACATCTTCCGTCAGCATCAAAGTGATGCCATTAATACTCAGGGCAAATGGTGTGACACTGAAGACACTTTCCTGCGGGACAACCTTTTCCAGCCCCATTGGGCTGGAGAGGAATTTCCCCCACCTGGGCGCGGAATCGATGATCTCGCAAGAGTTCCCTTGATCCTGTATCGCCATGCAGTATCATAGGCCTTCTGCAGATCGAAAACACAGTGGCATAGTGCTGTCCACAAAGAAAGCCCTCGTAGACGCCATTTTCCAGTCTTATCAGGTCATCTAACGTGAAGTGGAACTTGCGGAAGCCGCACTGTACAGAAGAGAGAAGACCTCTGCTCTGCGGTAAGCAGGCTAATCTGAAAAATTTAAAAATTTAACTACAAACCAGCACAAACAGGAGGTTAGAGAGATTGCGTGGAAGCCACCCGGGGTAGAGTGATCTCTCCCCCGTTTGCGAAAAGTTAGCACAGTAGCAATAGGCCAGGAGTCTTGGAGGATACCATCTCCTCGTAACCTCTTCAACAAAGTTACAGAAATGACATGCCTCGATAACCCGGGTGTCGAAGAATTGCGTACGGGACATCGTCTAGACTAGGGGCGGTGTCTGCACACGAAGCAAGAGACGAACGAAATTCCTCAAAGTAAACCTGTCGTTGAAGGGTTTTCCGCTCCTGGAGGTAAAGTACAGTCGGCGGCATTCCGCGACACTATGGCGTGCATTAAATGGCGAAGCAGCTTCCAGGCTAAAGAATGCGGAGAAAGCGGAGAAAGCGGTCTCGAAAGAGTCCACCACGTACACGGGGTCCGAAATTGCGATCCTATTCTCCTGGAGAACGGGAGGGGAGGTCCTTTTAGAACTTGCCAATAATCATTTTCACTTGCTTCCACACCTCTGCAGAGGGATCTTCCCGTTAGGTGAAGACACGTATGCCTGCCAAATATATCAGAACCTAGCCCTAGCTCGACGAAATTCACCGAGGGTGAAGTCTTTGGGGCGGCTATTATAGCGCAGGTTGGCATAACACTTCTGTTTGAGGGACGTCTTACATACTGCTGATTCCCATGGGATGGTCGGCGTGCAAAACGGCCAGTAGTTCTAGGACCAGTAGTTAGATCCACGGCAATGAAGTTGCCGGAGAAGAACACAACGGCTTCATCGAACGACCTATACTCCGACTGAGACAGAAAAATCAATTATTACCTAAAATGCGGACCACCGGGCGCTCGCCAAGGACCAGCGGGGAGGGGTTCGGGTGGCAGCGGGCCAAAAAAGATTTATCGAGAGAGGAAAGTGAAGCGGTTCTCGGGAAGTGATGTGTAAACTAATCCATATTTAGTACAACTATCTCCAGCTCATCAATCAGGTCGGCAAGGACTTTACCTCTGTGATTAATCGAGTAGTCTCCCCAGAGGGGCTGTCTACCATTCAGATCCCCGAGCAAGAGTAAGGGCCTCCGCAACCGTGCCACGACGAGGAATAAGTCCCCCGCGTCGAAGTAGGCTGGCGGTGGAATGTACGCGAAAATAACAGTATACCTTTTATCCAGGTGCGGCTGCACAGCTAATGCCTGAAAGGAGGTATCTAAAGCGAAGAGAAGGACAGAGACATCATGGCGTGTGTAAATCGCGCATCCTCCTGCCCGGCCCTCCTCCCGTTCTAGTGGGATCGCAAAACCCATATAACTTAGGAGGGTGGGCAGCAGGCGCACACCTAGCATAGTCTCCAGCATATCCTTCTAGTTGGCCTGGAGTCCGCGGCAATTTTATTGAAGTGATATTCCCTCCAGCCTGAGCTCAGACGAGATGCGGGTGCCTTCTTCGAAGAGCATACACTTACGGAGATGGCCATACGCTTCTCGGAGGCAGAACTCTGGGCGCTGTTGGTCATACAATTCACAGGAGGCGCTGTCAACTTCGAGGGCTTATCGGGGGAGGTCGAGCTTGCAATGCGATTCTTTTTCTCCATCCGCCTCGAAACCTTAGGCGAGCAGGTGTCTTCGAAGTCAGGGGTATCTCTACCATCTGTGAGTCACCCAGTCTACCCCTGGCTGTGGATGAAGGAGCCGAAGCTCCATTAGTGCTGTCCGCCTTTTGGGGGACAGCTTTTGAAACCACGAAAGATGGCCTCACGACCAACTTCATGGGTGTTGCCTCATGTGAGTCTAACGACTCAGTGGACGTGCGCAGCCGTTTCGCCTTACAAGAAACGGTAACGCTGGAGGAAGGGGGGAAGGGAGGGGTGACCTGGTTTAAGCTGGGGCTGGGTGTGAACCCTTTGTGCCGCTAGCTTTACTAGGGAAACGCCCGGGGTCGGTAGGACTCACATAAAAGTTTCGAATGGGCGCGTAAACGAAGGTGCTCGTAGGCCTGAGTGGGCCAGGAGCAGAAGATGTCTTTCTTAACATTGAGACATAAGACGTCCCAGGCAGCGATGGGCGCGCCTGTACAAAGTCGTTAGCTTCGCAGAGTGAGAGACGATCCTGAGCTTAAACGGCCAGGATTTCTTTCTCGATGAGATATGCACTGCATTGCTTCGAAGAAGCGGGATGCGGCTTTCCGCAATTGACACACTTGGCCACACATGATTTAGATTTATCGTGTGCGGCCTTGGAAGAACTTACACAGACTTCAGGTAACCCCAAATTTGCGATACCAACTGGCACGAACCAACTCAGAGAGCTTGTCATAGTCGAACATGACGAAAAGTGTAGGGTCTCCAGGCCCCTCCCTGTTTTCTTATTAAATGCTTGACTTTGACCGCACCCTAATCGGTCAGCTATAAGGTGATATCATCTATTGAGTAGTCTACGAGTTCCCTCGCATAAACTACTCCTTTCACGAAGTTTATGGCAGAGGGCGACGTCACATTCACAAGGGTGCCATCAAGTGTGTGAATGGTACTAACATGGGCGCCTCGGAGGGATTTGACGCATTTGGCAAATCGCTCCCGTACAAGAAAAGAGTCACCTTTGGCTCTATACCAATCACACTAGCTAAAGCTCTCATCTGATATATCATGTTGCCCTTAGCCAACATGTTGCCATGAGTGGAGCTATTAAAAAGGAAGCGTTTGAAACCAGAGGGCTCGAAAACGCCAAGCGGCTTCTGAATGAGGGGCCCCGAAGTGATCGAGGGTTCGCTCTGCGAAGTTCTGGTCTTCGTCCGGGACTCCCCACCCTAAGGAGCAAGGGGGCTGGACACGCCGATCTTGGCCTGGTCGCTTAACGAAATGGCAGCAGACCCGTCCGTCGCGCGGCTCCCGCTGAGGGAGACGAGCCCTTTGTCTTTTTAGTCTTATTCTTGGTCTTTTCTTTTTAGAAGAGGAGGGTGAGGAATGAACCCGCTTATCTCATCCGCCAGTAAGAGAGAATGAGCCGCCTCGGCAAGATCCTTCTCTGAAATGGAGGGGCCCTGCCGGCTACAAGAGCACCAGCTGATAGAGGAGACTCCTCTTCTCCTTCTGAGGCCTCGAAGACACGAGCTGTCTTAGGAGGAGCTTGCATAGGAAAGGACTGAGATTCTGTGCTTGGCACTACGCCCGGGTTCAACACCATGGAATATACTATCGTCTGAGGTTGGGTAACCTCAGGGACCATATTCATCTCAAGAGAAGGGCTCCATGTGGCCATCCCACCTCCCCGAGACATCACAGGTCCCATTCGAGGCACCTTTGATTATTTTGTCTTTGTTCAGCGAACCGGCATCCTTTGGGGAAGAGAGGAGGGCACGTACGGTGACCCCCACTGAGCTCATTATGCGCGCTCTGCCTTCTTGGCAGTCCCCTTGGAAAGCAAAGGGAGGAATGCCCCTAGAAGAAGCGAGTCGCCCAAGGAATACTCCAGAGACGGAAGTGAGGGGAACTCTCCTGAACCCGTATGCAAAGGAGAGGAGTAACCCTCCCCTCCAGTACAAGACTTTTAGAGGGTCTTCTGTGCAAGCAAAGATGGGCGTACCTCCAACTTTCCGTAGAGCTGATTGAGGGTGGGTCCGAAGATGGTCGAGAAGAAAGTTCAGAGGGAGTATTATTATTTTTTTTTAAATCATCATTGAGCATGGTGACCTCTTTTATAGCACGGCATACAAACGCTCATCACCGCACGCAGGCCGCAGCTCAGGGGTGAGGGAACTTAGTACCCTCCCCCCTCAAGCGCGATCCGGGATAGTTGGGTGAGAGTAAGCTGGTCGGCCTCTACCCTTGGGAAATTAGAGGCCGACCAGAAAAAGTTCTAAGAGAGGTTGTAGGGTAAAAATACAGGCTGTCACAAAGAAGGCGATGTAATTTTCATATTTCCTTTAGATTTGTTCTGGATTAAGGGGAAAAAAAAGACCACCAAAAGGTATTACCTGGTTTCAAACTATGTGAGCTCATCATGAAGTTCATCCAGTGTTGGGTTCGACCAAAGCCTTTCTTCGCGATCCCTTGATCTTCATAATGACACCAAAGCACTGCTTTGAACAGCCGAAATTCTGTGAAGAAATGGATTCAGTTGGAGCCAATATTATCTTATTATGTGTTAAATAATTTACTGCCCCCAATGCTACCAAAACCTACTTCATCAACACTATTTTCAACAGCTCAGGATGAATTTGAGGATAATTACTCTATTTTTACAGGATTATGGAACACCTTGTCACAAAGCTAAAGCAATAATTAAGTTCTTTACAGAGGGTAACCTGAAATATTTGGGACCCTGCCAGATTTTAACCCAATAGAGATTTTGTGGGCGATAATAAAACTGGTGGCTGATAAACAGACGCCCTTCCATTTGAAGCAGCTATGGGTGCTTATTAAATAAAATGGGATCAATATCAGCCGAAATATCATCAGAAGTTTGTTCTCTAGAATGCCAGAACTAATTGAAGCAGTGCTGAAGAGGAAGGGGAATCATTATATGTATTGACTAACCAGAATAATAAAATTCCAGTTTTGATTAGTTCTATTAATATTCTTATGGAAAAATCTAGTAGTCTCCAAATTTTATTTGACTGTAGATGATAATATTTGTATTCGGATTAGAAAATTTATTTAGTGACATAAGGCCTCGTCTCCATTTACAAAATTCAGACGCGTATTAACTCATGAGGAGATGGAAGAAGAAAGAGGAATAAGAACAACTAATTGAAATATATTCAGCGGCTCCTGAAGAAACTTCTACACCACTTAATTGCTGAGGAGGAGTGAAATATCTATAATTCAGACTCCAATTTTATGATTAATTTCAATAATATTTTAGTTAATAATTATTTAAGAAAATAAATTAATTTTAAGATAGTGCATAAAATTTAAATAGTGACTATACGCTGGAGGCAATAATGAAACTTAGATAATAAAACAAGAGATAATATAAAACATAGGTCGTGAATGGATGGGGCGTCAGAGCGGGTTCAAAATTATGAAGTTATACGTTCCGAAAAACCAATTAAACATTCACTGAAAGACTCAAGGAATCGGCGAAGTTAAACCTTTCGGAATCAGCAGACATTGAAAGATCAAAATCCAAAACAAAATTCATTTTTTTATTAAAAAGGAATTATAGTTAAATCTTCGGTTTGGTAATCAACTTATCTTTCATCATTGAATGTACATAAATTTATATGGTTTTGTAATGATCTTGGTATGAATTTGTATTTTGTTTTGTAATTACCTTTTCTTATGTTCTATTATTTCATCTGAAGTTAATATCAAACTTCGTAGATGTTATGAAGGAAATAATTATAGTGAATAGAAGAGAGGGGATGATGTCAGCACACGTATTATTTGGCGGCTGGTGCAAACGACTGATGAGGTTTGATTTGGAAAAATTCATTTTTCCATTAAATCAAAGGATTATGGCTCGATTTTAGAAGAAAGGATACATTATCAAATGCTACTAAATAATATCATTCAAATCTACAAGAATTTTAGGCAATCTACTAAAATGGAAAAAATGCCTTAAAATTTTTAGGTATATAAATATATTTGGAGATTAAGACCTTATTATAAAATCCCTATTTTTGATCATAACTTGCATATTACATAGAGTTGTGGTATATTATTATTACTAATATGTACGGAAATATTTAAGGCTATTGGCATTTCACACGAAATTGTATGACAGAATTTACTGTTTGCTTTTGCTTTTGTGCCAGTGCTAAGCCAAGGCGTTCATTGATCCTTGGGGGTAATTTAGAAGACGTTGATTGTATACTCTTTACTCTGGAAGACGTGAAGCAAAAAGATTGCGATCAGTCTTTTGTAACAGACGCAGCAAAGATGTAATTAGTGACTTTAACGAAAATTGATGATAATAAGAAATTTACTCCTATTTTACTGATATGTCACTTGATTTTAGTAACTGTGAAAACAATGTAATTATCGGAAATTGGTAATTGAGCTTTTCACCCTGAGTGAAAAGCATTCTTTGGTCGTTTTGAGTACTTTTAAAATTTTAGCTGCACTAGTAGTTTGGGGCTTTACTTTAACTCAGTAAGTTTAAAATCGATTACAAACTATTAAATGATGATAAATAATAACGTCCAATAATCATGCTTAAGGATAAGGCAAGAATGTTTTATTATTATTAATATAAATCATCTTAACTTTTACAAAATCGACCTCATGGTGAAAATAAATTTTCAAAGGTTTTTAGTGCAACAGGTAAATAACGCTATTTATATTACTTTTTCGTATAGTTCAGTTGAAACTTAATTTTAATTTGTAGATTGAATAATGAAAGTTGAATTAATAATATTAATGTTAAGAGGAACAATTAGTATTACGTAATTCACTTGTAGGTGTGAAGATCTGAAATTCTCGTAAACTCTTGTTTTAGTATTACCAAGTCCAAAGTACTGATAATTATATTATAGTCCACATTGATGTGATCTCTCGTTTACAAAATATTTATTTAAATATTAAACTTTATTTTCTTCTGGATGTTTTTGATAATAATAAATGTGTCTTTACTATTGTTTCATTATTCATTACCTGCACTAATTTTTCACCATTCTACTACTGATAGCATTTCAAACTGAAAATATCAATATTTCTCTCTCTTTTAATACTTAAGGACTTCGCGACCTGTGTTGTAGCACTATTGGTATACAAGTTGAATTTAAATAGAAATGTAGGAAACTATAATTTCTATGTCTACCAATATCATTGAAATAGGTTTATAATCTGCAAAGCCTATCTTATTTAATGTTTAAATCTATCTGTTCTAAGAGTTTTCCATTTTTAGATTTTAAAGGAATTTTGAAATTTTCTAATAGATTACACATTTTAGATAATACATTTATTATCCTTATGTTTTCGTTGATTTTTCGTTGCTTGAATCGTTATTACCGTTATTTTAGTAGATTATTGTGATATTGCAAATCTATGACAACCATTAGTTGTCCCCCTAGAAATGGAATAGGCCTACCAGAAGATTTGTTAGATTTAGTCTTCAACCTTTTGCGAAATTTTAAGGAGAGTTAGTAGCATTCAGCAATAATCTTCTCTGGTTTGCCATCATGATCCTCTTCTGTCAATTATCAGTATTCTCGATGATTGTGGTAAAGTGTACTAAAATAGACCAAGAATTACACTGATTTATACTGGTTGAATATTAATTTATTCCAAATAAAAATTCACTATTCTAATCATTTGAACGCCTGGAATCCCGATTCTCATTATAAGCCTTCAATATCAACATAAAAACAGATAAAGGCTTGAAATATTTCACATTACATGAAATAAATATATAATATGTATGAAAGTTCACTATTTAATTATATCACGAAAATAAATCAACATGTTAACGATTTTCTAACTTTTACATCTACACTAGTAAAAATTTAAATTGTATACTAGTATGGGGGCTGTAACTCTCTCAGGATCTTTAATAATAAAAGGCAGAGTGATATTAATATCATCGTCGTCGAAGGCAGAGATATGTCTCCGAGTGGTTTTATATACAACCAAAACGGATGTTCTTATATATCTTGTGTGACTTTTCAATTCATAGACTAAGATTCTTGAAAACCTGATATTATGATGTAGTACTTCTTTCCTAAATACACTAAATGTGAAAGTAGTTATAACAAGATCATACATTCATGGTAATGATACAAAGGGATGATGAGCGTGAAAAATTAGATTTAAATTGAAATAAATCTCTTTGACCTCCTCTGGCGTCTCCACTTATGCATTTATCAAGAGGCTTACCTTTAAAATTTAATATAATATAATTGTGAAAAACTAGAGTTCATGCTTAAACCCTCAATACTACAAATTTTAATTAGGAAGAATTCTAAAACAAATTTCCAAAATGAAATGAAGAAAATTATCCTGAAATAATTTCTTGCAATATTAACTTACTTTTAAGCAAGTGTTTGCTCTGACTACGTTTGCAGTGCTTCAATATTCCGAGAAGCTGTTATCAGGGAACCGCATATAGGTGAAAATCGCTTTCAAATATTAGCATCTAATGTTTCTTTTTATAGCCTATAAATGTGACTTCAGATACTCGTATGATCTTCAGAAGAGGCACGCATTCTAAGAGAATTAGTATTCATATAATTCAATTTGTTTGATCCGAAAATCTCTTAATTTAAGGATAATGATGAAATCAAGGATTATAAAGCAATGACTTATTTCACATTCATTTAAATAAAGAAATTTAATTGGATTAATTATTACAAAAACAAAAATATACAACTAAACTTCTATTTAGGGTAAGACCGGAAACTCAAGAATTGCTATTATAACATATTGCGAGATATAATCGGTTGTTTGTTGAGTGTAATAATGTAAATACAGGATGGATTCAAGAATTCGGTGGATTTCCCCTGACAATCAGCATTTATTTCCCTGGAGAGTTAAAATAATAAAGCACAGAGATTCCGGGATCGCGCTAAAGAAACCCATTTTGGAAAATGTAGAACTATGCAATTTAGAAGTAATTCAAATAAACAAATTCCAGGACAGTATATCAGCTGGTTCTATTTTGCCCATCTTTTATTTCCATTCAAAAATGTGGTAGAATAAAAAAATTCCTACTTAGATAAGTCACCTTATTAACAATAGAATGCCCAATGGATTCGTCTTGATTCCTCATGAGTGTTCACATGGATCCATGTTCTTTGTCGTGGGTTTTTAAAGGGAATACTTTCTTGACTTATAATCATTTTTTTGTGTTAAACATTACTATATAGTAGACGTTTGACCCAAACAGTTATAAACTCTATTTTCTTCGAATTTACGTCGGATGGCCAAGTGAGTGATTTTCACTTCACATATAAGAGAACAGTAAAACGTCGCGTTGTATCGTTAAAACAATTTATTTTCAACATCATTCATCAAAGTATTTGCAAGTGTAAGGTTTTAAAGTCAGTAAGTCACATTTTATTCCCCCTTTCCCATCTTCTACCTTCCCCACTGCAGCGACTCCTTCCTCCTAACAGTCGCTATGACTGATTAGTAGCATCTCCTATTGCATTGAGTCCACTTG
The DNA here is from genome assembly GCA_963969495.1 of Ceratothoa steindachneri. Taxonomy (NCBI): domain Eukaryota; kingdom Metazoa; phylum Arthropoda; class Malacostraca; order Isopoda; family Cymothoidae; genus Ceratothoa; species Ceratothoa steindachneri. The sequence continues at coordinate 207,811,571 of OZ018324.1, read as the reverse complement.
AATGCGTTCCGACATGTTACAGGTCTCTACAATATATGATCATTCTATGCAATCATGACCTCCGCCAAAAGAAATATGGCTACAGGAAATGCTTTCATTTATGAATGACATTCCAGAGGATGTAGCTGAATACGGAGACGAAAGTGAGCTAGAAGAACACATTGGTAACAATAAATTACTTTATTGTTCAATTTAAATGGTGAATCATATATATATATATATATATATATAAATTAATAAAGATATTTTAATAAATAATATATGAAAATAATATCAACATATCGCTTAGAATCCTATTGATATAATTAATACAACGAAAGAAAAAGTGAAATAATATGTAAATAAATTTTATATATATATAAATACATGAAATGAAAAACTCACAAAGTATCACGTGACGGTAGCAAATGAATGCAATGTCCCGCAGGAAAAAATAAAAAGGTTTTTCCAAGTACTTTCGAACTTTATTAAGTTCCTTATCAAGGATAACTACAATAAATAATATTATATTAGAGGTACATATACGAAAGAAAAGTAAGAAAGACCGCCTCAAAAACAAGAAATCACCAATGAGGAAGACGAAAGGGTGAAGCAAAAGGATCACATTAAGAATTACAAGAAGCAGGTAGTAAGGTCAAACTAAGCCGATGGAAAGGGTAACAGATTCAAAGAAATGTAGATGGGGAGATTATTTTCCCCCCTTTTGCTCATCGTTTCTTATAATCTCCCTCGTTAGGCTATCTCCATTTCTTTGAATCTGTTATCAAAAACGAAGTCAAAGAGTTAAAGGTAAAGAGTATCCTCAATTTTTGTTTGTAGTGTAATAAATCACTTTTCAGTACAAGCCCCTGAGTATAGTCTCCCATCAACTTTTCACTCTATACTCATTGGTATCTATATTCAAATTTAACTATATCTTGATGGAAACGCTCCACTTGCTCTGCTGATTATGCTCCCATATTCGCCTTAAAATTTCAAGATGTGAATCAAGGATGTGTTTCTTCAGTAACATTCGCCAGCCCATTTAACCACAGCTTTACACTAAACTCTGAAAAAGCATGAAACACAGAAACCAGACTTTTCCAGTCTTCCTTTTCCCTTGAGTAAGCTTTTCAGTGAATTTGGAACACCCGATGATTCTTCTGATTTGTGGTACAAAAGAGACAACAGCTTACAACTTTGATTAGGAGAGTTTTTGAAGGAATCTTTGAAGCTAATTGAATGCTGCAGACCCTCTCTTGAAAGCACTAATGAACTGGTTCACGAGACCTATTTTTAAATGCAATGAAGGTAACAACTCTGCTTGATAGTCTATCAATTACTCATGCTTGACATCATGCCCTTTAACAGAGAACTTAGACCTCTGGGGCCATTGTTTCTTCTGGCTATTTGCTGTGTTATCTTTACCGTTCCAGAGAAAAACACATAGAAACTTGGTAAAACCTCCCTCGAGACCGATCAATAATGCTACCATTTTGAAGTCTCTAATCACTTTCCAGCTATGCACTTCGTAATAAAAAGCTAGAAGCAGGAGCTTGGCACTGTTGTATTCCTCCTTGAGATATACTGAATCAGACAAGGGAAGGGATGGATGCATATTCAAGTTATGGAGAAGTACAACTTTAATGTTTCTTGAAGAGTGTCGATAAAGTGCCTCCACTCACCTGGAGTACCTGTGATTCCAATACCATCAAACAGATCAGATACATTATTGCATTAGCAAAGTCAAACTTTATGAGTAAAGAAACTTGAGAAATGTTTATCATGTTTCCTTTGGTTTGCCAATTGCACACTTTGATCCCCAAAATCTCACTCCTTGAGCTCTAACAAGGTGGATGAGGTATCTTTGGTTTGGATAGTCTGGATTCCTCTCAACAGCCATATTTCTGACACTGTAGTCTATATCTTCCCTTATCTTTTTAGCTCAAGAAATGTTACTTTGTTTTGAAGTGACATATTCCTTTCTTGAGAAATAATTAGAAGTGTATGGTACTCATGCAATAGAGGATAGTAGATCAAGATAGGAAATAGCAGGTGCATCTTAGCCACTTTGACGTTTAAAAGGGTCCACCATGCAGAAATAGCAGCTGCTTGAGTGGTCAGTGGGTTCAGGCCAAAATCTTGGAATGCCAAACTTCATGGTTCTTATTTCCCCTCAATGCCATCCTGCAAAAGTTAAAATATATAGTTTATTAGTGTTTAGCTTAAAACAAAAATATTATCCTAAATACTTGTTTTCTTTAATATTCTACTCTTTAAACAAACAACTTTCTTACCTTACAAAGTTTTACTTTATCACTCGTAAGCAAAATGAGATGCTCAGTGTTTCTTTCGGTCCAAACATTCTCATAGATGTTGCCAAACCGAACATTTTTCCTCTTCTTTTGATGAACTGTCCTCAGATATAACAGAATACATCTGGAGAATGTTTCAGGCTCTTGAAAACATTTCTCTTCTGATGTGCTCACTATGATATCTAGAGCTGAAATGATAGCAGATCTCTGAAGCTCTTTAAAAATATTTATGAAATAATATTCCAGAAGGTTCTAAAGATTTCCAGGGATGTATTGTGGCATGTTCTGAAATATTCTTGAAACTTCTTAAAATTCTACTAAATTCTTGAAATTTTTCAGTAAATCTAGAATGTCACGGATGTTAACGAAAAATTATTTTCCCTATTCCCATGTATTTTTAATATGTTTACAATTTTCTACCATGGTCTGAAAGAAAATTTAGCTTACAGCCTTTTATATAATCTCATTTTATTCCGAAATTAATAATACCATACCATTATTTTCCAAATAGGCAAATTTAGGAATTTTGTGTCCTACTTACAAAACCAAAGTTTGGGGATCAAAAGACTTTTCCATTTAATTTAATCAAGAACACCTGGGAAATAACAATTTTAACCTAGGAATAAAATAGGGAAACTTTGTTAGATATTGTTTTCAAAAGCATTACGCGTTGAATCAGGAAACTCAAAAGAACACCTTAGCATCAGGTATCAATATTGAGTCAACTGCTTCTATCGTGACAATTTTAATTTTCATTGTATATTAAAACTAGATTCACACAACTCTATGCAGGAAAATACATATTTCAAGGCCTGACTATATTTCGAGCAAGATTTAGTGGTAAGAAAATCACTTCTGGATGGAATTGATCATTATATTTTGTAAGATGATTGTTTTAGCAAAATCGAGCTTTATAGCCCGTAATTATGTCAACACTATTCTATATATTCCTGATTTTTAAGGAGTCATGTTTCAAACTTTGCATCGTGGATTCTTTTAATCTAGATAACGAAGCCAAATTTAATTCATACCACCCTTTTCAACGAAGCTTGACGATTGCGTTTTATTTATAAATCCACGAATCTTTATTTTTTTTTTATTTCAATTTGCATTCCGCTCTTGGATCGAATTTCCTTGCAAATTATTCCATTTCATTCATATTTAGCCATCTTATTTTAAGTGTAAAACCAAGAGACGAAACCTTCTATTGATTTACTCGTGATAATCCTCTTTGTCGTTAATCATTAATCTATTGCTGCCTCATTATTTTTATAATAATCTTGTAATCTTTTAAAAATAGTTTATTCCTTATATTATTAAGACTCATATAATATAGGTTTGAATTAATATGATAAGGATTTATCCACTGCGTGGACCGTAAAAACGTGGTCCTCTTTGGGACTAACTAAATTCCTATGCCCATATTTCAAATGGGTCAATATGGCGGCCGTGTGGCGATTACCTCATTCGAGCTTTTTTTCATTTATAAAAGATGGAAAGCCCCTTATTCTCCTCCTTTCTTTCCACCCTTCCCTATTTAAATATAATTTTGTTGCCTTTTTTATAGATTGAACTACAGAAAATGAAGAGCACACAAACAACTCCATACCTCTTAGTTTTTTACTCCATACTGAAAGAGGCCAATAGAAACTAGAATATACAACATGGATAAGGTATGTAGCTGCAAATGTTCTCTCTTATTATATTAAATATATGGTCTTTGGTTGGAGAGGATACTCGCCTCTCGACCTCGACTTCCACCCCATCCCCTCTTTCAATCAACTTCAATCATCCATTCGCTTCATATTCTCTTCTTTCCTGATCACTAAATTTTCGTAAGTCGTTCGATCGCTTATGATATTCTTAACTTCAGTCACGGGCCAAATCTCTTTTGCAACTTTGCATCATCCAACCTCTCAACAACCCTTGTTGCAACGACGTTTTCTTCTGCATATTGTTGCCCTGCAGTGTCACTTCTAACTTCGTGTGTCACAATGAATGAAGTTTCATTGACGACGTTTTATATGATATAAGATCAGAGGTACATCCTTTGCGTCCAATATTTTACCACCATTAATATTTGTAACCGAGCTGATATTTATGCTTAAAACCTCTGAGTAATTGTAATCTTCAATCATATTAACACGAGCAAACCCAATAAATTGAGAGCCTCTTTATTTTTAATAAGATATATTTTGTGGTTCTTTATTTTGGAGATGGATGTCTAAGATTAAACTCGTTAGTGAAGGAATCAAGATAATTTCAATTTATTTAATTCCTCATTATTTTAAAGGGATAGATCTGAATTTAAAGATATAGTGAATTCATAACTTCTTAAAGGAACTTAAGTTGAAAGCAAATTTGGGTGCTCGGCATAGAAGACATTCATAATTAACCATCACTTTGGATGTAAAAGTAGTGAGAAGAGATAATGAGCCATAGAATTGCCAATAATCGAATGTTTGTTCATAAAGGATAATTATATTACAAGAGAACAAATAATTTTGAACATAATTTCTGTTTTCTTTTGATATTTTACTTGATTTAGACTAGAATTGGTATGCTGATTTCAAAAATATATGTACTCAGTTTTCTTATATCACATTAAGTTTTTCTGTACATATTTCTCTCTTAATTAGCACAATAGTATTGTTTGACGTAAGTAATAGTACTGGTCAGCTAATTGCTTTAATTATTTCATTATCTATTTATTGCTACTTCTCGTCGTAAGTGCCTAAACAACCGGGAGGCTTTTTATTATATGTGAAGCATTTGAGAAGTAAAGAACTTAGGTATTGTAAAGTATTAATAGCTGATCTAGCCTAAACTTGCACCTTCACAAGGTGTGCATGAATTGTCTAGAAAGTTTATAGATTTCGTCCAAGGAAGCACTTAATAGTTGGCATTTGATATTCCTATAATTTGGCGAGAGCCAAAAGATCATTGCAGAGCCTTTTAATTTTGTTTAGTGACAATTTTAGAATATAACAAAAAAGGGAAAATCAAGTATCCTACCTAGTCTATGATATCCTATACCTCTAATGCCTCACTTTACTGAAATCTCATTGTCAGAATTTCTTCAATTCCCCCCCTCCCCTCTTGAAGATCTGGATCAATATAAAGAAGTCAGTGACCGCAATGAGGCCAATTTTGAAATTGATGATGAAAGGGCTCGTAAAGGATTTAATGAGTATGAATTATTTGTGTTTAAAGATTTGGTACCAGATTTGGGACTATCGAAAAAGGCTTCAGAAGACCTAGTATCAAGATTGTATGAGAAAGACATTGCAAAAGGAGTGAAAGTATCTTACTTATGCCCCCGAGAAAGTGCATTTCTGCAATACTTTCGAAGTAACTGTGGACTTTTGTATTGCTATAAAATACAGGGTTTATTTACTGGATGAATTGGCAAGTCCGATCTACAACATAAATGAATGGCGACTCTTCACGATAGCTTAAAGCGGGGCTTAGTGTCCCTCTCTGCAATAGCAAATTAATATTGGTGCAATCCCACTTTGGCTGTGAGTAAGTTTTCGTGCCTAATATGGAAACATAAAGAGAGTAAATGAGTGTTGCAGACTTAAAACAGCAGACCTATAGAGATAAATTGGTAGGGATGAACTGGCTTCCAACTTCTGATCTTAAACTTGGTGATCCCAACATTCAACATTAGCTATTTGTAACAGAAATATTAAATATATTTACACCTCTGCACATCAAACTGGGTCTTATGAAGCAGCTCCTTTGATCATATACAACTAAAAGCGAGCGTTTCAAATACCTTTTTTACATTTCTTGGTCTGGCCATTGAAAAAAATAAAGGCCGGCACCTCATCAAAGATAAACCTTTCACAAAGAGAATTTCAGAACTTAAAAATAATGTTTGGTTATTATTTAAAGAACTTGTCTAGAACTTTGTTTTAAAATACACGAGCAAAAATTACGCCGAAATTGTTCAGAAAATATTCCAGAATAACAAAATGCTCGGTTGCAACATGAACATCATGTTACAATTTTTGCATAACCATGCTGCTTACTTTCCAGTAAACCTTAAGAAAGTCATTGATGAGCAAGCTGCGATTCCATCAAGAATGGAAGGCCATGGAGGAAGATAAAAGGGGCAGATGGGATTTAAATGTGTTGGCTGACTACTGTTGCAGTATAAAGGGAAGTGGACACATATTGAGTACTCCATGAAAAGCTATGAGCGTAAATTTTTCTCTTAACTACTTGCACACAATTTCACTTAGAGTGACAATATTCTTTGTATGGACAAAATGAACAAATATTTTGATCAAGCTATCTTTTTAGTATTCTCCACGTTTGTGAATTGATAAAATATGTTATGATAGTTAACAAAAATTTGTTAGATGCCGTATCGCTATGTTTTTTATACAAAACGAGGGTATCCTGTAGCTCAAAAAAGTTGATTTAATTTAGAAAATGCGGGGTCATTTTAGATTCGGATGCCCAAAGATAGTAAAAATAGGTTTCAGATTTAACTTAACAAAAATCAAGTTACTCACTGTTTTTTTCAATAATGATGAATGCCTATTTTATAAAAAATATAGTCAATAATACCAATTATAAGCGATAAATACACTAACAGGCCTACATGCAATGTTGATTGGAATTTAAGAACACAAAATGCAAAAGTTAAGAATCTGAGAGGATGCAAATACGAATTTTATATGGTTGGAAAAAATAATATAAACAAGTTAATTCATTTCTACGCTAAAATGCTTTTTATTTATAATAAATTAGTTCGTCTATTAATAATTCACGAAAATTTTGATATTTTTTCGTTCAGTAATATAATTAAACGATATCTCTTTAATTTTGCCCAGTATGCATTAATGAATTTCCTGCATAATTAGGGAGCTCAAGTTTCCCGCGTTCATTTCACATTAGTAGCTGCTAACAGGATTCTCCCGTCGGTATATAATGGCATGGCCCATTGTTCATTTGCTTTATTACTTACTATTCTATTTTTAATTCCGACTTTACAGTTCAGAGTTATTTCTAGGTATTAGTGAATATTAAGACCCTTTTCTCGAAGCAAAGGCGGCCTATTAGAACCCTCATATTTTAAAATTTCTAATATTCGATTAATCATGGTTTTTAGTATTACAGAGTGATAAAAAGAATTAAAAAAATAAAATTACATATTTAATATTTTTAAATATTTAACATATTTAATCAATTTATCACATTATTCATAATATGTATTATAATATTGTGTATTTTGCTATTATGTTTGTATATTTTTTAATGTATTTGAATTAGTTAGTATTTTTAGAAAATGGTATGTAATAAATAAAATGTATTTTTGCTAAAGGAAACAAGTAATATGACTAAAACTAAAGATATTACAGAAGCACAAATCCAACTTCTCAATAGTTAAGGATTATCACAAGCAGAAATTAAGAAGAAATAGGAACTGCCCCAGATATGCAATCCAAACCTCTAAAAAACGATCTATCATTTGGGCTTAACTATATAATGGCCAAAAAACATCTTTTGAACATGCTGGAAAATTCAATGAGGCTTGAAGTTCAAAAGTATTATCCATTACATTTAGAAAAAACGATATTTATCGACGGATAAAAAGATGCAAGCCAGAAAGAGAAGACATAGATATCTGAGACTAACAGAAAAACATTTTCAATGGGCACATGAATAATGGTCGAAAATTATCTTTACAGTTGAAGGTAATTATTAGGTATGTAAGAAAAGCTAACACAGTGTTATTTTAATGTAATTCCATGTGAAAGAATAAAGAAAAGGGAGCCCTACGTGGCCACTAAAAATCCACGTGGTTATCACACACGAGGAAAAAGGACGAAAGAACGGGCCTAGAAACCATGGGAAGAGGCTTCGGAACGTATATTTATTTACTTATGGAGGTTTACCTCCCAAGCCTTGAGGCAATCTTGCCTCGCGCTTACCATCTGGAAGCATGCGACAGTGAGGGAAGACATCCATTATCAAAAATTTCTGGCTTAAAGACGTCCATCCCCCTGCCCTGTGTTTACCATGGGAGAATCCCCTCCATGGACGGTAGCGAACTTACCCCAGCTCTAGCCGGTATGTAACGCTACGCTCGTCCAGATCAAACCAGACATGCTCGCAATCCAGCACGAGACACATCTCTTCTTGATTTGACTCAGCTTTCATCTCCACGAGCGCAAAAGCAGGAAGCTCTCCCGTCGGAACTCCGCCCCAGTCAATTAGCGATTTCACAGTATTGGCCGTTCTCGTTCACCAGCGCAAGTACACCCTCGTCAAGGTCAATCTCAACCTTATGCAATTCTCCTCCTTGAATTGGCCCTTCCATTCGTCGTCCAAGCATTAATTTCGGCAAGACCTCGACGCGTGCAGATCCTTTTAATCGGGTCATCCTATAAAAATATATTTGTTCTTTGGCTCAGCGCAGCCTTTGAAGACTCAATCCGAGTTTGCTCATTTACCTGCCTTAAGCTCATTAGCTTGTCCCTTTTGCCCGACTATCGAGCCACCAAATTCTAGGATTATCCAATTTCATTTTATTTGTGTAAATATATATTTATTTATTGTTGTGTAATTAAATATTATTTTTCTACTTCTCTTTTAAATAACCCAGAACAGCATTCAGTTATGCTAGTAATAAACGGCCAATCTGCACTCACCTTTAGTTATTTGCCTGCGTACTCGGGGAAACGTTTCCCTCCATTTATTCCCCTCCATTATCTTACCCATCTGGTAACGGAGCCGAGGTCAAGTCTCTTGGGCGTTGTTTTGCTCTATTCCTCACCACTCGGCTAAACTAATCCCCCTCCTTAGATAAACATATTTTGGCTATACCTCGACATTCCATTTAAATATATATCTTAAATGTTATCTTATTTTAAGTTTGAGGGTTAAGATGGACCTCATAGGTTAATATTACCCCGTGAATTGTTTAGGAAGATAAAAAATATTGATTTTATAAGATCTCCCGTTTCTTCATTTTCCACTAAAACCCGATTCCGACTAAAAATTATATAAATGTTGTTTTGGGAGTAATTTTTTTAAGTTGTCCTTTTTACTCCACCTTCCTCAATATAATGTTATTAAGTAAATGTTTTTGTTGTGTTCATCATTCAAAGCAGAATAGGCTTCTATGTATTCTTCATGTTTATATTAATCTTATATAAATAAATGCAACAGTGGTAAAAAGGAAGAAAATTATTTCCACATTAATAATAAACCTTGGCAAACGATAGTAACCATATTACAGCCAGATTTAGGGAAAAGTCCTCCAAAGTGCATAAACTTCACTCTTATACACAATGTATTTCCTGCAATAGGCCTTTTATGACCAATCAGTGACGCTATAAATGAGGTTTAGGAGCGTTTAATACCTCAAGAAAAACCCAGATTTATTACTTTTTCGAAGCTGCTTTTCGTTCCTTCAGGCAATGACGTCGAAAGATGTGGCCCCGGAGCGGCCATTTCTTTCGATGTCATTGCTGTTGGAGTCATTGGTAGGCGCAGGCCTCTCCAAGTACACGATCCACCTCCTGAGACGCTGTACTTAGAGCTGTAATTCCTTCATCTTGATTATGATCATCAGAATTAAGTCTTTCCTTCTCGAGTATGCGATCCTCTGCGTTAATAAATCCATTAAACGCAATTTTCCCCTCATTAGTCGTTGCACGTTTGCCTCATTTCATTAATCAAAAGAAAGAATGAAACAACTTCCGAATTCCCGTTGAATGTAGAGGAAAAAAAGGCGATGCGAAAGAATACTAAACCCAATTTTGCGGCTCAACAGTCAAGCAAAAAAGGACGCGGAACTTCTAATGTTTCCAATAATTTCAAGACGTGAATGTTTTTCATTGAAGTATTATTTTTATACCTTTTTGTTAATGGTTTTGATGGGGTTTCGTTTTTATCTTTTGGCTGCCTCTTTGTTGAGGTTAGGTTACCCCATTCTCCTTAGGGTTTATCTTTGTAGGATCAAAGCTATTTCTAGGAAACTTTCATCATGCAATATATTTAAAACAATTAAAACATGGCTAGTCATGTTAAGCATGCACACAATTGACAGTATCCAATAGTCCGATCAGTTGATCTTTAAGATAAGGTCACTTGCTTAGCTCTGATGAGGAGCGTCCCCCATATGGTTAGTCTAATTAAAAACATTTATTAAATAAAACTAAACATTATTTATCTTAAGCGTTATAAATACCATACATGCACTTCCCTGCTTACGCTAAGAATTTCGTATTTATAAATCAACCGAATTTTCATTACCATACCATTCATGATATCGATAATGATGTAGTAAACACTGCGTATTTCTTTCCGAAGACGAACTCAGAACAAGGGATTAAATATACACGCGAAAAATAATCCTTAATATACCCTCGGTAGAATCTTGTTAGAATTTGCAGTTATCAAAAATGCGTCTTAGATTTCTCTTAATTTTGGGGGCAGTTTTCGAGAAACAAAATTGCTCTTTTCTTCGCTAAACACATCTGCAACTCGTCTTCAACTGTTGCGTTGCTTTATGGACTTTGCTTTATTAATTTCTCCAAAGATTTCTAATTGTTTCCAGGTCAGTGGTGTGTGATAGTCATTCGAAACCAGAAATTTCTTCATTAAAACGGCCGTATTATTTTATCTTTCTTTCGAAAGTAAACATTTTTTTTTTCATTCGTTCATTATTTTTAACAATTATTTTGTGTACGGTTGGCAGAAAAGGGAGACTTATGACATTCTGCTCTTGCCCTCGTAGTTTATGAATGCTGCCCTTTTCTGAATTCCTTTCATCAGCATTCGACAAAAACATATTCTGCAATTATGGCCAAATAATTTGTCGGGTTTTCTTATTCCATAACACTTTTCACTCAAAAATTTGATTATGGTGAACATGTTTGTTTGTAAACCTGAGATAGGTTGCAAAATAAGTTTTACAAAGATATGGGCCTCTTTTTTATCTAGGTTACAATGGATGTAATTTTAGTGTACTGTGGCCATTGTTGTTTCTGAAACTTTCATTCCAACTTCAGCCATACCTTAACTTCTGTGCTTCATAGTTTTCGTGAGGTCAAATTTAATATTCCATGCAATTTTGGAAGAATCATTTGATGACAGCATCCAAATAAATACGTAGGATTAACATAAACGATGCACGATAGCTGTTCCTTCGATTCGATTTTCCTATATATGTTTTCCTGCTAACTAGAGATCAACTAACTTTATTTCGTTGGTCTTCACTATATTCCTTGCTTTTTTTCATTCGGAATGAAGATTTTGAAAATCGTCACCAAACAATCCTTAGGACCCATTTAAATTCGGAATTTTACTTCCTAACTTGTTCTCGAAAGTTCTGGCGAATCCTAAATTCTGCTAAAGTTTCAGGGAATGACTTATTGGACGCGAATATTTATTTTAATTATACATTTGAAACAATTTAAATTTTCTATAGGAAATTCATATAAAATTTTAAAACACTGCTAGATGTGTTTATAATCGAGCATATCTCCGATGGATAAATTGGGAGGAGAATTATTAATATTACTATTTTTGCCTTGTAAGGCTTGGTAAGTACAAACTGTTGAAGAAACATTTGCGCCTCCTAATAGCAAAAGAAGATACGTAAGGAATGAATCAGCTGCTCTCTTTTAACCGCATCACTAAAGCAATAATTATATCAATAATTTTGACTAGCAAAGTCACACTCACCGGACCGAGGGCGAGTTTAAAGGAAGTAAATAGGAGCCTTGCATTTTTGGATGTACTAATAATTAGAGAACCACATAGATTTAAATTTACTGCTTATAGGAAACGGACAAATAGTTTATCTTATGTCCATTTTTATTCAAGTTATGCCAAAAATATAAAATCTGCTGTTTTTTTCTCCATGTATCTTAGGTCTCCGGATATGTAGTCCCGACTATATAAATAAAGAATACACAAAAATCGAAGATATTGCTACTAATTTATGCTACCCAAAGGACTTTCTAGAAAAATGTATGAATATAGCCAAAAAACATTTTATAATTGTAAATTAGAGACAATAGAACCTCGTAAATACCTATTAATTTTACCCTATCATGATAATTTTATGTCTGTAGTGCCCATTCTAAAACAACTTAGTATTAAGGTAGCCTTTAAATACAATCATACATTAAAAAATCTCTTAATAAAGAATAGCCTCAATAATGATAATAATGTAATTTACCGAATTCCATGTTTAGATTGAAATTAATTCTATGTAGGCCAAACTTCCAAAAATGTTTCCATAAGGACCCAAGAACACAAAAATGCAGTAATTAAGGGTTATCTAAATAATGCCTTAGCTGTCCACAATTCCAAGATGGGACACGAAATTAACTGGTCAAAAACTGATACTATAATCCATATTAATGATTTTATAAAGAGGAAGGGGGCGATGGGGAATATCGCGCAACTCATAGCCTATGTTCCCTAAATGTTGGCACACCACCTTCACGTGGTGCCCCTGTTTTTTAACTGAGCGTGTGCCCAACGTCCGAACACCAGGCGGGATATCCTGGTTTGGGTATCTAAGGGTACCCACCAACCTTTTGGGGCAGTTGTGTGTATGGACACCAGCACACTTCTGGCCCATATGGTTGTCTTTGCTGTGGCCCTGCAGTTAGTGAATGGCATCACAAGGGCTAGGTGACCTCACACCAACATAAAAGGTGGGTGAGGGGAACCCCATGAGGCGGTTTGATGACCAAACACTGGCATCACTCCGGCATCCCCAAATAACCTTGTGGGGCGACTGTGTGTCTGAACCCCAGCGCACTTTCGGCCCACTTGGTCCTAGTCAGTATGTGTACTCTGTACGAGTCGACGGATGTACCCACTGGGGGGCATCGTCTGCAGGACCGTGCCACGGAGGTAGGTTTAGTTGCCTGGGTCGTAGTTTTGCTTTCGGGAGGTCTTTGCACCGCAGTCCAGTAAAACTCCGTTATGCGGCTCTGCTGTTTTTGAAACAACAGTGGGAGTCGGGGGGCGGGCTACCCTGTCTGGACTGTATGGGCGCTCTCCGGACTCACGATGGTGATTTGGTACATGCCCTCGGCTTCAGAGACACCACTTATAAAAATAAAAATCATATGGGTAAATTTTCCAAAAACTCATCCCAGAGACCGCCGGCCTCTGGTCACCGTGAAAACAGCAGAGATCTTCGTCGCCTGGATCCTTTTGGATCAGAAGTAGACGAAGAACTGGATTATGACCGCTTTATTGTACTCAAATCCAGCAACGAACGTTGTCCTCTTAGCAAAGCTGACATCTTTGATGTCTTTGACGACTTCGTAAACAAGTGTGGCGAACCTGCTCAAATGTGGCCGCGCAATGATGGCGCATTGATTGTCGAGGCCAAGTCTAATGAGCAGCAAAAGAGAATTCAATCTCTCGAAAAGTTAGCCTCAGTGAATGTATCATCCGCGTCTCACCCAACATTTAATACCTCCAAAGGTGTTATTCGATCGGGTCAACTCATTGAGTATGATATCGACAGGTTGGTGACAAAACTTGCCAATCAGAAAGTAACGAGTGCACATCGCATTTCTAGGTTTGTGAATGGCGCTAGGGTCCCTACCGCCACCATAATCCTAACTTTCAACAGATTGGAACCGCCCAAGTACGTCAAGGCTGGCTACCTTAACATCCCAGTCAAGCCTTACGTCGAAAACCCCCGGCGGTGCTTCCATTGCCAACGCTTTGGCCATGTAAGCAAGTTTTGTAAAAGCGAAAGGATTTGTGTAAACTGCTCAGCAGAATTTCACGGAACACCCTGTTCCAAACAGCCGTGCTGCCCCAATTGTGGCGGAAACCACTCTGCCACATCACAGCAATGCACCTTCTTCCTCTACGAGAGAGAGGTCATTGCTGTTCGAAATAAAAACAGGGTGAGCTATAAAGAGGCTAGACGAAGAGTTAGAGAGACTTACGTTCAGCTTGGCGTGAGCTTCGCAGATGCTCTGCGCACCGCCACGCCAAAGAAGGGGAGAAGCCAGAGACCATCTACAGGCTCTCCTGAACAAACAAGAAGTCCTCCACAACCGAAACCCAGGTCTCCGCGCAGAGATGTGCCTCAACAGGTAAGGGGTTCTCCACACCCTAAACCCGCATCTCCACGCACACCTGAAAAGGTTAAGAGCCCCCCTCGACCGAAACCACGATCAATCGGTAGAGAAAACTCTTCACCAAAATCTAGCCTAGCTTCTGATGGCACAAAGAAGAGGAACCTTCCATCCTCTCCCGATTCACCAAGAGTGGCAAAACACTTTGCCACCGCTCCACAAGACGTGGATGTGAATCGGATTGGGCCGCAGGTGGTGTCTATTCCAGCTCTGGACATCCATCCTGCCCCAAAAGAACAGAGAACTACAGCCCCAAAGCGAGTAGTCAGCAACCCACCCCTTGCTGATACTGCTTTGGAACTCCTTCGAGCCCTAAGTGAGAAGGAATCAACCTGTACCCCATCACAGGAAACAGCTGTAGTAGAGGCTGCCCCCTTATCCAAGGAGGAGCCGAACCAACCATCAGATTCCAAGAATCCTTCGCCAGCCGAACAATCGCTGCCACCATCACCAGCCAAGTCGATGTCATCGGCTCACGAAATGACTGATGGAGATGCTCCCACATCTGCTTCTCCAGTCAAGACAGTCATTTCGTATAGCCAGCTAACAAAATTGCCACGTCTAAAAGAAAAGCCGAGAGCTAAATTAACGCTCCCGATGCCTCCAGAGTCATACCCAAAACCGGTAATTGGTATGACCAAAACTACCCCTACGGGTAGTATAAAACCAAAACCTCCTACCCCTAAGGGTAGGATGATTGTCTTAAAGAGGTAAGGATGTATCCAATAATTCATTGGAACATCCAAGGTCTCTTCCCCAAGTGGGAAGAACTCAAGCTCCTGTTTAAAGACTACAATCCCGATTGTATAGCTTTACAGGAAACTTGCTTGAGTACTCGTAGTGTACCCAATATTCCTGGTTTTGTGGGATACTATAAGAACCCTATAGAACCAATCCATGGTTCTGCTGTGCTCATCAACAGCAGGGTTCCCCACAACCAGATCGACCTTGCGACAGACCTGCAGGCGGTCGCTGTCCGCCTGTTCTCCCATCGCCACTATACGGTCTGCTCGCTTTACCTCCCTCCTAGTGAGGAAAAAGACACAGCCTCTCTAGCTAGAAAACTAGTAGAGGTAGTTAAACAGCTCCCTCCCCCCTTTCTATTGATTGGGGATTTTAATGCTCGACACCCCCTTTGGGGGGACCATGATAAGAACCCTAGGGGAAACATGATTGAGAAATTTCTGAGCGAAAATGATGTCTGCCTTCTAAATGATGGCAGCCATACATCATTTCACATCCAGACGAGCAGCTCTACATGCGTGGACTTGTCCCTCTGTTCACCAAGCTGTAGAGCTGATTTTGACTGGGCAGTGGATCCTGACTTGCGAGGCAGCGATCACTTCCCCATTATTATAGCGCCATGTACAGGTCGCCCCCCTCCACCACCTAGTAGAAAATGGAATGCAAAAAAAGCAAACTGGCCTAAATTCAGGCACCTCTCGAGCCATGACGGGTCCTTCCCTCATGAAGATATTGACGTGGCTATCGATGACCTCCTAGTCCACGTCAATAAAGCGGCTAACTCCTCCATCCCACTCTCCGGCTCAACCGCTCGCGGACCACAAGTCCCCTGGTGGTCGGCTGAATGCTCGAGAGCCGTGACTGAATGTAAAATGGCTTGCCGACGTTACCATCGC
The DNA here is from genome assembly GCA_963969495.1 of Ceratothoa steindachneri. Lineage (NCBI taxonomy): Eukaryota > Metazoa > Arthropoda > Malacostraca > Isopoda > Cymothoidae > Ceratothoa > Ceratothoa steindachneri. The sequence goes on along the minus strand of OZ018324.1, from coordinate 207,795,491 downwards.
TCCCCTACGATGGTAAATAAAATTGCTCGTAACAGAGCAAGGGCAGCACGGCGACGCATCCTTCGACAGGCTCGAAAGACCTCGTTGGAAGGTTACATCGCGTCCATAAGTTGGCAAACGCCTATAGACAAAGTGTGGAAAAGGGTCAAAAAGCTATTGGGCAAATCCAATGGCTTTACAGCTCCCAACATTGTCCAAGCTGGAGAATTGTTGGGGGACTTGTCCCATATTTCCAATGTCTTGGCCAGATCATTTGCTAGCATCTCAAGCCCAGATAATTATGAGATGCAATTCCAGTGCTTTAGGCTCCAACAGGAGCCGCAACCGCTCAATTTTATGGAGCCTAACATGGATAACGAGTCTTACAACCGACTCTTCTCTATCCATGAGCTCCATAATGCACTGAAGCACTGTAGATCCACTGCCCACGGATCGGATGGCATTTCCTATGATATGATTAGGAATATGCATCCATCCCTTCTCTCTCATTTACTGGACATTTACAACTGGATTTGGATCAAGGGCCGCTTCCCTTCCATGTGGAGAGAGGCCATAGTCCTTCCATTCCGCAAACCAGGAAAGGACGGGACGGAGCCCACCCATTACCGCCCCATTGCTCTTACCAGTTGTTCATGTAAAGTGTTTGAGAGAATGGTCAATTTCAGACTCGTCTGGTTTTTGGAGACTCAAAATCTCATATCTCCTTCTCAATCAGGGTTCAGGAAAAAACAGAGTACGACAGACCTGCTTGTCCGAATGGAGTCACTCGTAAGAGATGCTTTTTCAAAGAAGCAGCACGCCATCGCTGTCTTCTTTGATATTGAGAAAGCATACGATACCACCTGGAGGCGTGGTATCCTTAAACAACTCCATGATTGGGGCCTGCGGGGTTACCTCCCCAGGTTTGTCGAGCAATTTCTGATGCGACGCACACTACGCGTAAGGGTTGGAGGCACCTTATCGGAGCCCGTGGACCAAGTTGAGGGTGTGCCACAGGGAAGTGTCCTCAGTGTCACCTGCTTCTCTGTGGCCATTAATAGCATTGTTAGAAATCTCCCTCCCGAGATTTCGTCGACGTTATATGTGGATGATCTGGCGCTCATTTGTTCTTCACCCAGACTCCCATTTATCGTCCGTAAGCTACAGCGAGCTATAAGCACTGTAGCTGAAAATGCTTCCTCCAAGGGTTTCCGCTTTTCCGCAGTAAAGACCAAGGCTGTTCACTTTTATGGGCATAAGTTAGTGACATGGGACCCCCCCCATTTGTCTCTATATGGTGTGTCTATAGATTTTGAGCCCCACTTCAAATATCTGGGGGTCATATTTGATTCAAGGCTTTCTTTCCGGCACCATGTGGACGCCTTGAAAAGGTCTTGTTTAAAGAGAATGGACATAATGAAACTGTTGTCTCACACTTCTTGGGGAAGTGATCGACGTACCCTGTGGCTCCTGTATCTAGCATTGGTCCAATCAAAGCTAGACTATGGATCACAGGTGTACTCCTCTGCCTTGCCATCCATTCTCGAAAAACTAAATACTGTGCGTAACCAGGGTGTGCGCCTGGCTTCAGGAGCCTTTAAGTCCTCGCCAGTGTGGAGCCTCTACGCAGAGAACGGGGTTCTCCCCCTTCCCTATCACAGGCTCAAGTCTAATTTAAACTACCTCCTTAGACTTGAGCAACTACCGCAGACGCCAGTGTATGAGTGCATGTTCAATACACGGACAGTGGCCTCATACGATAGATCTCCATCTCTGGCTCGCCCCTTTGCTCTGCGTATGGCCGAGCACACTGCGCAACTAAGGGAGTTCTCAGTGATTCCCTTTACCATGCCAAAGACCCCCCCGTGGCTCATACCACCTGTAATGGTATGTAGGGAACTAGCTGATAGGCCCAAGGATCACCACCTGCCTGTAGTATTGAGAGCCATGTATGGCGACCACTCCTCTCAACATCGGCATAGCACTTTTGTGTTCACCGATGGGTCCAAGTCACCGGATAGAGTTGGAGCAGCTGCTGTCTTTCCATCTGAGACAGCATTGGTCCGCCTGCCAAACGCAGCTTCCGCATTCACAGCGGAACTCGTTGCTATGATGGCGGCACTGACCATCATAGCTGGCAGGCCATCTGGTTCTCATACTATCTTTACAGACTCCCTTAGTTCGCTTCAAATGTTGGGTGATGTTGGTTCGAGCCATCCGTTGGTTTCCAAGATCCAGCGGTGGCTCCTACGACTATCGCCCATCCACGAGATATTCTTCTGCTGGGTGCCTAGTCACGTGGGCATCCCAGGCAATGAGAGGGCAGATGCTACAGCCAAAGAAGCAGCATCACTGGGGACAGCTCCAGTGGCCCCAGTCCCACTCTGCGATGCCTATCCTCTGACCAATGAATACGTGGTCGGCCTATGGCAGAAGAGGTGGAGTGAGCTCCCTCCCACCAAGCTCCAATCCATAAAACCCTCCGTTCACCCATGGTCACGTACAACTAGACATCGTAAAATGGAGGTTGTGCTTGTCCGTCTGAGGATAGGCCATTGCCGGCTCACCCATGAGCATTTAATGAGTGGGCTGCCCCCACCTATGTGCATTCTGTGTGGGGTACAAATATCTGTCCTCCATATATTTGTAGAATGCCCATTGCTAAGGAATCTCAGAAGGACGACCTTTCCCTTCATTACCAGAGAGATGGCCCCCCAGCAGGCTCTGCGGGGCATCTTTTCTGAGACCCATTGCTTCTTTAACGTGACTAGGATACAAACCTTCCTAAAAGAAAGCAATCTTTTAAACAAAATTTAAAATAGTTTTATATATTTATTGTTGATCTATTCATAGTTTATGTTTTTACATTTTGTTGAGTTTTTAATAGTCTATTTTTTGTTAAAAGATTTTAACTGACTTAATATTGCCTATTAAACTAATTTTGGTCCCAAGGACATTTCTGCTTTTTTTTATGTATTTTAATATGGCAATATTTTAAAAATAATAATTTTAAATTCACTGCCCATAAGTGAATTTGGCTGCGAGATAGCCCATCTGGGCTACGCAGCTTTTAAATTTTCAATGCACTATTCATTCATTCATTATAAAGAGAAATATCCTGGAATCATTTTTAATCTCCCACACAAAGGAGAGTAATCTCAACATTAGCCCAGAGGTGTTTTCGCTAGATCCAATTTTATCACTTTTCTAAAATCTGACTTATCTGATAGCATTATAATGTTGACCTCATAGGGAAACGTGCTTAGTATAAATACTGTGTGTCTTATTTTTCTTACCATTGTGAGTTTGAAAATGTCGAATAGACGAAAGTACTAACTACATCCGCCTTTTATTCAGTTTCCTTCCGTGGTACATATATATATATATATATATATATATATATATATATATATATATATATATATACAGTGCCTGGCGAAACTGATGGGTCGTTAACTGAGTTTTGATACAATGTATGTTTTTGTCACTAATTTGTTTCAGAGTTATTTAGTTTAGAGTAAACCTATATGAAAACATTCAGTAGTGTCTGACGTAGCAATCACCTGATAGGTTTTATATCTGTCCTAATTTTTACAGAAGCTGCAGGAAGGAAGACGCATGGAGAAAACATTACACCATTTGATAAAAGACGCATCGTCGTCTTCCATGAATGTGGCAAATCAACACGTGATGTCTCTACAGAAACAAGTATAGGCATAAGGACTATACAGAAAACAATTGCCCGCTGGAAACAAGATGGTGGAACTGGTTCATCTAGTAGCAAATATGATAAGCATCAAATACTTGACGAAAGAGACAGGCACCCTTGAAGAGTTTGGTCAAGAAGAATCGGCGTTGCTCGACACAGCAGTTAACCAGCATGTTATGTGAAGGTCTAAACACGATTTCAACGAGAACTCTGCGTCCTCAACTGAGAAAAATGCATGTACGCAGATGCGCCTTAATCAGAAAGCCACATACATGGAAGTGCAACAAATCGAAAATAAGGCTTCAGTTCGCCAAAGTACTTGAAAACAAGTTTAGAGGATTAGAAACGTGCAATGTGGTCAGATGAATCTAGGTTTACCTTCTTTCAGAGTGATGTGTGCATTAGATTATTTGAGAACCTCATGAAGCATTGGATCCATCATGCATCCTCCCCTCCGTGCAGGTCTATGGAGGTAGTGCGATGGTCTGGCTCTGTTTTAGCTGGGCTAGACATGGATCTCAAACCATTCGCAGCAACAGGATGGAGTCCCGCAAGTATTTCCAGATCCTGGACGATCAAGTTCACCCCTCAATGGAATTCCTTTTTTCCAAATGGCGATGTAATGTTTCAGGACGATAACGCGACCATCCACCGGTATAACGTAATCAAAGATTGGTTCACTCAGTATGAGGGATTATTTCCCCATATTGAATCGTCGCCACCACAGTAACAGATTTAAATCCCATAGAAAATTTATGGGATGAGCTTGAGTGGGACCTATGTGCCTTATCGCCTCATCCATCAGCATTGAACGATTTGTATCTACGGCTACTGGAATTGTGGCCGAAATTGAAGCTAGAGAAGATGATAAATCTTGTAGAATCAATGGCAGATAGGATGAGAGCTGTAATTCAATCGAAAGGAGGTCCAATAGCTTATTAAATAATTATTATACTGAACGACCTTTATTTTGGCCAAGCATAGTTGTTGTGGTATGACCATGTGTACATGTTTATCTGCACATTGGCCTATTGGCAGACCGAAATTAAGGCTCCACCTGGGGATAGTTCTCAGAGTTCTTTAAAAACACAGTTGCTAGGCCAAGGAATATTCAAACACGGCTACAAAAATATACTTTAATAGGACTCAAGGTTATATATAGATATAGAGCAAGTTAAATGTCAATGCAATTAAATATTGATGGTTCACTGCTAAGATTATTAACACTATCAATTAAATTAAAACCGAGGTATAATTAATTAAGTAAGGATTTTAAAATTATGCAAGTTCTAGAGCAAAGGGGATACTTGAGGTTCGAGGCGGTAAAGGTGGGAGTTGCGTGACGACGCGGGTGTTAAATCCCTTATACCTTGATGTGTGGCGAGCATGACCAGGTAGGTAAGTTCGACATTAAACTTGTCGGCGTCTAACGAGACGCTAAATCCAACTTCGGGAAACTGAAGTTGGGCGATCTCTTATCCTTAAGAGGCAAACGGAAGGTCCTTTGGGGATTGCTTTTCCGATCCTTAAAATCCAAAGACGTGGTGAGAAGGTGAGAAAGGTTCAAGCGCTGCTAACTATATCCACGGACAACACTGAGTGACGAGGATTATTTTTACAGTATATGAAAAGAATTCAGCCTATAGATTTTTCTTGAATTTAAATTTTGAAAATAATTATGGAATGAAAAAAAAAATAGATGAGTAGTAAATTTTTATGGAATATGTAATGGAAATATTTATTTTCTTAAAAAACAAACAAGGTTGCTAATGCGAGATAGGCTGTAGGCCACAAATCGTAGGTCTGTCTTCGAAGCGCAAACTTCTCCTATGAGGGTTGGCAAAACCACTCCACTTGTTTGATTTACTACAATCGAAATATTTGTACGACTTGAGTAAGAAAATTTGGTTCATATGTAGATTACGGACCCCAAGTAAACCATATGGAGAATAAGTACCCCAACTTTGGTCTTATGTAGATTACGGACCCCAATTTTGGCTTTATCTAAATTACGGACCCCATTCTTGACCAAATGAAGAATAAAAAACTCAACTAAAATTAATAAAACAAACTTTAAAATATTTTTCTAATTTAACTAAATAGTTAGGTTAGTTTGCTTTTTTCTACTACACTAATATAAAAAAGTTATCTTTGATTAATTAAAAGGTTATTATAAAAGGTCATATTTATTATAAGTTTAGTTATAAGAATATTGTGAACTAATGGTATTAGACGAATGATAAAATGTGTTGTTTATTGTGCCTTTCACGCCACATAAATTCGTCTAAGTATGAATTTAAGTTCAATCTCTTGTATCCATGCATTGATTTTATCCAACTTTTTTGCCTATTCCAATACCTTTCGATAGTTTGTATGTGTTCTTGAGTAATTTGGTCAATAAAACAAAGCGAATGGATTCAGGGTAGATTCTCATATGCCCCACTTCCTCCTGCCCTCCATGAAGTCAGGACCACAAACGTGCTCCTCTAGTCCTTGGTAGGGACTTACACGACCGCTTTCTCTTCATTCTGTAGTCGGGATACCGCTTTGCCAGCCTATAAAGCATTTCATGTTCTCACCTAAGACAGACGACTGGACTTCACATCTTGAGGCCAAGAACATTTACTCACTGATTTAGAGTAAAATTTAGCTGCGTTTTGACCTCATTTCGTGTGCAAATACCGTAACATGTCTGCACGATATCTTGAACGCCATGCTTCTGTACTTGCTCCAGTGATGCAATACCTATTTGATTGCTGTGTTCAAAATGATAGGGAGAGAGAGTGAATCCTCCCAAATTTGAGGCGAATATTAAATGGTTTTCCTTTCGCTACCGAGGAGAAAGTATTCGGCTCAATCCGTTTTACACCCACTTTTTCTAAGTTCCTGCGTGTCAAGTTGAAGGAGAAAATAGTTTATTTTGAGATGGGTTATTTTCTTTTCAGCGAATGCTACCGGTGTTCTCCAGACTGCAGCTTCCGAAATTTGCACTACAAGATGATCCTTTCATCGGGTTGGAAAATGTTAAGACGCATTTATTCATGCATCCTCTACCCTAGAGAAGCGTGCTTACGCCTCCCAACTTTCTGGCTTGAATTCTTGTGAGATCGTCGGCTCCACATCCTTGTGCAAAAGCTCTCTCCGGTCCTAAAGAGAAGGAAGAAGACGAACTTCAGATACATTACCATCGTAATCACTGCCCTTTCCATAAAAAAAACCCTGTGCTACCAGAATATCTTCTCGTTTTGCTCTAGTGGACATAATTTCAATCGTTTTTGCTGCATAGGGGAATAGTGCTAAAATTTGAGCATACAATCCAACAGTCTCTAAACCGTACCAAGCGTTATTAAGATTCTTAGTGGTTTTGCCTAGATTTGGAAGAGATCAAGATTGCACAATTTAGCGGCAATACACTGCTTCACCTCAACCCGGTCATGTATTAGAGTCGCATTGTTTCTTTGGTTTGGTATTTGACCGATGCCTCACATAAAAAGTTCATATTCCATCCTTAGGTTCTTCCTTACAAGTGACATGGATACTCTTTGCTCCTTATTTTTCTTAATTTTATTTTGTGTTTATAGTGTTCATTTCTATTGTTCTAAGCTAGAATAAGGATGCCACGTATACTCGTTCGCATTCAAGAGTGTATTATGAAGTCTGGATTTGTTCACCACACCTGTCCTTCCTTATTGACCAATGACTTTCACGCGTTCCCTGTAGAAACTCTCCCTGTCAATGCTAGCAGATCCCGTTTGCTTAAAGGTGTGCAAAGTGCAGTACTATACACTTTTAACTTCGCCTCCAGTGTCTGTCTCGATGATAAAAGGCTTTCATCTTCTCTGCGGCTAATGTTGATCGTGCCCATGCCGACGGGAGACGCCAATTATGCCCTAAGCCTTTTGGGTTTAAAGTATAACAACTCATTTGAAAGATTGATGAATCTCTCCAGCAGACGGCGCCGTTGGGGTCGCGCGGCCCTTGCGGTAACCACATCTAAACATTTGCCACCACACATCTACTCAGAAAGATTCTACAGCACCGGGAGTTCTCCATACATTTTTATAATAATTCATGTCATATCATATTAGAACCTTCAGTGGTTTAACATAGATGACTACAGATACGAGGAGTGGGTCTGTTTCTATGCTATGTCTACCATTTTTGATGCCGGTGGGGCTCTTCTAGACGCTGTGTCTGTCTTCACAACCAGATGATTGCAATATACTACTTGGTATGGAGTTTTACTTGAACATGTTTGGCGGAAGGCGGATTCGATCCACTACACTGGTCTCCTCCCAGTGTGCATTATATTTATAGGGAAACTAAAAGAAAAGAAATTACTCTTCCTTCCATTCCCCATCAATTCATCTCTATGGGAAAAATGTCATATCTTATACATGGCAATGAAGAATACACTTATAACTTATAGAGTATGAAAAAACACCTACATGACTGACTAAAAAACATTCATTACGACAACTAGATGCATATGTGTATGAAATTGTACGAAAGATTTATAAAAATACACATACACATGGAATAGAGATACCAAAAATATGTCGTCCGGTCGTTGATGTGGTACAACCTCATATAAACATATCATGAAAGACTCAGCTACAAGGAAAACTGGATGAGCAATGCAGGTTAAAATACAAATACGCTTGAAAAGTTCACACCTATACACAGAGATAGATACTATATGTTTCATCCATACACTTGATCCTCACACACGTCTAATATCCTGATGCAAGCTAAAAATAAATTTTTACGCGCAATTAAAGTAATTAAAACCAACGTCAAAAAATCGCGAACACAAAGATTCCCGAGATTCTCACTTCCATTTAAAGGATTAATTAACAGAGGCTAATTAAGGTTGGACTCAAGGCTTCCACAAAGTCTCTAAGCCGAGTGGAACAGAGTGGGTAGGACCTCGTTATTCCCAAACTTGGTACCGGGTTCGATTTCTATCATCATTTAATTCAATGTTTTTACAACGAGCTCTCGATAGCCAAGTGGAACAGAGTGAGTAACGGTTTGAATTTCTCCGCCAAGGTACTAGGTTCGATTTCTTGTGATAACGGACAAAAACGGAAACGGATAACGAAGCCACCGCAAAAAAAGCGGTGCTTCGAATCAGAGTCGTAGGCCCAGGCAGATCCATCTACACATTTCATCAAACATATCCAAACACAACACAGCTGCCGCTTCCATACCCATTACTTTTGTCCCCTTTTCCCATGCGGTTTGGTGACTCTGACTTTGCCACGAATTTATGGTTGGGTGGTAAATCACAGTGCTACCGATCTTTAAGTATCTTTCTCATTGATGATATTTTTCCCTTGATGCCAAAGGTATTGCCAGAACTTGGCATACTGAACTTGATGTTAATTTCATTATCACGCTTGGGGACCTTAGGTTAGAGTGATAATGTATGGGTGGCGCAATAACTAACTAGCGTGCTATTATCAAGAAAAGTACAGCAGTAGTGACTAATTAGCTGAGGCAAACTGAGAAAAATCTCAATAAACAAAATAATTATTCTGAAGAAATCTGCACATTTATTGTAGCCCGAGAGAATCTCCTTCCTACGATACGTGGTCGCAAATTGAGGATTTTAGGGGAAGTAACATATCAATACAATCAAAAAATTTACGATATTCAAGCGCCCTTCTAAGGTAAAAGAATAACAATAATAAAAAACCTAAAAAGAAACAATGAGAAACTAAACTTTGAAGCCACAAACTTGAATTTAAGGGAATTATAATAGAATTTTTACTCCTTTTTTTTTAACTCGCTCTTTCTTTCCCGGAGATCCTCCTTAGAACGAGATGTATTCAAATGCAGATTAGTAGTTGTCGCAAATTGGATTTGCCTGAGCGGTTAACAAATCGCTTTGCCAAAATGATAATTGGAGAGAAAATTAGATTAGGTAGAAATAAACTTTACTAAATCAAGTTAGAACGGAGCGATATTTATATAGATGACCAGGAATGTAAAATAAGAGATGAAGAAAAGTAAGCTGTGACAGATCAATTTTAGAAAGGAATAAAAAAATGAAATCTTAATTATTTTTAAGCCTCTATAGAAATTTAGGTAAAGTGGTACATAGATCATCAGATAAAAATTTTTTTTTATCAATCTATTACTGAAATATCATTTTTCAATGAGTATTTTAGCTCGTTTTTTTACTCCCAGGGCTCAGGCAAATATAAAATGATATTTAAATTACTAGAGAAAGAATTATTCAGTTCGTTAGAAAGCCTATTAGATTACCAGATCCTTGTTATATCCATATTATCATTTCTGCCAAAGGTATAGATAAAAATTAGTAAGCTCTGAAATATCATATTCAATTAAAAGAATCGTAAACTATTCAGGTAGGAAATGGTTTTTTCATTTTGACAAGTTTTAAAAAGTAGGATGTTCCCTATTATCTACAAGTAAGTCGGAACTTTTAATTTATGCAAAAAGTGCTTGAGTGGTATAAAAGCGGCTCAATTTCAGCCGGATGACCATCGAAAAACTCTGGCTCAGGAACAAAGAAGACCAGAAATATCGACCTCGTTTAAGGCAGACCTCATGTTATCAATCGTTTAGCTGTGAGGATGTCCTTCCAGAGTTCTGAGAAGCTCAGAGAGACTACGATCCAGAAGAAGAAGAAGGAGAACATCTTGGTGGCCACAAGGTCTAGGGCTATCAAGGAACAGGGAGACAAGAGCTTAAGGTGCGTGGAAAGGCCTATGCTCACCGATCGTATGCGATAACAACTTCGAGAGTGCTGGCGTCGACTTCTCAATGACTTCATGGCAACGAATTCTCATTTATCCTTATGAGAAAGACTTAACGGTCAATCCGGTTATCAACTTGCAGAATTACCGCATGATAAGCTGTCATCAGGACGTTTTCTAGATATGTTACGTATCCACGTATCCGGCCTCCGTGATGGTGCTCAGCTTCATGGCTTGGAATGGTGTGAAAATGCCGCCGGTTTGCTTCGCTGCCAGTTACGGGCTCACCGCGCCAAATTAGTGGGACAATTTAGCGACAAAAGTGCTGCTCTTTGTTAAGAAAGATCACGAAGAAGGCCAACTACGTCTTTCGGCAGTGGGGTGCCCGAACCCACAGCGCAAAAAATCGTGGAAAAGTGGTTGGTGTCTGTGATAGAACGGTTTGAGGCCACTTAATTTCAACCACTATCACATGTTGTTTATAAACACGTTGCTACCCACGTGCTTCTTCGCCTTGAAGCCAGGCGCGTTATCGCCCCCCACCTGAGTCAATATTTAACCAAGGAGGTTCATCCCCTCCCGTTTCGCCCCATGCGCGGACTTCGCCAGATTGAGTTAGGCTTATGGGCAGATAAGGTATTGTTCTCTGGCGCAGCTGGGCATTCCCTTGAAGCCCCCAATCCATTGTCCCCTATGCCAAGGGGCTGGCTCGACTATTTATATGGAAACTTTACCAATAAGATTAGATTGAGATCCAGATTATCCTCGCGAGACATCCCGCCGATTCGGTATTACCTTGTGCACCAGGGCCCTCTACCTCGAGATCCACTATTTTGTCCAGAAGAGGACAATATCCTTTGAGTGCCAAGGTTTAAGCCTCCAAGACGCCAAGTCCACAAGGCCTTCCCTGTTGTTCAGAAAGAGAACAACGTTAGAACAGCCATTGTTCTTTGAGCGCGTTGACAAGAGACGGTTCTCACCCTCCCCCCTGTTGTTCAGAAAGAGAACAACATTAAAAACACCCATTGTTCTTTGAGCCCGTTGACAAGAAACGGTTCTCACCCTTCCCCCCTGTTGTTTAAAAAGAGAACAACGTTAGAACAGCCAGTGTTCTTTGAGCCCGTAGACAAGAGACGGTTCTCACCCCCCCTGTTGTTCAGAAGAGAACAACGTAGAACAGCCATTGTTCTTCAAGCCCGTTCGTCAAGAAACGGTTCTCATTCCCAAGACGTCACGTCAGGATCATTTAATCCCCCCTTTCGGCTGGAACTCGCCAATGGACCGAAGATTCCTTCGCGTCGCCTTCCTCTGCACAACAACTTTTAATTACGTAAGCTGAACATTACCTTTGAGTATTTAACCTTTTTGTCAACCCTATCCTGTGCTTTAAATGGTTTAGCAAACCATCCTATCCCTTTAATTTTCATTTGTTTACCTTTTTAAATCTCTCCCAAATCTTAATCCTCGGATTAGCCAGATTTCCCACGACCCTTTCCATTCTCTGTTTATGTAAACATTTTCCGTTTTGTGTGTTGTTGATAGTTTAATTAATGAAACTTTATTTTATTAATGATAGCCATATTATTATCCTTGAGCTCAGTTCCACTTCTTAAGCATATTGAAGATAAATAACATCGGTCAACCAGATAACCACGCACTCTAAATATAATTGAATAGTTGCCTCAACGAATAGTTATATATGGTATATCGTCGGGAGTCCATTCTACGACAGTGTCAAACATGATCTTCTGTTCAACGGATTTGGCCACCGCAGTCACTGGACCTCAATCTCCTCTACAACAGCGTGTAGGCGCATGTTGAGAGCAAGGCCTGAAAAGTGCGCTACAGCAAGCTTGACAAGCTGAAGTCCTCCGTGAACGGGGTGAGTGCCACCATGAGAAAAGATTTCATCCGCAACGTGTGCGCAGCCTTTAGGTCTCGCTCGGAGCGCGTGCTCACCGCTGAGGGTAGTCACATTGATTAATATTACAATCTAAACACACATTTATATGTTGAAACGATAAAAATGGGTGTAAATGCATCATAACTATCATTGTCTCCTTGCTTGAGATCGTTTAACGAGTGTAACAGGACTTTTGCAATACTTGGTAGTAGGGAAAATATGTACAAATATTATACCTTTATCATACAATATCCAACTTGACCGTAATAAGCTCATGTCTTAACATATTAACTGATGCCATTACATTATTAAGTTTATATATAGCTAATTTATATGAAATTCTTAGAGCAGGTTGGGTATTCTCCGCGGAAGTATTCTCTTCAGAGTTTGCCTCTCTCCTCTTTTGCAGATCTAATGCAGCATAGTGCAGGTAGAATAGTAATTAAAATGGCGGCTAAGCATAGAGCCTGTATGTTGCAAATCTCATTAAATACATGAGCTTATCCATCGAGCTAAACAAAGTCTATCGTTTTCGACGACTCTCACATTTGATTGGCAAATTCCTGAAAGAGAAAGACAAGTTTAATTGCTTGTGAACCTAATTTTTAGGTTGGACTAGAAAAATATAAATTTTCAAGTACTTAGAGAGTTTGAGGTTCTTTGTCTAATTTACTTTTTTGCTGAAGTTTTAACACTGTCCTAATAACGATGCATTTAAGAGCATATACTTCTAATTGCTAAAAACCTTATCTTTGTCTTCAGTTCTTTGTTTGTGCCCTACAGGACCACCATGAAAATGCTTACATAAATTAACTGAATGCTGCTTATACCTAAACATTAATAATGATGAATGGATGCACTGGCTATTAGATATTGAGGAAATACAAATAGTTAAATAAACGAGTACGACTCATTGGTTGATTTAATTTGACAAAATGCCTCGCAACGTGGGCTGCTGGCCTTCCACACTAAAATCTCACACGATCAAATTGAGAGGGAGATATTTGTCTCCCTGCAAGTAATCTTCACATGCTATGCCCTCAACAAACACCCAACCAAATACTGCCAAGACTACAGGTGGGACCAATGCAGGAGCACGATAAAGAAATGCTTAAACTGTGGAAATGCCCACAGAATACTAGCAATGTCTTGCCCAATAAAGAAGCAGCTCATACGGAATAGAACCTGGAAATAAACAAAGAAAAAGAAAGAAAGAAAACTACCTCCTACGCTGCAGCAACTGCAAGTGGAAAACCCGCGACACCACCAACAGAGACCACAACGGTGAATATAGGCCAGATTTAATTCTTTGCATAATGTAAGCCGACTTCTTAAACATGGCGAAGCCAGGCTTATACGCTAACGAATTGAACACCATGCTGGAAAAGAACGGACTTAAAAAATGTGGTTCCCGGAGTGAGCTATACAGAATAAACATGACCCAAGAAGATACTCCGAAAATACGAGCCCAGAAGAAGACGAAGCCGGAATAGATACCGATTCTGAAGAAGAATCCACCAAAGAAAAACCTCGAAGATGACTCCAGAAAGCTCAAAGCAAAATCCAAAACTGAATACCCAAGATTTAAACATAAAAATTCACGGTTCTTACGCCAACCCCTTACCTAAACAACGCAAACACAAAAAAATCGTGGACGGACTACTTAAGGAAAGTACAGGTGGGAATATGAGGCAGACGCCGATGAAACAGAGGTTTACAATGCTTTAAAGCGAGGCATGATACATATCATCCCTGAATCGTGACAAAACATCTCAAATGGCGAATTCGAGAAAAAACGAAATGGACGCAGTCGTTCCCCAGGCTGCCTGGAAAAAACGAAGACAGGAAGATACCACAAAATATAAATAAAAATGGATACGTACCAACGAAAAATTAAAATCTTTACACTAAATGTAAACGGCTGGCAATGAAAAAGAATATCACACTCTAACATAATTAGAAAAGAAGACGCAGACATAATTATTCTAACCGAACATAGACTAAACATAGAGATCGACACCATAAGAATTGCAAACTATAAATTTATTACCGCGAATTACACACAAATAAGGTACGATGGCGTAGCAATTGGCTTGAAAACAGGAATCCATTTTACAGAGATAAAGGACCTAGAAGAGTCGTATCTGGTTATAAAAATAAAAAATGATCTCAAGAGAACTGGTCATAGCCGGGGCATATCAGCCCCCAAGGCGCTCGTTTTTCCAACTCCAAATTTTCTTCAACTCTTTCGTGGACAGGTCTCAACCATACTAAGAGGTGACCTCAATGCAAGATGCAGAGAGGCAGGCTACACAAGCCAACCGAACGGAGCAGGAAAAACCCTTCAATTATTGATACAAAGGAACCAGGTAAGCAGAGAAGGGCCAGACTTCCCAACTTACCTAACAACCCAAACCTCGACAACTCCTGACATAGTACTGATGAACCCAAACTTCAACCTAAATCACCACACAAACCAGGACCCACAACTGCCTCCGACCATCTAAGTATGATTACTACTCTTTCAACTTCGCTCATCCGAATCACAATACCACACAGAAAAGCTACCAGCAAAACAGAATGGAACGAATATAAACAATACCCAAGTACATTGGAAACTGGTCATCTAAACAACCAGGAAACTGCTGAAATAGAAAACCAACTAGAATTAATCACTAAAAATATCAGCGGCACCTAGAAGAAATCGAGAGATAGAGGAGAAAATGGAAGAATATCATAATCTGTTAAATGAAATTAGGGAGTTGGGAAATACAATGGTAAGATACCAAAAATTGACTGTAATTAGAATGCAAATAGGTACACTCATTAGGGAAAACTCAAACTAAATATGGAACAACATAATAGGCAAAATGTATATAGAAAGAGACCTGAGGAAATTCTGGAGAGAGTACAGGAAATTACTAGGATCACAACCAGTTAAAAGAATAAAACTGAAAATACAAGGACAGGAAGTGCAACAGCATGAACAACTCCAAGAGCACTTCCAAAGGAACTTGAAAAACAATCCATATCACCTGAGGAAAACCAAGATTATGACATGAATTACGAGGAAGATATCTTACGAACCTTAGTAGTTCAACAAGAACGTCTAATACCATTCAGACGCGTCGATGAAGAAAGAGACAGCCCCCGGGGACAAGGCCCGCCCTTTACAATAGCTGTATACTTATCAGCTATAAAATCGTTTAAGCAAAAAGCACCAGGTCAAAGTGGCATAACGAAGGAACATCAAATTAATGCTCCATAAAACATACATAGGTCAGTAGTGAGGATCTTTAATGCCTGCCTTAATATTAAGTACTTTCCCCAAGCATTTAAAACGGCGAAGATGATCCTCCTACTGAAACCGGGCATACCGAAACATCAAGTCAAAGGCTACAGCCCGATCTCGCTACTGGAGTTTCTAGGCAGCCCTTTGAAAAGCTCCTAAATGAAAGATTAATCAAACACCTTAATCATAACAACCTCTACAACCCACAACAACACGGGTTAAGGAGCGAGCGAGGAACGGACACCGCGCTTACGATCATAACAGATAAAATCGCTACGGAAACAGCGCGAGGCAACAGAGTAAATCTAATACTCCGCGACGTTGCTAAAGCCTTCGACGAGGTGTCGTTGCCCGGTTTAAAAGTCAAAATCTAAAGCCTTGATTGGGAAATAAACCTATGCAAAACGTTATGCAACTACCTGGACGAACGAAATCCGCACTCTATATAAACGGCCGAACGGTTGTCCCATTCACCTTACAAGCAGCTGTCCTCCAGGGGGAGTGCCTCTCCCCAACGTTATATACCGTATATACGAGGGACCCCTTCTACTTCCAACCGAGGATGGCGCGATGTACATCCAATTAGCGGATGACATCACACAGTTAATCCCCAGCGAAAGGCAGAATCCCACAGATCTTGCCCAAAGAACAGCAAAGGAAATAAAAAACTTAAACGACTACGAGAAATGGAATAAAATAAAAACCAACAAAGACAAGTTCAAACTTATAGCAATAAACAGCAGGAAAACAGGGCTCTACGAGTAAATGGAGAGGCATACCCATACTCCACAGAAGGACATGTCCTTGGTCTAAAACAGACGTCAACTGGGTATACCTCCCATCTACCACACAAAATCACCGAGGCAAAAATAACCTTGTCAGCGCTGTACAGATTTCGTAACCTTTCAACCAAAAAGAAAGGGAAACTATATTTGGCCTCAGTTCATCCAATGCTTCAGTACCAGATAATACCGCTAAATCAGCTAAGCAACCACAGATAAATAAAATCCAACGAGTACAAAACAAGGCGATAAGATTTATCACGAACTCAAGAAAACAGGACTATATACCATCAGAAGTACTCCACATAAGAACTGAAATAAACCTCTAAACATAGTCTTACAAAACCGTGCAAAAAGCTATGGGAACATAAAAAATATAACAGCGCACAACGAAATAGACCGATTCACCGTGCCGGATAACGAGACCCGCCGGAATCGATACAAACGGAGTTTCGACGGAAGTTTAAAAAGAACATTAACGGCCACCATTCCGATCTATAAATAAAAACATTTATAGAATGAAGACCAAATTACCAAAATATATTACCACTCTTAAAGAAAACAAACCGAAATTTACTACCTACTAGACAATCAAATGAGAAACCCGATGTAGAATATAAGAAAAATATATTAATAGAAGAAAAAAAAACACACTGCAAGCAAGCGAAATAAGCTTAAAATCACTAAAAACAAAAACAATTAATAAAAAAGAAAAAGAAAAAGAAAAAAAGACAGAGATGCTCAATTGAGCAAATGAAAACAAAGTCTCAAATGCTTATAAATCATAAATCATAACACACATCGGATCAGTAAGCATAATGTTTCAATCTATCCTATCCTTCTCTACACATTCTAACTATATGCTATCTTATTTTATATTGACTTAAAGCTCTCACCATATGACAATCAAAGACCTGAGATAGGTTGACACACCCTCAATTTGGTGTCGTCGCTTCCGATCTTGAAAGCTCTGGGAATGAAGAGATCAAAAGCAGAATTAATAGGCATAAAGCCGCTTTGGTGGACCTCATGAGGAGATACACAATAACTATGGCCTATTAGCTCGCAGCAAGTTTGAAAGAAATACAGGATGGGTGAAATGGGCGAGAGAACCATTGAGAACCTTGTGTATTTAGTTAATGTGAAAGAGTTTATGGAAGTAGCGTTGGATTTATAAGAAAAGGAGGAGCTCGTTATGGGTTCGACCGATATAAATATATTCAACGCTGTCATCGCACTTAGAAAATTTCGTAAAATGGCGTCATAACGAAAGTGTTCAAGTAAGGTGTGGTGAAAATGTGCAGAAGGTGCACAGCAAGGGGTAGGGACTAGAAAGGTAGGGCACTCTTTACAAACCTTGCCCCCTTCAAATCTAATGGGAGGTCTTCTAATGACCATTAAAGTATGCTTTATTCCTTGAATTTGAAGCGCAATAGCTAAGAGGCCACATCACGCTTGAAATGACAAGAAAAGTTCAGGAGAGATCTAATTGGAGGTGGAAGAAGTGGAAAGGGAGGAAGATAAGCAGTAGTCATTGTTGTCGGGAGGGGGCAAAACTTCAGGCAGGGCGGGGGCGTCGTTCCTCCCGGGTGAGGCTGTAGGTGGGGCGTTATACTGACGCTACGCCATGCCCCTCCTTCCAAACGATGGAAGAAGAGGAGAGAAGAAGAAAAAAAGTTATGGGAGATTAGAAAGAGGTACGATGACGCCCCGAGAGCCTCCATTTCTCTTGGGTCACTAGAGTGGAGAGGCTGTTGCTGTTTCCCCCAGTTTTAGTTGTAGGTGGGGGTTTATAGTCCTGCTCCAACCTCCAACCCCATTTGAGGGTGATAAAAGTGGACCAAGAAAAATGTCTCATAAAGAAACTTCTCCCTGAGTTTCTTCGAGAGTTGGCGACTTCTTCGTTCGCCGTCTCTGAATTAAGAAGGATTTCTTCTCGAATTAAAGGATTAAAGAAGTCGAGAAGATCCTTATAAAAACTGGATCTCAAGAAAATCTCTTCGGTAACTCGGGCGGTTTTAAATCCTTATAACTTTTCAGGTTTTAAATTAAATGAAATAAACTTTACACACAAAATAAAGAGTTTTCGCATATAAATTTATATTAAAATGAATCATAGTAGAAAAGCTAATCCGCTATGATCCTTTTATCGAATTTTCGCCTGAATTGGGTTTCAAAATAATAAAAGTTGAAAGAGGAAATTAACCTTATATATATTTTACGATATCAAGCAAGAAATCTATATGGAATAAGTGTGGATATGTTATAAATTAGTCACTATGTATGTGTGTACGTCCACTATACTGGATCCTTTACTTTATTCTAATTCTAATTATTTTCTTTTTTTTTCAATCTTTCAGATGTTGTGGTGAAATAAGCAATAGAAAATGAGCAAGATGTCCTCTGCAAATGTTTTATGGAAACACAAATGTGAAAACTATAAAGACCTTGTTACCATTTTGATATCAACTTTTCGTGATATTGGTGACCCAGAAAAACGGGCCTGCACACACCTTTTGTGATATATTCTCTATTCACTCACTAATCACCCTTACTTTGGAGGACATGACAGAAGCTACGCCTGTGAACACAACTAGATCTCAATGGGAGCTCCAGCAATGAATATACTTCGTCAAACATTACAACAAGACAGGCTCGTTCAAGAAAGTGCAGGACACTTTCGTGCATCAGTTCGAATGTGAAAAAGCCCCGTCCAAGAGTAGAATTCAGGCCTGGGTGAACTATGGGACAGTTGCGAACCTCAATGCAGCCTGTGACAACCGTTTAAGCCATTCAGGACGCCCAGGGAAGCATACAGCTGAGCTGGTCGAGAGCGTGAGAGAGTCAGCAGTTCAGCAGAGTCCAAAACGCTCTGTGTGCAAGCGAAGTCAGTCCCTCAGTATATCCCGCGAGACCTGTAGGAGAGTGCTAGTAATGAATGTAAAGGTCTGCCCATACATAATACAGACAAAGCGAACCCTTACAGTCTCAGACAAGGGGCAGAGAAAGGCTATGACAGTCAAGATAAAGAGAAGATTCAGGAGACCTCAACATTCCTCAACCTCCTTGGGCCTCAGATGAAGCTCAATTCTATCTTGAATAAAACGTAAACTCGAAGACCAGTGTCTTTTGGGGGACCTATAGACCAAATGAAGTAGCCACCAAGCCCCTACTCTTCCCTAACTGCACGGTAGGGACTGCAATCTCAGCCAGAGGCATCATCGGACCACTCTTCTTCGAGGAATCTAGGGCGACAGTGATAGTCACCAAAGAGCGGAATGTTGAGGTCTTCAAAACCTTCAAGAGAGAGCTACAGCCCCTGTTCCCGTCGCTTATGGGGAAGTTCTGATTCGAACAAGTTAGAGCAAGCTCTCACACCTAAAACCTGTCCCGAGATTTGCTGAAAGAGAACTTTGGTGGCCGTGTGATGAATCTCAAGACTGATTTTGAGTCAGCACCTCACAGCCCAAACTTTAGCACCCCAGATTTCTTCATTTAGGGCTACCTTAAAGAGAGTGTACGCAGGGAGATCCTGGACCCTCACAGAGCTTAAGGAATCCAGGAGGAGGAGATTAGAGCCATTAGACGGTCGCGGTCGCTTTGTAAGGACGTCATGGACAACTTTATGCTGCGCCTCAAGTAATAAACAGAGCTAAATGGAGGTCCTCTCGAACATGTGCTCTAGAATAAAGAAGAAAAGTCCCAAGACTCTCATGTTTTGATATGATGTTTTTAAACACAATAAACTATTTATCACCAAAGTTTCATTCAATCCTTGTATAAAATTAAGAAATGAGGCCTATTGAAAGTTCAGGCCCGGTTTTTTTTTGGGGGGGGGGGTCACTATGTATGAGCATGAAAATGCAATTTCTTTTTAGTCATCTTGATCGTTTTCCTGAAAATCTCGGAGAAATTAGGGACAAACAGGGCAAACGATTCCATCTGCACATCAAAGAGATCTAAACTCGTTACTAACGACCTTGGGACGATGTGATAATAACAGACTATTGCTGATTTTTAAAATGAGATACTCCTGTCGCTCAACATCAACCGTGCGGAAATAAATGTAAATTTATTAACTGAATTTTTTGCCATAAATCTTTGCTAACGTACATTTTTAATTTTTAATTTTTACTTGTGCTTTATTTGTTTATGTGTTATTCTCTCTTAATTGATCCATATTAATTGCCTCTTGTAGAATTAAAATAGCTTAAATAAAGAAACAGTCTTGTTTATTTGCACTAAAAATTACTAATATCAACTCATGTACACCCAAAGAAATATTTCCATGCGCAATTTTATCATTTAATAGAGCCAAAATGGAGATGAGGAGAGAGAGAAAACTAGACCTGATGGAGGAAAACTGAAGTTATTTTCGAATTTAGCAGAAGCAAAATCACTTAAGAATTCGTTGAAATACTTTCAGGCACCAAAGTTTTTTTTTGTTGTCTCGTGTAATCTAGGCATTGATTTATTTTATTTTCTTTCTTTCATATTAGATATCATTTCTCTGAGTTGGTTTATTTCCTTGATCCTTCTTATTGACATAAAAATTTTTTAGTTCCATATTGGCTGGTATATTCTATCACCCATCCGATATTTTCCTATATATTTCTGGTATCCTTCCCTTGGGATCCGTATTTCCCGGTGTTTAATTATCGATGATTTTCCTCTTTTCGATGGAAGGTAGGTCCATTTGATCCTCTTCTCCACTATTGGTTGAATTAATAATCCGCTCGTAATTTTAAGCATAATACTGTATAAAATGCAAGATTAGTTATTTTATAAATTATTTATACCATTTTCAATCGGAAGATAATGGGTGTTAGCAGGCACAATAAGGAAAGCCTACGGAGTTGCGTAGGCTCTGGCCCAAAACACAAGATTTTAAGACTTCTTAAAAAAAAACAACTTCGGCAATAATTTGTCTTATTTTATTTGATATTCGTTAGAAATCATTTGCTTTCGTATAAGTCCAAGCTTTATGCTTTGACTTTAGGTCTAAATTTGAATCACTTAGGTTACAAAACAAAAAATAAAACTATTAAATTTCGCAATGATAAAAGGCTGGTCATTTATTTACGATATTATATTGGTAATAATGGTTCACCGTCAAAAGCTTTCTTGACACTAATAACTAAAATAGGCTGCTTTGACAATGGTCTTGCTTCCATAATTTGAGAGTTGAGTTCTTTAAGTTGATCTCTGCAAGAATTATGGCCTTTGTTGGGTTAGTGACGGGGAGTAGAATCCTTTGAAGAATTTCTTCTTGATGAATATTCAAGTTTCTCCTGATTATTACATCGCCAACTTTCGGGGTTAATCCTCTTTTGAACATCAATTCGACTTAATGGCAGATGCTAAGAAAAGAAGTTTGTAAAATTGGGTGTCGTTAGCGAAAGTAAAAATGCCAAAAAGGTAGAGCATGAAAGAAATATAGAGGATTATTCGCTTAGATATGAAAGAATAGGACGCGCAATTATCCTGTTCAGAATCCCTGTTCGGTGAAATTAAGAGGAATCGAGAAAAGAGTGAAGAATGTGCAATCCAACGAGAACAGATTCAAAAGTGTCGGAATTAACAAGTAAACACAAAAGATTAAATGAAAAACGGGACGATCTGTTCCGGGCCTGGATGGGATACTTTGCAATTCCCCGATTCTGCCCATAGAAAGGAGGAGCAAGACGATTCTCGTCAAACTTTGGCCTTATGGCCCCTCCCATATTTGAGAGTCATGAGGTACCTAGACCCTAGGCCATACTGCAGACCTGAAAGCCTTTCAATGCAAATTGAAAAGAAATGGCGATGCATTCATTTATCATTATTGCTCAAAATATTATTTTGAATACACCATGTAAAAAGAGGGCAAATTATGACACTTACAACTCTCTTTTCCAGGGGCCAAATTCTAAGGATTTTTTATCGAATCGCATTTTTCGAATTTCTTGGAGACGCTGAAGTTTTGGTCTGTAGCTAAATTGTCCCATCCATTGAAGTTAAGGAGAAAATACTCTAATTCTACTTCAGAGTCTTAACCACCGCCAAAAGGTGGGGCATGAAATAAATATAAATATATATATATATATATATATATATATATATATATATATATATATATATATATATATATATATATAAGAGGAAGAAGAATTGGACTCGAATGAGCAAATGAAACAGGAAACCGTAGTTGTATAATCACCCGCATATTCTGGAGTTGCTCTTTCTTTGTATGTGAGCGGGTAAGAGGATGTGGTATAAAAATCCCTGGTAGGTTCCTATCTTAGGGAGATACTGGGTTTAATGTGGTTACGCTTTGGGCAAAATATAGTTACTGTGCCTGGTAAAGCATCTGACCGGCAATCAGCAGACCCTGGTTCGAGTCCCGGCCAGGAATTCAAAACTTTTTTCCCCTGGCGTTATTTCTGTCTTCTCGGTAAAGGATCGCCTTCACTGTGCTGCCCTCTGCTCTCTTTGATTCTGGATTCTTCTAATGTCCCTTTCTCTTGCCTTTGAAAAACTCCGGTTCCTTGTCTCATTTGCTCATTCGCGTCCAATTCTTCTTCCTCTTGTACTATATGTGTTTATAGTCAGCTATACATGGTTTCTTCTTCTTTCTTTCTGTCTTCAAATTTATTTGAAAGACAGAAAATAAAAATGGCATAGCCCTGTGGTGGTTGTATAATCACCCGCAGATCCTGTAGTTGCTCTTTCTTTATATATATATATATATATATATATATATATATATATATATATATATATATATATATATATATATTGAACCATTTGAAAAAAAATCATAGTCATTTTATAAATAAAATTATACCCATTGGAAATGATGGGAATTCGACCTGTCCTAGTAAGAGCTCTTCGTTTTTCAAGCCAATACTATGTATGACCAGCCGGTTACCATTCACATCATCACAAAAAAATTCAATTAAAAAGTTCCTTAGGATTATTTCTCAATTCTTCATATTATTTATTATCCTGTTCAATTATTCCATCCTCCTTTCATCGCTGATTGCTAACAAGGGCTGACTTGTATTTGGGTCATGATCGCGAAAATCCAAATCCCAACATTCATATTCACGAAAGGCTAAAATCACGAGAGGAGGAAATCCTGATGTCGGAATTTCGAAAGCCAAAATCCAAAATCACACAAAATTTAAGTAACGAAACCTTTGGAGAATGTAAGCAATTGTAGCTTTACACAAAGCGCGTAATTAATTGAAAAGAGGAACCTATTTAATGAGCAAAAAAAAACCTACGCTAACCAACGCGACTCATTTAAAGCTTTTTCCACAGACCGACAACATCGACCAGTTGGGAAAAATATTTGGAAAATTGCTATATAAATGTCATCTTCTAATTACTTTTGGCAATCTCTGTTTTTTTCTATTTAGTTAATAATTTGAATTTCAACTACTTTATATTTTTTTAAATATTAGAAATATACGAAAACTATTTCGTAACTTAGCTAAGCTACAGTCCGACACATATACTCCTTAAAAACGTTGAGGGGCAGCAAATTAGTCCATATATGCATAGAAAATAAAAGTTTTATAAGTATTGCGTTTCGAAATTTTGACGTTTCGTGGTTCTAACTTTCTGTGTTACACCTTTTTGGCTTTCGCAATTTTGGCTAACATCAGAGTCACCTAAAAGGCTAGTAAAAAATTATTGAAGGAAATGTGGATGGTAGCTGAGTGGTTTCACTATTACTTCGAGGTGCAAAAAGCGTTTGACAGCACAAGTTTGATTCCCAGATTTTCACTTATTATAATTTTATTTATTAAAAATTCATCATAAACATTACACTAGTAAAGCACTTAGAAGTTATTTGTTTTCTATACGTAGCACACTTTTGCGATGTTCTTCCATCAAAATCCTGTAAGGAATTAATATTTTTTAATCACCTGCTGTCAATACTTTTTAAGATTATCGAGTAAACTAGTAAACTGAGAGAAAATACTGTTTCAAAGTTAGAGGATTAAGACATTACTTAACTGAAGTTGATGGTTATTGAATAAATCATAAATGATCTCTGATTCAAGTTAATTAGAAGTCCTAGAAAGAAGGTATCTTGAGCAAAGCAAATATCTGAAACAGTTTGGGCACGAAAACCCGTTCGAGAGTGCGAGGAGGAAATTTTCTTTATTTCTTGTATATGTTCACATTTTACAAAGAGAAATGATGATCAACTAAGTCAGGATAAGAGTTAGCCTCATATTGGCTTCTAAGAAAGTATAATTATGGATTAAATTTACTGACAGTTTCCGCATCACAGGATAAAGTTGTGCATCTCTATAAATATAGTTCGTCCGGGCAAAGAATGTGGAATACTTCTATGCTTCTAATTGTGGAAATATAAAGTGTTGCTTAAAAATATTCAGGTTCACATTCGTAAAATAAATGCAAGTATGACAGACAAACTGTTCAATGATAGATTGAATGAGATCAAAGTTTGGAGTAACATGGTTATTAGGAGGAGAACTATATCATTTTAAAAATAGTAGACAAGAGGAGATAATGCGATGAAGATAAATTTATTTGCATCTAAACCAAAGTAAGAATTGTGGGAGGAAGCTGCTTGCTCCTAAATCTGAATGGTACATATATTAGCAACAATTATTCTATTTAAATTTTACTTTTTTGCTACTTTAAAAAAATGTTATTTTTTAAACTTGTAGGCCTAAAATGTAACGAAATAGCTATTATTATCTTAAATCAAGAACTATCTAGAATTTATTTTAACTTCAAAGTACTATATACAATTATCTAGAACTGTCTGGGATTATAAATAATAATTTTAATATCACAGTAAGGGCCATAACCAGTTCCTATTTGTTCTAGCTGCTTAATTGGTTTCGTAATTTATCATCAATGACATTCGAGCGACTGCAAGCATGCATTAAACGCATCTTACTCTGCCTTGCCCAATTTAACAAGAGAAAAGGGAAAAAAAATTCTGTGGAAATGGTCCAAAAGGCATATTTCGGAATGCCTTTTACAGAAAAAGACCCTAATTTGAACTTCCAACAGTTCTAAAAATAGTAAGAAGGCAAGATGTACAAATATTTCGTATTTTTTTATTATTATATGTAAATCCTTAAAAAAAGATATAGTGGTCATGAGAAAGCCTGACCAGAACTCATTCTACCAATTCCGTCGATTAGAGAGCAGGAATCTTCTGAAGATTTGAGATAATCAAAGCTACCGAGGGCAGTTGTAGATCCAGATTACAATTTCAAGAGCGAATCTGAAAAGAAAAACCCATAATACATGACACAAAAAGACCTCAATGACCCTAATCAGTGAAATTTGTCTTACTTAGTCTAATGCTGAGCTTTAGTTTTTTAGGCTCAAGCAGTGGAACTTGCTAGATAAAAGTGTGCAATTTACAAATCAGAGAAAGCTTCACCTTTTTTGCCAACCTCCATCAGCCGTCATGTTGGCCTCTGCTTCAGATACGATAAGAGCGTCCGTTCGATGCAATCCAAATCGCGTCGACCCCGAAGAATGAGTGGTTCTTCATTGATAGCTTGACCAGAAGTCTCAAATCCGTGCTACTCTTTAAGAACATGAGGCCCCCGTCTCTTCCTTTGGCTCACCTGACACACGTAAAAGAGGAATACAACTCCTTCAGGACCTTATTAGACGCATTTAGTATGATAGGTATGGCCCAACGGTTATCAGAGATATCAAAATAGAATCAATTCTAATGAAGCCCCATGTCGGCTTTACCAAATTTCCCTGCTAGTTTAGCTTTTGGGACAAAGGACTGTGGCACATCCCTAAACCCTGCACTTCTTAAGACAGTCCTATTTCTCTCTGGGTACGGATCATCGTTTTGTGTGGGGCACTGGTAGACCAGCATATGGTGTTCTCATTACTTCACTTATGTAAAATGTGGTCAAATGAAAAAAATTGCCACAACTCTTGATAATAAGTCTGCAGACGATAGTAAACTTTGGACGCCTTTACTAAGGTACGTACGAGAAATTGGTTTGCATTAAAATCAAATCTCAAAGTTAGCACTCCTTTTGTCAAAATATTGTTAATTTTGATTCGTATGTTATTTTAGCCTTTTTTTTATAAATGAAAATGTGCAAATCTCCCGTTTCCACATAGGAAATAAGTTAATTTAAAAATATGAAATTAATTAAAGGCATTTTATACACTTTATAAACATAAGCAATTATGAAACAACACTTACTACCCACGAGCAAAAATTGTTACATAGTTTTATTATTGTTCATTTAACTTATTTAAGGACGATCAATTTTTTTAACTAGTGTAGCCTTTTTAGGCGGTAAAATAATTTCAGAGATAAGAAAGGGTTTGTAATGGGATCCATGTATGTCTAATTAGTCCTTTGGACTGGTACACGATTCTCCCAAAAGTCTAATGCAGTTATACATAAGAGGCAAACCATGTTCTCCATAATGGTATATTACATGTTTGACACAAATACTTGGTTAATATTTTCTTTATCGGGGCAGAACATATTATAAATTTTCCTCTGGTGGTCCCTTCACTTGAAAAAAGAATGTCAATGGCTCTCAGTATCGTAGCTCCTTTACCTGGGCTGCCACTTGTTTTAAATTTATATTTGCCCTAAGCATCTTTCATTATCCCATTAATCACATTTTTACAATGTCACAGATGAATTATAGAAATTATAGTTCTTTGTCATGTATTATTTAAATACATTTCATGTATTAACTGAGCGAGACGTGAGAAGATTATGAAAAAAACACTTCCACCACATCGAGTACTGTTTGGAAGAATCTGTTTTTTTTTCTTGAATCGGCTTCTTTTTCAGGCTTGTACCAGTTGCAGATCACAACCACTGGTTTCGGGTCCTGTGATTTTATTTCAAAAATCCTTGTGTCACTAGCTGAAAATCTGCATTAAGCTCTCTCACCTTTAATTTCAAACTTAGGGGTGTCTTGTTCTAGTTGAATGTATGTACCGACAGATGAATACCGTATTTTCCAAATTAGGTCACAATCGAGAAAAAACTAACGAGTCAAACTGACCAAATTTCTTCTCTTTTAAGGATCGAGGTTTGGTAATAAATATCACATAAGATAAATTTATTGCGTTCATAATTTTTGCCAAAATATACATACCTATCAACCATGAGCATATTTAGTAAGAGAGATACTTCTTCCTCAGCTATGATGCTTCCAATGATAGGATTTTGCGAGAGATATTGTTTGAGGATAGAACCTACAGAAATTTCACCATAGCTTCTTCAATAGGTTACTTTGATGTATCTGAAAAAGCTTTTATACATATTAATTTAAAGAAAATAAATCTATGTCAAATGTTTAATAAAAATCATAGCGTATTTAAGGTATAAAATTTTTTTTAAACATTAATTTGAACCTATTTCTTCCAATGACTGACTTGATTAGAACTGTTAAAACCAACTAAACTTAATTTTATCTCTTGAACATATGCTGGGCTCATTTGCATACCTAGACTCCCTTGAATTAAAGGCAACTCATTCTATTTTTGTAGGTAAACCAACTCTGAAAGATTAATTTAGAAAATATCTACGCTGTGAATATGATGGATTACAGTCATTTAGATGTAACGTTGGTTTCAGATCTGTCAGGCAGCACCTTGGAATAAAATCTGGTTGGGGTACTTCCATGTATGTGGCAATGATCTGACTGTCGAATGAGGAATACATAAATAGTTTCTCCTCCTTTTCTCCTCCTCCATTATCATTTCTACAAGAAGAAGAATCATACTCAGTAGTAGATGAAGAAACATCAACATAATTCCTAAATTCACTCATAAAATTACCCTAACAATGTCCTCATCATCATCACTATGTAGTTTCATGTTCTTAAACCATCTCAAATACATAGACATTTTTATTTCTTTGTCATGATCTTGTATAGAAGAACCCCAAAATTCTAAGTTTCTAAAAAAATCTGAAAATGTAAAAGAGGCAAAATTGAATAACTATTATGAAATTCTTTTATAAAGAACTAAAAGTCTAGTGGGGCATCTGTGCCTGAGTCATACGGTCTTTGGGACAATGGTTCCGTGTAAATAATTTGCTGAAGAATTTCTGATAAAGAGGTAAAATAAATCTCTAACATCAATAATACAAAAATACTGATAAAAGCAATTGGTGTACTCATTTCAGAATAATTACGAAATAAAAGGGAAAAATACAAAATCTTCATAAAAAATATTAACACAAATCTCAATATAAACAGGAACTAAAACTAAAAATCGGAGACTGAAAAATTACTCATTTGGTAACTTTAGGCATCAATTTATAAGTAAAAGACTAGATGATATAATATAACGATGATCCGGGGTGAATTTGGCCCAAAGGTTTTATGGAAAATTTGCTGTCTTCTCCAAATCGTCTAAGGAGGGGAAAATTTTACGATAATGATTTATTAAAATCCATTTACTTAACGATTAAACCTGCGGATCTCAGTTAGATCTAACTTCGTACCTAACTCATATAATAAAAACTAGCATTAATTTAGGAATTTCTTCTTTTAAAAAATTAAACTGCAATGAGGGAGGTATTATATAAGTCCTGCTACTCTCATTACAAAGCTCTCAACAAAGGACACATAGTTTGGATGCCTTTAGGCAGGTTTTTATTTTTTAACATATAAATATGTGTTTAAATTGTAGTTTTAGTCAATGTGGTTACCCTCAGTGGCGAGCAAGCGCTCCAGGAAAGACCTTAAGACCTGGTACCCAGTGCGGACGAAGTCCCTCCTCATGTTGGCCCACGCGCAGTTGATGGAGGTCTTCAGCTCGTCGAAGTTGCTGTGGTTGGCCTCACTGGGCTGGAGAACAAGCTGCGCAGACACGCTGTAGTCGAGGGTATCGAGATCTGGCGACTGGGGGGGCCAGAATTCCTTCAACCAGAAGTTCATACTCGACCCCAACCACACTTACATGGCCTTGGTCGTGTGGACAGAGGCCCCATCCTGCTGAAAAACGTAGTGCGCCTTCTTCATGATCTTACCTACCAAGAGTAGGATGTTTGTGGCTAAGATCTCCTTGTAATCGGCCGCGGTGAGCCTGTAACCGGCCGCGAACTACACAGGCGGCATCTTCTCGCCATTTGAAACCACGACGACAAGTATCTTCACAAGCGCCTGGGGCTTCTTCATGGACTTGTAGCGAACCTCATTGAAGTCTTTGCCGAAGTGTACTACTCCCTGTTCTGCTTTTTGATGAATAGATTGACCGTTAAGTTTGTTCATCAGAAAAAGTGAGAACTCGATAGCCGTGACACTTCAATTCGTTGAGAAAGGATGGTGGGTGAGCAGAGGCCTTTCCACGTACCTCAAACTCTTTCCGCCCTCCTCCTTAACGGCCATGGTCATTCTGGCCAACAAAATGTTCTTTACGAACACAGTCATTTTGAGCTTCAAAGTACATTTAAATGCTTTTTCTCACAGCCAAACGGTTCACAACTTACGGTCTGCCTAAACAAGGTCGATCTATGAGGTGTTCTCTGTTCTTGAGCTATTCCACCACTCTCTGGGCGGTCATTCGGCTGGGCCTGACACTCTTGGCCATTTAGTACTTGTTTAAGCACG
This sequence comes from Ceratothoa steindachneri, assembly GCA_963969495.1. Classification (NCBI taxonomy): domain Eukaryota; kingdom Metazoa; phylum Arthropoda; class Malacostraca; order Isopoda; family Cymothoidae; genus Ceratothoa; species Ceratothoa steindachneri. The sequence continues at coordinate 207,765,500 of OZ018324.1, read as the reverse complement.
CGCGCAGGAGAGCAGAGATCGCAATTATTTTCACTTCTATCTCGACACACAATGGAAAAGACGTTTATTGACACCTACTCTAAAAGTAGAACCTTAAGTTTGTTTTGACGTGGTGCAACAAAACCTTTTCAAAACCCGAGACTTAAATTTCGAACACCTCTCCTTAGGACCAGATTATAAAACTGCCAAAGGAAATGCATTTACTACACTTCATTTACCTTTCCTGTACGAGAAGTTATTGAAAGTTTAATAATACAATAAAAAATACTGAATAGGTACAGGAGCGGGAATGTTCGAAATTTCGACAATCTAATCTCTGTGAATATATTTGGCTACAGAGATCTGAGATCTGCTACACTAATTTTTTTTCGTTCCTGTTCTCATAGATTCTTATTGATGTCCATTTCTGATTTCTTTCCATTTTTTACTGCATTCGGAAAAGAAGTGTAACGGGAGATGGCGTAAGGATTTTTTCGCAAATATTTATTTTAACTCAACAAGATTAGTATTTGTAGTTTCCAATGCGATCGTTCCTTTATTTGATCTTTTATCAAATTCCAAATGTTATCTTTCGGCCACTGGTCTTGAGCCGATTTTTGTAATGCGATTCCAACTTTTAGGCAAATTTTCATTAACTTCTCATCATTCAGCCACTTAGGAAGAAAGGAATAGAAATAATGTTTGTCTTCCTTCGAATGGAATCGGGTCTCTTCTTTACATTAAGATTTGAATTATATTTCTCCACTTTTTCTTTCATATTCCCTTATTAAAGTTAAACCTCTATGCGGGATAGAACTTACACCCATATGTCATCCTTTGTCTCGTAAATGGCGGCTATATTCGAAATGTTGACTATCTATGAAGTAGCAGTATAAATGCCTATGCTACGAGTATTTCCCGGCGACTCTTGACTGCTTTGCTTGCCTGAGTAAGTCTTGCTCTTCTCACGTGTGTTCTGCTAAAGCCAACCTCACGTTTGACTTCGCATACTATTGGTGAAATTGTTATTTTCGCGCGTTTAGTGATTGCTCGTTCAGGAATACTGATTCAGCCTACGTTCGAAAGTGACATTGCGTTTTTGCGAGTAAAAAGTAAATTTTCACTCGCTTCGTGCGTCGGTAGTGAGGGTGAGCTTGCTTCCGCCCTCCCCCTCCGTTTTCCACACCGGACTTCCTTTGAGGTAGACCGGAGACCTGCAGGCCTTCGAGAAGCGCCTGCACCTAAGGTAAAGTGCTATTTTGCTCAGGTTGTTTTGTTTTGGACAGGGACTACTCCTTTTTTGACCTATTCTTTTCTCACTGGTGAAAAATATCACACAAACACACACACGAACACAGCCAGACACTCCAGGTCTTTGCATATTTTTATCTCCCCAGATCCTATGCGGAAATGGAGATATAAATGAGAGACACTCGGCGGATACCGCTAAGCACTCTCTCCGATGGCCCCAAGCCAGATCGGGGAGATGTCTTCGCCATCACTCATGGGAAACTAGGGCTAAACCTAGTTAGACTGATTGACATGCATAACGGACACTCGGCTATCTGCCAAAAGGAGAGTGACTGCGAAGTCCTCACCTCTCAAAAAGCGGCTGAATCCCTAAAAAAGGTTAACCTCAGACCCCACACGCCTCCAAAGATAAAAACTCCCTACAGCATTATTCTTCGACGCCTCGATCCTTGGGTCGGTAGCCACAGCATCGAAGAAATTCATGCTGAGCTCCAAAAGGACCACCCCTAGGCCAAAATAGCGGAAGTCCTTAAATTTAAGGACTACACGCATGTTTTTAAGATTGTTTTCACGGATTCGGCGATGGCGGTAAAGGCTACAGACTGCGTTATGCTCCTCTTTAACGTTCGGATCTGCCCCGAGCAGGTCAAACGCGAGGAGTTTATCGACCTCCAAATGTGCTTCAAATGCTATAAGTATGAGGAGCACACTACAGCTAACTGTCCCAAAGAGAATGCTATTTTGTGTTCCATCTGCGCATTGGACAACCACTTCTGGAGAAGTTGTAAAAGCACCACCATGAAGTGTCTAAACTGCGCGGGGGAACATAAGACACTCTCCATGGCCTGACCCATCAAAAAACAAATCCTTAAAAAGAAAGCCACACAAAAAAAATGAAAGAGGAAACGAAAGCCAACACCACTTATGCCAAGGTTGCAAAAGCTGCGGTAGCGGAGTCGAGAGGGAATCCTACATTTCTCCACGTCGAAAATGAAAACTCGACGAAAATCATGTGTTGCATATATTATGCTCATATTGCGAATCTCTCCTCCCCGGGGTGCTTTGCAGATGAGCTCAATAAGATGCTAACTAATAATGGAATAGAGAAGATGTGGTTCCCCTCGAACCCGCGGTCAGAAGAGATTCTGAAAATTAGTCTCAAACCCCCATTCGAGACTAGTTGTCAGAAGCTCCCAACCCCCAGCAATGCCACAACCCCAGCTTCCTCCAGGGACCCCAGGATCCAGGCTGCAAAAGCACGCACGGAACAAAAACAAGGGAAAGAATCACACCAAAACAAAACCACCCATGCAAACACACCCACCAAGGTCAATAATGAAGTTACGGAGACTGGAGTTGCGAGAGCCGAGGAAGGGGCACGTTCACCCCGCTCACGGAAAACCTCGCAGCCCCAGAGACGCCCGAGATCATCCTCTTCTTGCAAGAGGGAATCTAGGCACGCATATCATTCGAGAAAAATTAACTTGAAGGTATTCGCTGCTGAAAGGTCCCCTTTTCCTAAGGAGATGGACGCCCTAGATGTATCCGAAGGTTTAATAGCCGGAATATACAAATGGGAATTTACCTCGGACGAGCTCAGTGAAAAGCAGGTCGAGGAGGCTTTACTCCAAGGCTTGATTAAACTGACTCCGGACTCTTTTATCACCCTAACTGACGGCGAATACAGAAAAAAACGAACAGGAAAAACCATAACGCCCCCAAACACTCCACAAGGACCTAAACTCGTAAGAGAATAAGTCCTAAAAACATCATATTACACTCGGAAACCCTTAAGTGAACTACAAATGACGACTCTAAAAATATTACACTTGAATTCTGACGGATGGACAAACAAAAAAATAGTATACGGAAACGTATTAAGACAATGCGACCCAGACGTTATATTTATTTCCAAACATGTAATAAACGACGCTAACCCAATAAAGATCTTTCCCTACGAATTCTTGACCAAAAATCACAGCGGAGAACGATCTGACGGATGCGCCATAGCTGTGAAAAGAGGTCTTGACTTCAGATCAATAAGTGAACTCCACCAATCTTACCTTGCTGTGGAGGTCCGTACGGCAGTGGGACCCCTGGTTTTGGGAACGGGGTACCAACCCCCAAGGAGAGAGTATTTGCCCCTTCCAAACTTCTTGCAGTTATGTGGTCACGGCAGATCCGTTCTCTTTCCCGGTGACCTCAATGCAAGAAGCGCTGCCTCCGGTTATACGTCGACAAACCCAGCAGGCAGGAATCTCGAGACACTTGTTGATAGACACATTATGACTAGAATTGGACCAGACTTCTCCACATTCATCACTGACAGGTCAGCCACCAAACCAGATATTGTACTAACCAGCAATATGTTCCCATATAATTACTTCACTTAGCCGGGCCCCCCTATTCCAAGCGACCACCAGGCTATCCTTATTAAAGTCTCAACCTCCCCCATTCAAATCCCTATCCCAGAGCGGAAGAGCTACGCTCAAGCCAACTGGGATAAGTATAAACAACTCCTCGAAAGTTATAACCCAGAACCCTTAAATAATGCCTCCCTAGAAGAAATTGACGAGGAGTTGGATAAATTAAATGAAAATTTATTAAAAGCCGACAAGGAAGCCGTCCCCCGAGTTAAATTTAAAACTCTCCCTGCCCCCTCATGGACCCCTAGAATGAAAACCCTCGCGAGGAAATATAAGGAACGGATCAATGAAGTGAACCTCACTGGCCCCAACATCAACACACACCGACAACACACGACTCATACGTGACGAACTAATGACTCTTATAAGGTACCAACAGAATGTACTCTGGAATAATTTAATTGACGGACTAAATGTAAACACTGACTCACGTACATTCTGGCAAACGGTAAAACGACTAAAAGGCGGACAGCCAGCAAATATTATCAAACTTATACGTGATGACATTGAAATTTCTGACGTGGAAAGAATCGAAGAGGAATTCAGACTCTTTTGGGCATCTATATTTAAGATATCCCCGGAAGAGAATGATGACTTCGATTTGGACTTCGAAGACGGAATTATTAACGACCTGAATGATCAAATACACAGAACGCACCCTCACCATTGCGTATCACAGGATAGGGAAATAAAGGGACTCGGCGGTAGAATTACTGCCGAGGAACTCTCAATGACCTTAAAATCCTTTCGACAGCGAGCACCAGGGCGTACAGGACTGACGAAGGAGAATTTTATTCGAGCCCCGCCCAATATCTTATTGGGGCTTATGAATATCATAAACGCATGCCTAAACGTGGGTTACTTCCTTGACCACGCATCCCATACCGCACGGAGGGCACGGTTCTGGGACTACAAATTATAACTGGTGGGTATAGGAGCCATGTAGCGAAAACTACACAGAATGCACGGAGGGACTTGGGTGAATTTTTTAAATTCGTAAACCTGAGCACCTCCAACAAACTTAAGATCTACAATGCGTGCATTCGCTCAAAACTCCTGTACCCTCTGGTCCCTATAAACGTAATTTACAAGACCCAAGTCCTTAAACTGCAAAGGGTCCAGAATAAGGCAGTATACATCATTACGGGAACCCGAAGGAGAGAAGGGAGAAGGCAGAGTGAACTCCATGGTGAACTTGGGATGACCCCCATAAACGTGGAGCTTCACCTCAGAGCAACCAAAATCTGGGACAAGGTGCACCGGCACCTCCCTCCTGAGTTTGTACTCGAGCACATTGACTTTGACAATTTACGTAACTTAAGACGACCAATTAGTTTTAAAAGCAGCAGACTACCGAATGACATTAACGTCGACCCCAAGTTCATTTAAAGCTAGATAGCCCCCCATTCATAACACAACAAAACATCAACAAAGCCAAACGAGTTTAGCCACTGAATTAGCACTTGCTAAATTTAGTTCTAAAAACACTTCCTCAAATTTTTGTGCGAAATATCGCCAAGAAACAATTAAAACAAATCAACACATAAAAATCCAAATCTAGGTGTGAAACACCCAGAATCGAAGATAAAAATCTTCTAAAAAGCCACGTAGAGATAATATCTATAACTACAAAGGCTTGAATGCCCAGTGCATTTACCAGATGGTATATTTATATACTATCAAAAAAAAACACAACCAAAACGCAAAGAAAGCCAGTGATACCCTTTCACCAGGGATCTGTCTTTCATTCTACCTTTCATATTCGCTTTCCTATCTTTTTTCCCCTATTTTCCCACTATTTCTCCAACTAAAACCCTCTTCTACTATATTCCTCACTTTTTATGTCCAATGTCCAATGTCCCGGCTACTCTCCTAAGGCCAACTAAGCCCCGATAAAGGTCGCAGTGTGAAGCCGTGCACTCCTAGGATTTAGCCTCTGAAGCCACCGAAACAGACTGGTTAATCCCGTCAAAGTATGAATCGAGGGAGTTTATGGATTATGAAGGGGATATGTGTGTGATGGGAGAAAGAAAGTGGTAATATTCTTTAAAACATGGAGAGTGCGGATGCTTGCTCTCTATGAGAAAGACATGAAAGGCCTGGAAAGGTTTGTGCGGGATGGATTGAAAGGAGATCGATAAGATGTGGATTATGGCGGTAAGAGTAAAGAGAGTGTGGCAAGGGTTTTTATTGAGGCGTGTCAAGATGCAAAAATTGAGTGTTAGTATGTAAGTTCGAGAATTATGTTCGTTAAATAGAGCTTTGAAAAGGTGAAACTATGTTTAATTGTAGTTTTTGTACGCTGTAATGCAAGAAAAAAAAACAGAGAAAGGGAGATTCGGGAATAACTTGATTTTAATGGATGGAATTAAGATTTGTATCAGTTGATGGATTTATGAGATATGAATGAAGGTTAAGGTGACAGAATGAAAAAGAAGAGACCTCGATCTTTAGCTTAGGAAATAGGGTCAGAATAAGAACGACTAGATAAGTAATGATTATTGTGTGAATGAGGTTTTAATTTAATGGTTCGTGAGGTATGTAGTATTGGTATGTATAACGAGTGGTTGGAATTACAGTAGAGTTGAGAAAGAAATATAAGAAGAAGAGTGTTAGGGTGTGAGAAGAGTTGAGTGAGATGTAAGTAGATGGTGTTGTGTTCAAACTCTGTGTAGGAAGGGTTATCTCCATCTGTGAGGGCGTGCTTGGAGACCTCTAACAAGAAATGAACTCTAAGCAAAGGAGATACTACACTACATGGGAACTCTTCCTGATTTAGCGCTGTCGGCGTGGAAAATAAAATGGGTATGAAGGGCTGGTTGCTTTAGTTGTGTTGATCTATGCAGGCCTCACTTTGCGGGAATCTTGCAGATGTTTAAATCACAAGGTCACAAAGTTTATTATTTGTTCAATTTTAATTGAAACAAATAAATTATCATTGAAACGTTGTTATTTTTTCTTCTCAAGCACATTGAAATGTTTTCCCTCAAAGAACAACCAAAATGTGCTTTCGAATCGCAAACTTTTATTCCCTCTATCAGATTCAGTAGCCTGAAAATCAAAGAGATCCCCTCCAAAACCTCCTCTGTATTTCCGATGCATAGGGATAGTGATGGAACGTTTTGCAAAACAGAATATAAATTTATGCCTCTAAAGTTAGGAATTGTCCACAAACAGAAAATAGTCAATGTCGTTGCCAGTATTCCTACGCAGACATTTTCAGAATTTAGATTCGTATTCACTCGCTTGAGAGGCTGAGTTTTGTCGCTGCTTTTGTTATGAAACTCGTTGGACAATGTTGGATTTGCTTACTTGCTGGAACAAGTTTGGTTTTGTTTGAACGGCTATCAACAAGTCTAAAGCATGGCCTAGATTGGGTCTGTGATAGATTAAGGGAAGGAGAATTTCATGACAAAATCGTATTGAATGGAAATCCAATATTGTGATACGTTCTTAGTGGGTTAAACATGGATGCATATCAGTAGTTATCGACTAAATAGAAAGAGGATTAGAAAAAGAAATAGATTACCGAAATAAATATCTACTGAGGACATTAGACTGCCTTTTTGGATGGGCTGATAAGGCAAGACAAAGTATGAATGAGGAAGGTTATAAATGAATATCCGAAACTAAGAAAGAGCATCAAAAAAGTAAAGTTAATTCGCGTTATTAAATAGTACATACGATATGTATAATATTTATTTTAAACACGCAAATCGAACGAAGGCTCTTGCAAACGTATGATTTGAAGGATTAGAAAGAAAATTAAGTTGTCTTAAATTTTTCAGAAACAATTTGTTTTATATAGAATAATATGAACAGACCTTTAGTAAACCTAGCCTGATAGTTTGAATTTAAATCAAAAGATTTATCATTGAAATGTCCGATGCCATGGGATAGACCTGAAATCGAATCCACAAATGAATGACTGACTTCTGACGAGATTTTGGCTCGTGTCTTCTCGTTAGCTTTATACAGTTTCCTTATATTTGTAGGGTTTGGATCCTCGGTGCAAAGAGACCTGAACATCTCGTTCCATAAGTGTTCAATTGGGTTCATATTTGAGGATTAGGTTGGCAACACATTTGTAGGAGCTCCTCAGAGTGTTTTTCAAACACGATGAAGTAATTATTATTCTGGTATATCTCATCGTTGTGGGGATACCAATGTCCATAGATTGCTTCAAATGGTCAGCAAACAGTACAATCAGTGGTTAATGACGTTATTTGTGCACCCGCAGAAGCAACCCTAGTAACTTGAATAAACCTGACACCGGCATGGTACTACCACCAGCTTGAAGATGCACTTTTTAAAGTCTGGATTCCATAGTCACATAGGGTCTGCTCAACAATCGAATCCTACAACCAGCTCAAAAGAAATGAATCCGTGATTCATCGGAACACGCCGCATGTTTCCAGTCATCGAGAGTCGAATTAACCACGTCACTAGCCCAAATGTGGCACTGAATCGTCTGTGATTTTGAAGGGCGGACGTTTCTGAGCAGAGGCAGACGACGAGGAGAGCGTACTTCGGATGCAAATCTGCTAGAAAAAATTAATGGCAGACTTACCGGGCGGAGGGGGGGTTAAAGTTTTGAAATCTCGTTTTTTTTATTTAATGCTCAAAAGAGCTTTAAGGTAGCAAGAATTGACTCTGAATTGGAAGGCTTACTGCAAGGCTTATCAGTGGCAAAGTTAATAAAAGGTAGAATCGATTTGTTTATTTCAAAGGGTAATGTGACATCTATAAACGTATTTTATGGTTCACTCCGAGTAGCATTTTCTTTCTTTTATTTTAAAAGCCCATCTGGCGAATATTATTTAGTCAAGTAAAATAATATGCTTTTTTTCTAAGTTTCAATAATTGTATTTTCTGCGTTAACAAAAGGATATTTATTGAGCTTTCAGTTGCATTATATTGGAAGAGTATTGTAAAATTATCAAACTATTTACATACTTCATTATCTTTCCTATATCAAATTTTTAAAATGCCTCTGAATATCTCCTTGAAATTACTCTCAGAGGTCAATTTTCTACTATCGGAAATTCAACATAACTTTCTTTGGAGTAAACTGAAAATATTTTGCAATGCAAAATGGGTAGAAAATTAAGAAATTATATTATATCTTATACATTACGGTAGTGCATATTTTTAAATTTTGTCATTTTAATTGGTTTGACCGTGCTAAAGTGTTCCTTTTGTTTGAAAAACACTCAGTGTAAAGTTTTATTGATATGTACGAATATTCAGAGGTGGCTCAATAGATCCTATGTTCCGCCAGATGAGGTACATAACGTAGTCATTTCACTAAATTGGTTTCTTCCCAACATTCACAAGCTTTGGTTACCCCAATAGGATCATATACAGTGGGTATTAGCTGCTTATTGGCAGGGATGTCGAGATGACCAATATCACTCATTGTTGCCGAGTAAGGTTAGCTTGCGTTATTTAGCAACAACGCTTAGAACAAACTGTAATTGTTCCTCATCCTTTGTGGGACGGACAGAGAAATCCTCGAACAAGGCTCGAGGAGGGACAGCTCTAATGAAGATGATAGTCAGCTCCAGGAGCTCTCTGTAGGCATCTCTGTACTGAGTGACTTTAACGGCTGTCTCAAAGATCTGCACCATCTCATCTTTGAAGGCCGCCAAAGCATTAGCCGTGTAATCTCTAGTTGAATAGTCTTCATATGTAGTCCTGTCTATATATTGCGATTTTGTTTTGAAACACTTGAACTAGAAAACATCAGGAGCAGATGAAGTCCCTATGGAGCAATCAGCTCTAAGACATGCTGATTGCAACTAAGGTGCAGACGTTCACGACCAAGAAGCCGCTCTGAAACAATGCAGGTGCCTTTGTGCCGACCAGTATTAGAGCTAGATATGTCAAATCACATCACTTGCAATCTTTCCACAGTCGTAGCGCCAATGTCATCTGGGATAAGATTTCCATCCCAGTAAAAAATGAGTGGTAACTGTGCGTCAAACCTATTTTTTATTATTATGAGATGGATTTACGATTCTGCTGTCGTTTTCGTTGCTGGATCGGTTCAGGGCTAGTGGCTGGATATATTTTCCCAAACTGTGGACAGTTTCACCATCTACCATCACAGTAGCTCTCTCTGACACCATATTTCTGTCCAAAGTTACCGTAAGGTCTGGTGATATCACTTGTTCCCGCCATTGTTTCAAAGGTCTTCGTGTCGTGCAGCTGGTACTTGGGCCTACAATTTGATTTTTATCCTCTTCAGTATTACTTCCGCTTGTGATGATTTTTACTACCGCTAGAGACTCCCAAAAGTGGACAACATCTGTAGCTCTCCCCAGCTGCTTCCTAATTTGGTCTTCTCCATTCCTTTTCCTGTCTTTTTTCTTCTTCAAAATGACATTGAAATCATCTCCAGCACATTGGCTTGGGCAATATCAAATAATCTTGAAAACTGCTTTTGAAACGTGCTTCTTTACCTTTTTGAGTTGCAGTTTGTCTTCCTGTGTTTCTCTTGATACTTTTCCACTTATCAAACAGTCCAATTACTTTTTTATACGACGTCGCTTGTAACAAATGGTAATCCTCACACGATTTCAAGAATAAGCCACCTTTTCATCCTTCTTAGTAGTAGAAACGTAGACAGTTTCATTTAACTTTTTATGATTATAAGAAAAAAAATCTAAAACCTGTTTGATGGAAGGGAGTTTGGAACCTTTAATGTCTTTCTCATAATTCTCAAAGAGATAAATACTTGTACGTTTTTATCGAGCCATCATTAATATCTAACTAATTCTAACAATAAAATTTGTGGGAGAAATAAAATTTGGTTATTTAAAGACACCGGATAGTGATAACTTTGTAAACATATTTCATTATGAAGAAGAGAAATTCACGCGTTTCTTTACTTTAGGTCACTCTACGCACACCCTCTTCTATCTCACAGACGCAACTCAGACTAAGAAGCAGTGTTGCCAGATCGCACAGATGGCATATCTATAGAACTCCCTGAAAATATCTTTAGATAAAGAAAAATCTGTGGATCTCATTTTTACTCCTTCGAAGATGAACCCTGAAATCTCTAGATCTACAGTCATATCTCTAGACCTGATAACACTGCTGATAAATTCAGGCTGTATTACGAAAATGTAAGCCACCACCAACTTTCCGCAAATACGCTGCAGGCGCCTATATACTGAGTATACGGGCGCCTGCGGTGTATTTGGATCTATATCGTATACCTCATCTGAAAGGAACTTCGGATGCATTGAGCCACCTCTAAATATTAATATATCTCAATAAGATTTTGCTCATGGTGTTTTTCATCCAAAAGAAACACTTTAGCTGGGTTTGACCAGTGAAAATTAAAAATATTTAAGATAAGGACGACCATATTATAATACATATGAAAGTGCACAAACGTAAATACAGTAAGTTCAAGAAGTTAATTTAAAAATAATAAAACAACAATAAAAAAGAGGATTAAATTTCATCTAGATTTTCTATAAAATAACTGTTAGAACATTTTATCATTAAAGTAAAAACAGGAAAAATAGATAAAAGAAGCGTTTTCATAGATAACATAAAAATGTGAGAAAATATTATCTCATGAAAACATTTTATAACCTACAAAATAAAATTCTTTCCCTAAAATAATAAAATAAAATGCGGAGGTTGGGTCCATTTTCCTTATCAAGAATTACTTCCTTTGTCATCTATTTCAGCACGACTGAAGTTACAATGATAATAATAGTTGTTGAAAATTTATATCTACCACAAATTTTATGTTTTTTGGCATTAAGATTCCAATTTTAGGAAAGTTTTCTTCCTATCTCCGCTCAGTTTCATAGAATTTATCAACGAGGAAAATAAACTTAAATTTGTTTGTGTATTTTAAAATTTTCTTTGTTCATTTGTGACATCCTCACCGAGTTTGAAATAGAAGGGTTTAAAGGTGTACTGATTAATAGCAGCAGAGAGCGGTTGTACATGAGTAATAGTGAAAGAGATTTGTCAAATTTGAGATGAGTTACTAAAGAATGGACAGTTAACAATACATATTTAGAAAATTTGAATTTATTTCCGTCTACTTAAATATTTGTTAAGTATGTTAATATAACACATGTTAATAAGTATATTAATTAATTTTTTTTTATCTAAATAATTTTCCTAGAATTTTATTTTATCAATAGGAGAGCTATTTTTATTACCTTAACTATTTTTTATATAGATGCATAATAACCATAGAGATCAAAACATTTCTGCCTTTAAAACTTCTACTATTTTTATGGTAGAAAAATATTTTTTTAAGATATTAGAAAATTTGTGCGACAGATTGGTTGAAGCTTTCTGTCAAATTAACCGAAAATATTTCTCAAAGGAATAAATTGAGTTTTCACCTTTTAAAATTTTGTCGATAAAATTACTTCCGATTTCCTGAAATATTTAGCAATGTATTAATAGTATTTAGCGCAGGAATGTTATCAGGCCTGCTAACAGAATATTATATTCACATGGAATAGTATTCAATTAAAAGAGTAAGTTAATCTAAGGTAATTTAATAACAAAATATAATTTAATCGGCTAGTATCAATTCAGCCTAGTTTATAAAAATTAATGGTAGTGAGTTTCTTGATAATTTAGGTGCACTAATCCCAACGACACTAGAAAAAAATATTGAAAAACAATTTAGTAAATAATGCAAATGAAAATTATATCTCTTATTTTATAGCTGTTTATTAAAAGTTTAAAATATTGTTTCTATGGTTCTCCCATTTCAATGCATGTGTTATTCTATTCATTTTCTAACTCTTGATTATTAATTGTATATGGGAAGTTCAGATGCAAAACCCTCTAAATCTTCTGACAACTTTTCAGTTAAATTAACTTTTTTATCAGGCTTCGAAGTTCAAGTTCAGTAATTTCATTTTAAAAGCAATGGTAAGATTACTAGTTAGTTTTTGTTTTTCAAAAATGTCAATTTAGTCTATTTAATGTTTTTTTGACAAATTAGATTTTCTTTTTCGTCAAAAACAGATAAATCCATTGGCCCTTTTTTCGCAAAAACCTAGAAATCCATGTCTTTGTACAAGACTTAGTAAAGCATTGCAAAATCACGTAAGATGCCAGTCATTTATATCCAATACAGATAATCACACTCTTTTGAAGACAGGTCTCTATAAACGCACTTGTATGAGGTGTAACAGCGTCTTGTTACACTCATAAATATGTTTAAGGGGTGTTTTCGGGTTTCTTTGTATAAGAGAGATTTTTTGCCACGGATTTTTCACCATACATTAATATTCCTAAAATTGTAAAATAATTACTTGATTAAAGCTAATGAATTTTTTAAGGTAAGATGACACAAGTTTGACTACTAAAAAAGAAATTTTTGGTACCTGTAAAAATTCATATCCAAATGTATATTTGATTTCAAATCTCAGTTCGCTTTTTGGCCGGACCTGATATATAAAATTACTCAATATTAAATAGTCATTTTTTTTAATTAAGTTAAATTGCCATCTCATCAAATCTGTTCTTCTAACATTTTTTCATGTTTCATGTTTTTCGTCATTAAGGATTAGGCGTTTTTAAGTAGAGAGATTCTGCGGTGTCATATTGGTGCTTACCCCAGGAGTTAGCTTTAAATTTGATGGCCAGTTTGTGTTGAAATGTATTACTTGATTTCAGTTCAACCATGATAAACTTCACTGATTTTTAATTGTTATATGTTGCACTTGGAAAAGGCAAACTCTTACATGAAATTTTATATGATGTCATTTGAGTTCTATGTAAAATTAGTCCAATTGCAGCCTGACTTATAAGGTTTTTGTATGCAATATTGAAATGCAGAAATTAATGTGGTAGTGCCCCCCCCCCTCATTTAGGAATTTATTAATTCATTTTGAAAGTATTTTTTATTTCAGGATTTTGAAGATCATTGTATCGACGCTAATGTGTGTATCTCGTAAGGGGTTTGTTGTGCTTGTACTGTTTACTGCCCTTAATGGGTAAGGTTAAGGAGGGGTGCGCACCCGTTTAGTTTACTTAGTCTTACAACTTCTTTTATTTTTGCTATCCAATTTATCTACTTGCAATACATTTCACTTACCTAACTTTACACTTTTGCTTAACAAACACTACTCTTCATTATCGCCTTTTGAAAATGAATAATAAAATGGGAAATTGGGCAAAAATATCAATTATATTTTAATATTTGTTAATTTCAGGTTATGTTAATTGCATAAATTAAATTATGATCAAAACTGATGACCATTTGATTACCAACGATGCGAGAAAGTTTAACTGCATCAAATGGTAATTAGAGTAATTATCTCTCTACGCAACTCCTCGAGGTCAAGACTCAATTAAATGGGAAACTTCAATTATTGCAGGATGCCGTTTAGTTCAAGGTTGAGCTCGGTTGAGTATTTGCTGTCTTTAGCTGAACACGGTGCAGTTTTCAGGGAAATTAAACCAGTATATTTTTGTCTCTTATCCTCTAGTTTTGGATGGCATGGTACTGTTTTTCCTCCGTCTCTTTTCCTGATTCTCTCGTTCTATGGCGTCCGCTTCGAGTAATGCTGAGTTTGAAGGAAGAAAACCCGAGAGGTCGACAGCGTAATGAAAATAATTAGTCATTAATAATTACCCTAACAGAGTCTTGTATTTATTTAAAATATAGAAAAGGGAAACATTTCTACTAGAAAATTTGTAACTGAGAAGTTCGTAAAGAAAAAGTGAAGTTGTGAAGATGAAAATATGTGATTAAGATGGCTCAAGGGAAACCTACACGAGCAAAAGTGCACATGTACTCAAAATACGGGTTCGTTCTTCGGATGTTTGATCATATGACCAAAGGTTTCACCTAAAATTAAAGGGACAGGTTTGATGGCTTCTCTAAGCCAGTCGCTTATTTGTATACATGTGCGTATATTCAGGGCGTACATATGTAGAACTTGATGGGTGCGACGATTATAAAAATGAGTCAAAACTCCGGGAATTCGAGGATTTAAGGAAACTTGTTGCTCTTATTTGAGTTGAAAAAAAGAGGAATAAATGAGATGAAAATTAATACATATATTTATTTTTTAGGACATTTTTACGTAGACAGGGGTGTCATTAGCTCACACTAATCGGGTCATCATACCCTGTGAGCGTTTATATGATTGTTTTTGATTCCATTTTTCTGAGTATCAAGAGAGTCATGAATTCAAATTTACCTTCATTCTCAAGTAAATTCATCTTTTTATTTCTTTAGTTATTCATTTTTTTTTGCTCATTTTGCCCGACTTTTCACACTCTTTATTATTCTGATATGAGATCCTCTTGGTAAAATTTGACCTCACCATTAAACACATATCTCCGCCACTTTTCATCTTTCGTAAACTTTCAGACATTACTTCTTTGAAGTTCTGATGCCTCGTTTCAAGGATTTTCGGATTAAGGACTTTTAATTATCCTCTTTCGGTCCCTCTCTCAACCATTCATTATATTCTTCCAAGACTCAAATTTTTCGCTCATTTTAAGCTCCTGGAGGGTGATCGTAGATGTTACAGATGTTGCCTCTCTATAATAAATAGATGGCTTGAATTAGGCTTCTTTGACTCTATTAAATATGAATATCAAACCTTTTATCGCAGATTCATGAGAGTGGCGCTTTTCTAGTGTTCATGTTCTTCCCTAGAATGCGCTCTGTCCTATCGGTAAGCACTCACTCATTCTAGAAGCTGTCCGTAAAGTCTAGATACATAGAAAATATCACAATATCTCCTCGTTCATAATACCCTACTCCGCTTGACTTCATTTTATAGGGTATGCTAAATAAGAAGATGTACCCAAGGAAAACTAAAGAACCGAGGCACATGAGGGAAACGCGCATCATAAATGAATGTGCTCAAATTGACGGAAATTGAGTTAATGCATCGGGTTCATTGGAAGAATCTCACCAAGCGCATTGAACTATGCATCACAAATGCTGGAAATCGCATTTAAGATTTTATTTGTAAATTTTCCATTAAATAAAATATAGTTCAGATTATTTATTAAAAATAGGAATTTCTCCCGTATGTCCAGACTTTAGCGAGACCATTTATTACCTCTCTCTCTAATACATTGCATTGACTATGAGACAATACCGCTTCCTTTATACGCAAATTGCCGTTACCTTTGGACAGCAGTAGAACCCTTGCCTCGTCAGCTATTTGGGGGATGCTTAGAGGACTGTCATCCCTTTAAGTACCAAGTCGGGTTTTTAAAAGTTGTGACTGTAAATATGGAGGGATGTGGCTTCGGCCAGGATGTTTTATGGCCTCTTCTCTCTTTGCCAGCGTCGTTCAAGTGTACTTTTTAGTGGCTTTGCTCTTTGTCCCAATTTACTCTGTGGCTTTGATTACACTCTCTTTTTAGAGCATTGATTGTTGGATGAGTTTGCTATGGTAGTTCGTGTTATGTTATTTTTCAGTATCCCTACACTCCTGATTTCGCTGAGCGCTTTTTATTTCTTCTTCTCTGCCATCTATTTTTTTCGAACTCAGTGTCTCCCCCTTTAAGTTAATACTCCATCTTAATCCAAATGGCAGCAATTCTTACCATCCCTACTCTACCAAAGACCCTCTTTTATTACAATCACCTTTTTTTCATTTTCATCCTAATTCTAAGGTTTACAACCTCCGTTCTTCCATTAGTTCACGTTTTTACACTTATTATAATATGAATAATTCTTTCATTTTCCTTCAACTTTCGAAGAATGTACCTATTTAAATTTAATTTTCTGGCCAACAGCTACCAAACATTTCTTCTCCACTTACACTTTTTTATACTAGTCTTTAAACCACTGGCACACTTATCTGCTTTGCCTCTCTTGGGTATATAAAAACTTTTCTATCATCTCTTATAGAAAAGACTTCATCGTTTCCATTATACTCCACCCCCATAAAATACACATTCACCCATTCTGAGTGGAGTAGAGAGCATTTCTCTCCCCTCTGAAGCTAAAGGAGATTATTTCCATGTTTCTCTGGAAAGGAGATAACAAATGTGGCTTCCAATTGGGTCGAAGAGAAGGAGAGTCAGTAGGGAATCGTTACCATGGAAACACCTTCGAAAGTTTATTACTTTTAAGTCATTTTTAGCTGACTCTCTTAACGAAATAGAATATATTACTTATTCATATTCCTCCTTTCAATTTTATTTCTATTCTTTTGATTTTTCAATCTTTGTTTTCAAACTTCGACCATTTTCTCGTCAATTTCTACTATTTGGAATTTTTTTGGCCAAGAAAAAGAGTTTATATGTCACATGAGCAAAGGATGTAGAGCCGGAGATTATGTTTCGAAATGTCGCTCTTTCTCGTTGATGGCTTTGTAGAGAGAGTGGCAGAAATAATGCGTTTCAGGATAACCCTTGAATTTAATTACTTCTCTTTAGTATGGGTGTAGGAT
Source organism: Ceratothoa steindachneri (assembly GCA_963969495.1). Taxonomy (NCBI): domain Eukaryota; kingdom Metazoa; phylum Arthropoda; class Malacostraca; order Isopoda; family Cymothoidae; genus Ceratothoa; species Ceratothoa steindachneri. The sequence continues at coordinate 207,748,417 of OZ018324.1, read as the reverse complement.
GTTGTACATCGATGTTTAATTGGTCTTGTAGGATACATGTGGGGATCGTATATAGCCCTGCCGAGATCTTTTAACAATTAATTATAACCTATATAACTCCAGAGATAAAAAATAAAGAAACTTTTATCAGGTTTAATTTAATTAGTAAATCAGAGTGGTTATAAATTTGGAAGGTGCTTGACACTTTTTATACAAAGAGGTGTATCCTTTCATCGCACAGAAGAAGAAAAGATAGAAAAAGAAAACGATTAAACATAAAAAAGCTTGAGCAGGAGAGAGGCAGACGGAGTCGTGTATCAGCTTATTACTACTATCTAGGGATTGCAGGAGAAAATACGTTCATACTCCGTGCTATTACTTACATATATGCATTTACTTTTTTAGTGGAGTGATAAACGAATGAGGACATTGCTGCGGAGGCGCACACCCTTACGGAGGACAGCTCCATGTTTTCCCAAACCTCGACACAGTGTGTTCCTAAGTCTTGGCAGCCTGAGTGATAGGTAACCTCACGCCTCTTTAGAGTTGCAGGTAGCGATACAAAAGCTTCTTCCTTTATGGTTGTGATTGTCATCCTCCAATCTCTATGATCCTCATTCACCACCCTTCTGACGACATAAAACGATCATTGATCCTTTCAAACGACTGAAGTTACACCGTACTTTCACGCCACAGTTTGAGGAGCCTCATTTGAGTATGTCACTAAGTTAGTATCTCTTGGTCTGATAATATTAAGAATTTTCATTCGTCTCGTTCCTATGCACACTGTCCAATCCGTTAAGTTCAATCCTTCAGCGCCACTCCTTTTCTTTTGGTTCCAAGGCAAAAGTAACTTGTCAGCTGCTAGACTATGCAATTACTTCTTCGGCAGGAAAGTCCCTGAGATCTGCGGATCATAAAGACTAGTAAATCTCACCGCAATAACTCTCGCGTCGCTCCACAGCTCTCGAAGCTGTCTCCTCTCCAGAATTCTATGCAAGATTACTGAATCGGGTAAAACAACATTTTCCTTTCGCGTATCATTGAGTCATTGTTAATTCCTAATATAACTTGTTATAAACGAAGTTTCAAATATTTATCTTTTATTGCTACACTTTGCCATCTATTTAATCAGAGAGTAACTTCATGTCTTCACTTCAAAACATGAGGCATTTTGCTATTATAAAAATAGCGTGAAAATCACTACATTGCAAGTAAAATTTATAGTTTCTGAAATATTGTATATATATATATATATATATATATATATATATATATATATATATATATATATATATATATATATATATATATATATATATATATATATATATATATATATATATATATATATATATATATGAGGAATTAAACCAAATTCTCCGAAGACAATTTAATTCAAAACAGTTTCGGTGTATCTCACACCCTTTTTCAACTGACACTGGGCAGAAAATATAAGAGAAATGCATATAAGCATAACACAAGATCCCCTCTTTTTTCCCCCAATCCCCTACTTGTGGCTAATCTGGGGGGGGTAGGCCTAAACGTATTGAAGGGCTGGCATTTTACTATTGGGTTTATTTGCGATCTTATTACAGGATTAAAAGAAAATTGACCCTCAAATAGATTTAAATTAGGAACTGACGATATCAAGCTAGATTCTACGGTTCTTCTCTTAACATAGTTAGCCGATTTAAATAACATTTTACTTCCATTGAAATCGATCGTATGATTCTTGTCTCTAACATGGCAAAATATTCCACTACTTTCGCTGCCCACTCTAATATCTCTTTTGTGTTCGTACAATCTCTTGTCTAGATTTCTCCCCGTTTCTTTTATATAAACAAGTAAAAAACTGGCTAATACAAAACTTAAAAAACAACAAAAAAATCGATATAAAACCAAACGGATCAAATGAGAAACATACCTTGAATCCTTGATATCCAGTGAGAATATGGTGTGGTAGAGAGGTGACGAGAAATATAAGTTTCGCTAGTAGTGGTTGTTTAAAGGATGTTTAATGCAATAGAAGAGGAATCGGAATTGAGTGAGGGAGATAGTGTTTTGATATAAATAGATTCAGAGATACGTAGTCACACACCATATTCTCAATGGATATCAAAGATTCAAGGTATGTTTCTCATTTGATCCGTTTGGTTTTATATCGATTTTTTTGTTGTTTTTTAAATTTTGTATTAGCCAGTTTTTTACTTGTTTTTTTTCTGTGCAATTTTACTTTACTTCTTTTCTTAAATCGTTGTATTTTACTCCCCTATAATTATAATTTGCGGTGATCACTTAAACCTATTTTGTATATTTGTAGATCTTAATCTGTTTTCTAGAGCCAGACTATGATCTTTAGGTCGAAACGTTGCACTACTCAATTGTAATAAAGATTTGTTTGATGTTCGATTTAAGCCTACTCCTCGCCATTGTTTTCTTATTTAAAATTATATAGATATATATAGCCAAAATTAATTAATTTTCAAAAGCCGCAGGGATCAAAAACATTAATGTCTTTCAATACAAAAATGCGAAACGAAATAGTTTGTCCCAAAATAGATCCACTGCTAAGAAAAAAGCCTTTATTAGATGCTATGCAAAAATTGCGTTAAAATCCGAGTAAACATTGGCGAAAAATAATAAAGGAATACAATTGTAACTTGCGTGGGAAAGTCTATCTTCTAGTTTTTTTCTTACATATGTGTAGTGAACACCAGGCATTCCACTTTGATAATGCTAAAATAATTTATTTTTCTTACAATTATATATATATATATATATATATATATATATATATATATATTTAGACGCCTAATAGAATGGGCTCTCATAAAAGGAAATTCCCAACTTCAATTCATCCGATGGTCAATTCAACACTAATCTCTTGATAATCACGATTCATTCGACCTTCGCTCAAAAAGGTCTTCCCGCACAATATATATATATATATATATATATATATATATATATATATATATATATATATTTATGCAGGATAGATTGAAGTCGACAGCAACGGCTGCATTGTTTCCTATAGCTTCGACTATAGGTTCAACAAATGGCTCTAGGCGAGTAAAATGTCTCGGAGGAAGCATTTATAGATTTATGTTTAAAAATATCTTCAACATCATTGTAAAGAAACGGACCAATGAACAACATGAAAATACATGGATTTGTTTAAAAATATGTTCAAAAACAATAAGTTGATATTGGGTATAAACAAAAGGAGGAAAAGGTTCAGGATTCTGGTTCCATGCGGGGGCGTTGCAGATTCTGGCAGCGTCTCGTTGAAAAGATAGTCTTTGCTGGAGTTGTGTATTGATTGAATGGCCTTTGGCAGATCATAACTGCCTCAGCCATTCGGAGTCTTAGGTGGTCAGGATAACGGAAGATGATATGGGTGTTTTGGGTAAGCGTTTCTCTTGTAATTCACGTATGATGCGTTGCGGCATGTCGATTGATATCCCCGTCCTGGAGCTGCATCGTCACCCTGCGCGACAAGGTTGTACAAGTCATCCTTATGTATTTACAGTTGCAGCGAACGCAGTCACCGTCATTGCTTCTTGTACGGGGTTCGTTGCGGTGAGACAACTGTTCTTCATGACGAGGGATCGTGTTTTTCTGGTCTTGTAATATATGACCAAGTTTATTTTATTGCGGCCGGTCCTTGTAGCTAGTAGGAGATCTAAATATTTTTCGGTATTTAATTTTTTTTCTTCATTTTACCTAATTTGTCCCATTATTTTTCCTTATTTTTCCTAATCTACGTTAAAACATGGATGAAAAATTGATTTCATTGTCCTATTTGTGATTTCCTAGTAGTTTTTTCGGTTTGCTCTCGAAATATGTGTATCGCATCATGCTTCGTACGCATGCAGCTGCTATTAAATCCACATCG
>OZ018324.1:206975018-207144337 GCA_963969495.1 Ceratothoa steindachneri | reverse complement strand
AACGCTCAGGTTCAACTTTTCACACTCCCCTACCCCCAGATGCAACAATTGCAATAACAGATTTACTATTACACACAATTTTAACATTTTACCGTTTAAAATCACCAAAGAAACTTAAATTTGAGACCTAAATAACGCTAAACAAACTCCTCTCAGACGAAAGTACTTGAATATTAAACCTCCTCAAAATTTAAAGGTAACGAATATTTAACTTAAAATATAACACATAAATTTCAACCTATTTCCAAAACAACCAAGTCCAAATAGACCCACATGGGTTTACAATCTTTTAAAAAGAACCACCCCAAATATGCCTTTAATAGAACTCAGAAAGGTCTCTCATCATCATCATCTTCACTAACTCTATAATTTAAGAAGGGGATTTTTTGGAGTATTTGAATAATAATTTCATTTTAGTTTGGTTATGACTTATGTTGTTTTATCAGAGTTATTTCTAATAATTCTAATATCCAAAAATATAATGGTGAAGTTCAGAAATAAATCTTTAACGGCCGTATGCTAAAACAAATGTGAAATGCGCATTTGAGCGAAAAACATATTTTTTTAAAGTATTTTACATTTTAGCCTTTTGCATATAATAAATTTATAAATGATTGTGAAGCTACACTAATCTAATAAACGTGCATTTCACATTTACCTTAGCATAAGGCCGTACTAAGTTCCAAAATTTGGTGAATTCCTTAAAACCCCACGAATTACAAATAGTGAAATTTAGAAAATTTATTTTTATATATCTTGTCTATAACAGAATTAAAAAGAATTTAACCATTGCTGCTTTTTTTAGATTTTAGATTTTAATCTTAGGAGCTAACATGTTAAGGAAAAGGGGTGGCTCCGGAGAACTTTATTCCCTAGTAGTCCCTAGCTATCGTTCCAAATGGCTTCTGTTTTTTAGCTTAGGAGACTAAGAACTATATCTACTTTGTCTCTTATGCTACTGTCGTAGAATGACCATTTTTTGTTCTAACAGTGTTAATATTGATATCTTAAAGAAGAGAGCCGTTGGAAACACGTAAAGATATAGAGAAACGCACAATAATTCCCAAAATAAACTTATATTTTAACTTTAACAATTTAATACACAAAATTTAAACATTAACCACAGTAATACCCTGAATATTATCATACACAAGAATTAATTCAATTAGTTTGACCCTCTAAAATTGGTTAATTCCACTACACACATCAATATATTAGATTTAGGCTTACGGACTCTACTGGAGTTTAAATCCCTCAGGAATGTTATTGTCTCACGACGCGTGCCGCCTGGACAGATGTAGGTGGGCCGGATTACGAGGTCCTTTTGGCGAGGGTAGCAGCTGGGGGGTCCACATGGTATTCAGGGGGGGGGGGGGTTCTTCAAGGACGAGAACCATTACGGTGCTTTATGCGGCACCAAGGTAGTGGTGGTTTCTCTGGCGAGAGTGAGTCGAACTTGGTTCTTAAACCAAGTTAAGTTGGAGTGCGCTGTGACCACCGAGTAACGAGCTCGAGGGGGGAGCTTTTCTCCTTCGTTACTTAATTTGAGCTTGGAAGAAACAAGTCTCCAATTTCTTATTTGACGTGAAATTGAATCTCCCTCTCCTGGGGGAGATCTTGCATTTTAACCTTTAGGTCTTTCATAGCGCCGAGTGGTGCAGTGCTGCAGTTACACGCTTGACCCGACGAGGCCTGGGGCCGGATGTCTTTGCGGTAATCGCCTCGTGACTCCACCACGAGAGAATGGGGGAGTGACGATTCCCCTACACCTCCCTTTACTCCTTACATTCTAAAACTCTTTTAAAATCCCTCTTATGGCAGTACCTCATTTATTTTTCTTAATACTGTCATGCGTAAAGATCTCAAGCTTTCCCACTAAAAAAAACTCAACCTCACTTTTGTAGGCCATCTCATTCATAGATGCCCCCATTAGCTCTATTAAATTTTCAACTGCCCTCGTCATTCTTCTAAGCCTCCAAGTCATAACAGCCCTCAACCATTCCTGCCCAACCTCACACTTATTTATTCCTCAGCACTTGCACTTCCTCAGTAATCCTCCTTAAACGATATTAAATAGCCAGGATACATGTTGCAACCCTGTCTTACCTTCCTTATTTTTGTCACAGCTGTCAATCAGGACAATTTCACCATAGATCTTGCTTATTAGAACCTGATTTATCTTCAATTATCCAATAGTTTGCCATTCAAAGATCATCAGCTTTCTCCTTACACAAGAACCCATCATATTCTTTATATCACTTATCTCTTGCTGTTCGAGCCATCTGTGTGAGTGCAAATACAGGGTGACCCCCTCCAAATGGGCATCAACCTTTGATAGGCCTGATTGCGTATTTTGTGCATGGATTGAATGAAACTTTGGTGATAGCTAGTCTATTATGTTTAAAAAACATCATATCAAAACATGAGGGTCTTTGAACTTTTCTTCTTTATTCTAGAGCACTTGTTCGAAATGACCTCCATATGGCTCTGTGCATTTCTTGAGTGCAGCACAAAGTTGTCCATGATGTCCTTATGAACAGACTGACTAATGGCTCTGATCTCCTCCCTGATGGCTTCTTTGAGTTCCTTGATGGTCTTTTGTCTCCCTGCGTACATTGTTTTTAAGGTAGCCCCAGAAAAAGAAATCTGGGGGCTAAGGTCTGGGCTGTGAGGTGCCCACGCAAAATTAGTCTAGAAACTGATCACACGGCCAACAATGTTCTCTTTCAGCCAATCTCTGGACCCGCACAGCCTTTATCGGCTCTGAACCACCTGCTTCTTTCTTATAAATCCCTTAGTTATCTTTCTTATGGGGTCAGTCAGATTTTCTCCTTAAACTTGCATTACACTCAACACACCTTTATCCAAGGAGTTCCTGCATTTACCTTTCTGCTGTTTATAATGACCCAACGCACCACTTTTTTGGTCTTCATGCCGTCCTCCAGTTTCTATTTCCTTACAACACAGACAAAAGAGTCACTCCTTAAGATAATCATCAACTCGCCTTAACATCTCATTGAGAGTATTCTCTAACTCAGTTTTTCCTTCACTTTTTATATTTCGTTTACGACCGCTTCATTACCTATTTCCTTCACATCCTACTATATCACTCGGTTCACACTCTCAAAACAAATGATATTCATATTCACGTCCTCTTTCATACACACATAACAACTCAAAAGGTGCATACTATTGACATGTAATTTCGACCTATACATTGATCAGAATTATCTGCCATTCTTGCCGTTGATGTTCTCACTCTATCCATTCTCGCATAAATACTCACAGCCAATACACTAACTACTCGATTTCTGAGCCCATGGCCACACTTCTTTTCCTTATACTCTCAAGCATTATGACATACTTTCCTTTTCTCATTGATTTAATAATATTTCTCCTTTACTTTTCTCGTTATTCCCACCTTACCTCCCCCATCCCCAATATACATTTCCTATTCCATACACCAGTCGTCTCACGTCATTTAAGAACCATTCTTTCACAGCTTCACTTCTATCATCACTGCTACCACACTACTACACCTCTCGCACTTTTGCCCTTACTAATCTAAGCTACACCCACATAATTCTCGAGCTCACACATACATTTTCAACCATTACATATATGTCATTTCACAATTAAAAGCACTATCACACCTTCTTTTCCTACCACTCTGATATACACTTGTTTGCATTCCCTCCAACACCAGGTCTTCAGTCCCTTTCATACTTGTCGCACATAGAGCAGGCACCTGAAATTTCCGTTTTAAACACTGACTAACACTCACCTCTTTGCCAAGGCACACATCTCACTTATATGATATACACACAATCGGTTCCGCCATTTACCAGCCTGAATGAAAGGGCCCTGTGACATTCTCGCTCATTACTGGTATTTCGTTTAACTCTCACAGTAACAAGATTTACTGGTGGGAGGCTTCCCAGATTAGAGTCCTTTGGCCAGGCTTAGTCGCCTTTACTACAGATGACGTAGGACTGCGAGCATATGTAGTTAGACTTTCTGTTCCTAATATAACCACATAAAAATAATTATAATAATAAATAAATTAGGCTTTATAGATGAGTCGCTAAGAGGTTGAATGTGGGAATGTTGAATCAATATCTCTCTCAAAGAGTCATGTTGAATTTTCATGTGTGTTCGATCATCTGATTTATGATCAGCAGTTTTCGTTGGTGAACAACCTCTTTAATTAATATCTCGCCTTTCATAAATTCCAAAGAGATTTTTTAATTTTGAAATTTATCACGGTGGGGGTCAGGGGGGTTATTTCATGGGAAAGCATTAAAAACTACTCCGAGGTCAAAAGTAAATTTCCGTAACTTCACTCAACTTGGTTTAACTTACGTTGGTCTCATTTCCTTCAATCTAGACCTGCCACCAAAGTCAAGAAGGAAGGTTTTGTGCGAAACGACGACACAACTGCAATTCCCGATTCCGTTAGAACTCGCCGCTCTTGAAAGCTCCATCAATGATTGGTAACCATTTCCTTTCTACCAATTATTCAGCAGAACTCCCTTATAAGCACGGTTGGGCTCCATCACGGAGAGGTAAAAGTGTGGTGGAGGTTTGCACTTTTAGGAATATATACAGGAGGATATGCAAGAGGCAAGGTGCATTGATAATGGTTTTGTTTATTTTCTCCCTTAAGTGACTCACCCCAATTTTGTGATGTGTCATATTTCTTGTGATGTTTCCTTTTCCTATCTTCGAATATTTCCTTTCCCTACCTTGTGATAATTCCTTTCTCTATCTTTTGATATTTCCTTTTTCCATCTCTAAATATTTCATTTTCTTCTATGTTGTTATGTGAGGAATGTATACACGTGGGTAAGTGACCACGTGCGTAAATGTACAGTCACAAGATAATTTATCATAAACGGCACTGTTCTTTTATCTATTAATACACAGTTGGGTTTCCTTTTTAGATGATTCCCTTTCAATTAGGCTTCTTTGCTCCCATTCTTTTGTAACTTTTACTACTTCTTACCATACTAGTTTTCCTGAACACTCTAGAGAACATTTTGGCAGAGGTGGTTGAACTGGTTTCTTTTTAGTTCGCACTACTATTGTTATTATTGATAATGATGTCAATCATCTTCTCATTATATTAAACCCATTCATGTTTTTTCTCAACCAGGAAATAAAACCGTAGTTTTCACTCTCATTCTTACCTTTAATTTGTCAAGCGATTTGACCAGAACTCTGAGCCTTTGCTTTCAACACCTCATTGAGTCGTTGTTTTTGGCTTTTGCTATTTATTTTTGCTCTTATGTTACGAAAAACGGGCAAATGACATAATCCATTTTCGACTCTTTTCCGATAGTAGCTATTGTTTTGTTTCCACAATTATTTTCATTTTTCAAAGATTGTTTCACTAATGTATTATTTTGTAAGACATTTTTTTTTAAATGATCCAGCAAATGAGGGACCTTTGTTTACGTCTCAGGTAAATAAGGGCATTCACAAATACCTATTTTTGGTCTTTCAATTTCTTTGTTAGATTCCCGGTCATTGTATCGATACTCAAAGGCTGTTAACCAGTACTAGTGTATCCCGGTGGCCTTTCGTGGGTCTTTGAGGCTGAGAATTTAGGTGCGTCCTCCTGGTGCCGAGAGTTAGTTTCGTCGAGGCTCTCGACGTAGCTTCATTAATGCAAGATCTTTGAGAGCACTTATTTTCTTCCTTTTTCTCTCGTTTAATTGTATTATATCTGTTTGTCTCTTTCTTCCCATTGATAAATAAATTCCTCCATGGTAGAAGAATAGAAAGAGATCCTTAGATCGCGTAGCAAAAGTGCATATGGATGACTAAGGAAGAGAGGACCCCTTTCATCGGTAGAAGAGGGGATGAACGACTGCATTGCTCTCATCGATCTCTTCTTGTGCTAACTGGGCTTGGCTTGAGCGGATCCTTCTTTCTTTGCTGTTCCTTTTTTTGTAGTTCTGTAGAACTCCAACTTTGGGGAGTGACTCGTCGGAGAAGGAATGATGAACTGGACAGAGAAGGAAAGAAAGAATTGAGGAAATTGAGGATCCTACAATGAAAACTTGGAAGAGAGTGGTAAAGCAGAGTTGAATACCCCACTATACTTGAAAACTTGAGGAATGGCAGGCCCTCTCCTTCCGTGGCTGAACCCAGCAAACGTCCATCTTGCTGCAGCTTTAACCTGGAGGATTGCCTGCGCTCCCAGTGCCACACCTTTTTGACCTACTCCACCTTCACCATTTTCTTTATAGATTTATTATTACAAATATTCCACTGGAGATACTCTCCATGGTGTTCGCTTTATATTAAAAACACAACATCAAGACAACGCTACTACAGAGGCGGAGGTGGTAATCCCAACCCCTGAGGATATTCAATCGCCTGCAATAAAGAGCGATGTCTTCGTCTCCTTACCTCTTTCTTGATAAAGAAGGTCACATCTTCCTTGATAATCAAGGTCACATCTTCATCGATAAAGAAGGTCACATCTTTCTTCATAAAGAAGGTCACATCTTCCTTGATAATCAAGGTCACATCTTCATCGATAAAGAAGGTCACATCTTTCTTCATAAAGAAGGTCACATCTTCTTTGATAATCAAGGTCACATCTTCATTGATAAAGAAGGTCACATCTTCCTTAATAAATAAGGTCTCATCTTCCTTAATAAAGAAGGTCACATCTTCCATGATAAAGAAGGTCACATCTTCCTTGATAAAGAAGGTCACATCTTATATGATAAAGAAGGTCACATTTTTCATGATGAAGATAGTCACATCTTCCTTGATAAAGAAGGTCACATCTTCCATGATAAAGAAGGTCAGATCAACCCTTAATAAAGAAAGTCACATCTTCCTTGATAAAGATCACATCTTCCTTGATAAAGAAGTTTAAATCTTCCTTTTATAGGAAAAAGGTCACATCTTCTTTGATAAAGAATGTCACATCTTCCTTGATAAAGAAGGTCAAATTTTCCATAATGTAGGTCACATCTTCCCTGATCAAGAAGGTCACATCTTGCTTGATAAAGAAGTTAACACCTTCCATGATAAAGAAGGTCTCATCTTCCTTGATAAAGATCACATCTTCCTTGATAAAGAAGGTCACATCTTCCTTTTATAAAGAAGGTCACATCTTCTTTAAAAAGAAGGTCACATTGTTCATGAAGAAGATGGTCAGATCTTCCATGATAAAGAAGGTCACATCTTCCTTGATAAAGAAGGTCACATCTTCCTTGATAAAGATCACATCTTCTTTGATAAATAAGTATAAATCTTCCTTTTATAAAGAAGATCACATCTTCTTTGATAAAGAATGTCACATCTTCATTGATAAAGAAGGTAACACCTTCCATGATAAAGAAGGTCTCATCTTCCTTGATAAAGATCACATCTTCCTTGATAAAAAAAGGTCACATCTTCCTTGTTAAAGAAGGTCTCATCTTCCTTGATAAAGATCACATCTTCCTTGATAAAAAAGGTCACATCTTCCTTGTTAAAGAAGGTCATATCTTCCTTCATAATGAAAGTCACATCTTCCTCGATAAAGGAGGGTACATCTTCCTTTTATAAAGAAGGTCTTATTTGATAAAAATGTCACATCTTCCTTGATAAAGAAGGTCACATCTTCATTTATTAAGAAGGTCAAATCTTCCTTGATAAAGAAGGTCACATCTTCCTTTATAAAGAAGGTCATATCTTCTTTGATAAAGAAGGTCATATCTTCTTGATAAAAAAGGTCACATCTTCCTTGATCTTTACTACACGGTATCCACCCTACCACCCCTTCCTTTCATAATTCTTCCTAAGTACGTATTTTTCACTTTTCATGTTAATTTACTCCACATTTTCCTTTATGTCTGTCCTTCCCCATCGGGCCAAATTGCTGAGAACACAATATCGTTGCTTACGGCTTTTTTTTCCCCCTAAGAAAATAAACCCCTCGATAATACCCCAATAATTGGCCCCGGTCTTTTGCCCTTTCAATCTTGCAACGGAGAAGCGAAGATAAAATGGAACGGAGGAAAATGGTAATTTTGCCTCAAATTATACGATTTGAGGCGAATCTTCAACTATTTTTCAGGGGCAAATTTTTTTGGGAGGATGGAAATTGTAAATGATTGGTTATTTTTATCCCTTTTGGGGCTTACTTCACTCTTTAATTTTCCATCTTCTCAATTATTCTATTCTTATGAATGTTGTTGTATAGACGAAACTTTGTGTCGACTTCAAAAATGATTTATATATTTCAAGTTTATTTTCAAGTTACCTACACACACACTAGAAATTATAATTATATTAATATCAAAGTTAAAAAGATTAAATGTAACATATAAGAGAAAGATAGACAAGGAAATTCGATTACCCTAATTCGCCTATTTTCACGATGATTCACTTACGAGGAGGTCTACACTCACAAAGAGGTCTGTTTTAGTTTTCAGAATTTGTGAGCTACTGGAAAGTTGTGAGACTACCAGAACCATAATACAATCTTGAGTCTCCTCTTTAGTTTACACAAGCTATGACTTCCAACACATCTTTACTTCACCTATCACAGTCACCATCCTCTCTGCAGAACCTTTTTCTGAGGGAGACTTGGTAATATTTTCCTTTTTAAAATAAAGCGAAGATTTATTGGAACGTGAAAGCAAAAACTAGTAAATGACACAATATTGTTCTTTTATCCAATTTAGGAAATCGAAACCGAACTCACTCTGCCAACGTGACGCCACTCGAGGAAAGGAAACCCCGTACCTCTCCGGAACCCACTCAGAACCTGTAGCATCTGCTGTTTTAAGTAATTGGTTTGATCGCCGGAAATCTCATCTCTAGTCGCATTTTCCGTCCTCAAGTGCGACCATTAAAGAGAACTGGTCTCTCTCAGCGCTTCGAAAACATCCTCTATAAGGAGCTGTCTTTTATGGTGCTAAACCCATCCAGCTTCAGTTTTTAAAGGCAGATTTTGTGGGGTATTCATAGTTCTGTGGATTTCTGCTTATTTTACCCACATTTCTGAATTGCGTGGATTTAATAATCTGTCGTGAGGAAGGAAAATATAAGTAGGAGTCACTCAAAGAGAAAGAAAAATGTTAAGAAAGTAATTCTGCCTTTTTTCGAGCACAGGTAATTAGGTCGGTGCAAAATTGTCAAAGTTACCGTATTTAGCAAAAGAACGTGGATTTAGTCTCTAAAATAGTACAAATGAATGCTAATTTGGAGACTGATGGTCAGAGACAAAAAATAAAATAGTGAAATTCATAGAACGAGCAATTAATTGGTTTGATTAATCCAAGCTTGGAACTAATGCCCTAGAGAGAGTGAGAGAGAGAGAGAGTGAGAGTGAGAGAGAGAAGGAAAAGATTCGAAAACAATTAAAAACCAACAGGAGAAATCTGCGTGTCATTCTCAAAATAAGATAATAAACAAAGTGCTCAAGGTACAGCAGGTGAAATTGTGTTAAAAGTGCCTGGTCGGGTAACCAGAACTTTAGAGTGAATGATCAACTAAAAAAGGGAGGAGACGTAGCTCTCCTAAAACCTGATCCCTTTTGAACAACGCGGGCATGTTCGGCTATGAAGCCCTTAAGAGTCATTGGGAAGGGCAAGGAAAGATGAATTTAGATCTTAAAGGCTTTCGAAGCGAAACTGGAAGCTCCAAGTCCACACAAGAAAGGGACTATAGACTGATGAGTGGCTCTGCTTCCAGTACCCCTTAAAGGAGATCCCCTCTTATAATAAAAGTAGGGTAGGTTTACGAAATATAAAGGACATAATGCTAGGGAGAGTTGCAATTAATCTCTTCTTTAGCCAGGTCTATTTTTGCTTCTTATTCATAAGTAAACAATTCCAACCTGCAGTCTGTGGCCTACGCCTATTAGGAGTCGGTTATCTTAACTAGATTCCTTGGTTCTGATTTTGGAGATCATGTAACTAAATGATGTCCATTTTTTGGCTGCGCCTGCTAATTCCCTCGAAGCATCATTCCTTAGTGATATTTCTAACATTATGTAGAATTACAAGCACACAATATCGCACGTTACACAGATGGTACTAAATGCACACGAAAAAAGGAAAGAGGATGATAAATAAAATGAGGATACATCGACTTAATGATACAGAGGAAGGTTCGACTTAATGATACAGAGGAAGGATCTCATTTTCCCAAATTGTAATTAGGAGGATCAAAACCGCGTTCAAATAATGAAAATGTACGCACCTAAAATAATAAAAGTTATCATTTAAATTCATGTGCTTAGATGTATATAGACAGTAGTGAATAGTAGGGACCTACCCATAAAAGGAAGCAATTATATTACAAGAAGCGTTTCTGAATATGATTTTATTCCAATCTTCCACAATTTCTAAAAAGACACCGAATGTGCATATACGAACATATTTATCAAGGCAAATTTTAATTAAAAAAAGGGAACCTACTTCATTGCCTTTTTGTTACTTTCACTCGCGACAGAGTGGAAATTCCGGCTTCCAATTTCTACAATTTAAGGTCTACACCTCAATTATATTCTCACAACTTGAAGTATTCTTCCGTAATAGAAACGAAAGAACTTGGAATCCTTTATTTCATTTTCAAACATTTAGCAATCTATAGGCCTGCATTAGTGTCAGAAGCTGAAAAAAACAGTAGAATGATGAAATACCTCTAACACCAGACTTGCGAGATTATCTCAGTTCTTCATCAAATTTTGTTATTAAAGTCTCGACTGGTCGCAATATAAAGGTCAAGGTCTCTCCGAAAGTCCAAACCATCCTTAGTGCCATGCCCTCAAGGGCCTCACCTAACAAATTGCAGCCAAATACAGCAACCATGCAAGATTCTCTCTTCTTACAGCGAAATGTTCTTACCTTTCCCGCAAATATTCCCTCAGTCTGTCGTGTCTTCCTTAGCTAATCCACTCATCTTCCATATTACCTATCAATACATCACTCCATTTCATGTACCAGTCTATTCTTTTTACACATATCTGTATCATCTTGAACCATTTTCCTCAAACACTTCAGTAATTTTCTTTACAAATCTACGAACCTCTTTCATACATGTACCATCCCTCATTTCTTTTAAACGGGCCTAATTCACTCTTGATTTCTCTTCTCCCACACAACAATTTCATCCGTATTTGTATTACATTGAAATTGATAGGAAAGATGCCCTATTCAGAATTTCTGCCACACTCAACCCTCAAACCCTTTCCATTCAAATTTGTTCTGATATAATATAATTCCCTTATATTTAGTATTCAATTCCATCCAAACATTTCCAAGATCCCGAAATTCATTAAGAGATTCCCCATCAAAACCCTGGAGAGCCACCTTAACTCAATCACGCCGAAATTCAATACACATTCTACTTCTATTCCATTGCAAGCAACATTAGATCTAGCTTACTTTACTTTCCACATTCGTAATCTCCCATTTTCAGTTGAAAACTGTATATAGCTTTGTGTTGAAATTGATTTTGACACACATGGCCTCGAACAACAAGCCATTTATTCATAATGGGGTTACAGGGTGCTAATCGAGACCGAGTATTGTTTATCATCTACCCAGTGATTTGATTTTGAAGGTCTCTTTACAAACTATCTGAGAAGGTGAGTCTCTGGATCAATTGTGACCACCAAATAATTTGTTTTCTCTCCGGTTAGTGCATATGTACCATATGCAGAAATGGTAATTGGAGTCGAATCATCGTATTTTTCCTTAAATGCATTTTATTCTATTTTCATGTGAAATGGTATTTTCCCTAGTTAAGTAGGAAAAAGGCACAAAAATGGAATTTGGCGATAATAAGTACCGTCATCTTAAAATTCTGGCGATAATTTGGGCGACAAAATTATCGCTTAAAATTGTGCAGGCTATGCGTCAGTGAGCATTATTATTTTTGATGTGCCAGCGTATCTTGTTCATAGTATAGCTTTATATTGTTGTTTTTAGTATTTCCATAAATAAGTCGGATCAAGTAAAGATAGTACCTCCCATTTTATCAAGCACAGATCATCCCTCCTAAAGTTACAATAGTAAAGCTAATCCATCTCAACGATAAAATAAAAAGAAATAACTGTTAAAAATTTATTTAGGAACACATTTGTTAGAAATTTTATTTTAAAACAAAACAAAATTGTAAATTTTGTATAATTCTAGAAATTAAATTTTAATAACTTAATCAAAACGGTATTGGCGGACAATTGAATCGCAAAAATCATCGAAGACATTGTATTTATGTGTTTAAAGCCACAGAGATTCCTGTAGATATGAGTTTAGCATTTCTCTTTTACATCCTCCCAAGCGTTTAATTCTTGCTTATTCCAATAGCTTTAAAATGACGATGCCATAACCTCGAATACCTCACATTTTACAAAGTAAAAGTCATCCCTCCTCCAATTAACCAAATAAAGTTAATCCCTCCTCCTTTGTCTTAGGAGGGACTATCTTTACTTGACCTAAAAAGTCTTTTTACTTAATGAAAAACTAACACTATTTCACTTCACACCTAACGTTCGGTGCAATCGTAGAATTTTATTTTTAACCTTATTGAGGTGAAATAATGTCCATTGGCCATCAAAAAGTTAATGACTCCTCTTAGGAATATCGGAGAAATTTTAAAGGCCAAGAAAGTGGCCAGAGAGCAGTCGAATTCTTTTTCCTTGTTCCATATTTTTATGATTTTCCACTGGGTGTGTCTACATGAGCTATAAAACCTTTGAGTGCGCGGTTCGAAGAACCGATTTTGGGGGTTCAATCCTTCACGTTTATATCATTCTTAGGACAGATTGAAAATGATACTCAACAGTCCGATATTATCTTAGTCCTAGGACCGATGCTTTTTTTCTATATATTTGGTCAAGGTTTCTTTATTTGTATCTGAAATAAAGACCTCGAATTAACTGTTTTTTAGTTAGTGTGGCTAAAAGAGTTGAAAATTCGCCTCACCTTCTACGCAATTTTAACTCATATTTTTTCTTCATCAGCAGCATCAGGAAAACCTTTTTTACTATGGGCCAATGTGTTTGGATTTGAAAATTGTTTACTATACTTTTTTTTTTATTTTGATTAAAAAAATTAAATTTCTCCCCAGGAGGAAGTATGGGTGCACTTGTGAAATTTCATTTTTATATTGAATAAATTATTGTAAAACCACATTATCGTTTTTAAAACTCCTTAACCCACGCGCACATCATACCCTTTGCACCCTTTCAAACTAGTTAATTTTTACATATGTAACATCTAATTAGTCAAAATGATGACAGCTACTAAAATTTATTAACTATTTGAAATGTCACCTTAGTTATGGAACGCCCATTTAAATGGGCGCCTCAGCTTACAGTATGTATCGAATTTTATTGAGGCTACAGTTTACCTAATGGCACACATACACATAACAAAATACTAACAAAATAATTTATTCTTTAAATATTGACAAATCAAGTATATATATATATGTATATATATATATATATATATATATATATATATATATATATATATATATATATAATTATATATATATATATATTTATATATATATATATATATATATATATATATATATATATATATATATATATATATAGAGAGAGAGAGAGAGAGAGAGAGAGAGTTGATTGTAAATAAAATTACAAAGATTTTTATTATCATTTATTAGATTGACAAACTTATTTTATTATTTTTGCTTAGAATGATATTGGACCTAGTATTGAACATGCAATGCCACAACACACTT
Organism: Ceratothoa steindachneri; assembly: GCA_963969495.1. Classification (NCBI taxonomy): domain Eukaryota; kingdom Metazoa; phylum Arthropoda; class Malacostraca; order Isopoda; family Cymothoidae; genus Ceratothoa; species Ceratothoa steindachneri. The sequence goes on along the minus strand of OZ018324.1, from coordinate 207,130,603 downwards.
TGTACATTTTAGTTTGACATTTTTTTTATAAACACCACACCTCCGCTGTATTTCACCCATCACAATGTTATGATTAATTCTGACGTACCGTATTGCATCAGGAGTTTTGAGTGATACAAATTTACCAAGCACATCGGCAGTTTTTAGAAGAACCTGTACAACCTCTCTTATGAAGTCTAGTCCAACGATGTTATTATGGATATTTCGGTAAAGAATCCATCTATTGAAAATAAAAGCATTTAGAAGAAATTTATTAGTGGATCGGAATGTCACTCTATACTTTGCTCGAAATTGACCCAACAGGTCCACTCCTCAAATACATTGATTGTAATGTTGTAGTATCATTGTTTGTGGTAGAACTACTACTCAACTTGATTTCATGGACCATCGCTTGCATTCACCCATACTAAGAGAATTGGCATCCTTTCTAATTATAGCAACAGTTACATCACTAATGTTTTGCCACTGGCAAACTATGATCTTTTTCCTTTGATCAATTGCCACTTCTTCTTCACCTCTCTCTGTTTGTTTTTCATATCAAAAAGAGGGACACCTATAGTCCTATCCCTACGAATCGTACCTGTGAGATTTATATCTTCTTCCCGGAATAATTCAAGCAGAGGCAGAGTGGTAAAAAAATTATCTATGTACCCATGACTCGCTTTTGGAACTAGTTCCAATGCAAATGTTTTTACTACAGATTCACCAACACTCATACCTGTTTCGGGACCAGTATCCTTTCCTTTATATAGCTTAAATTTTACAAGAAAACCCTCATGAGAACAGGGGGACCATATCTTATACCTAAACCTTAAAGGCTTTTTCCGAATAAACTGTTTTAGCCCGTTTCGTCCACAATAAGGCTCTATTGGTTCATCAATTGCCCATTACATCGAAAGAGGGTGACAAAACTCTAAAAAACTTTGTTGAAGTGCTCAAATAATGGTCTAACTTTAAAATTTGATCTCCTACTGGTTCTTTAGTATTGTCCACAAAATGTAGGCTTTGAATAACTTCCTCAAATCTATTCACACTTATTCCACATTGAATGACAGCACGGTTTCGAGTATCTGCCTGTCTCGACCAGAAGAGCCTGCGGTTTTGTACTTGTAAATACAAATAGCTATAAGCAATATTCCAATATAAAAAATAATTGTCAAACAACTAAGTCATTATTATGCATTGGAAAATGTGCTCACCATATTATATCCAGATAACTGTAGGATACCCCAAACTTTATAGAGTTCCTTATCAAAAACTGCCAAATCTTTTCCAAAATTTTGTTGGTGAAATAGGTTTGTCTCTGATTTTATAAGATCCATTAGCTCATTGTTTCAAAACACTTTGAAGATATCATTAGGTAGGAGTCCTTCATTACACCATTTATTAAAAAAAAACTTGATTATGTGGCACTGGTTTCGATACCAGACTTGCATATATTTTTACCAAATTGGAGGTGTTCAATGTGTAAGTAAGCTTTTTAGACAACATTTTTGGTTTGGAGGTTGCATCTCTCTTTCCCTTTCTTTATCTTGCATATTTTTTTACGTTTCCCCTATTCAAAAAACAAAACAAACCATCAATATTTACTCTCTAATTATACAGTATATAGGGGCCTATATATCCTTATGCATACAATTTTTAACCACAAAATACAATTGTACATTAATTACATTTGTTCTACAGTACAAAATTTAAATTCTTACGTAGCTGAAATTCACTCACCCAAAATTATTGGAGAGCTCCATGATGAAGATGGCTCTCCATAAATATTTCGAATGTTAAATTCAATATGCGGACGATTTGCCAAAACCTTTGCTCCCAGAAGCTTTATATTTTCTCGCTAAATATGGACAAGCTCTTTGGCTGGGTCATCTACATTCAGGGTCCATGCCACCATCAGGAGGTTCCAAGGCTAGATCAATGCGTGTCGACTTATCATCATGATTATTAGAAAATGTGTGCAGATAGTCAACAGCATCTTCTACATTAACAATAAGCCTACCGACAAATATTGTATGGAAAATTTAATGAAAGTTTATATATAAAATAAAACTTTATATTTACCCTAGCATAACATTCCTGAGTATTAGGCCTAGGTAACGTATATCTTGTAAAAAATAGTACTGTAAAATGAGGCTACCTGGTATAAACTGAAATATTGTTTTCCATAGTGCCGATTTAAATGGGCAGCTACATTCAATCAGCCACAAAATTATATTATTAAGACTACAGGCAGTCTTTAGGTGTCTATATCATTAATTAATCACTTGTGTACAGTATTAACCGTAAATAGTAGTAAAGTATTTGTTATAGTAATAGTTAAAACATGGAACTTACCTTCTGGTAGACATTTTCTAATTGTATGTTCCATATGAATTGGATAGATGATGCTGCCAAATGAAATTTTAATGTTTTACATAAGCCTGTAATCATAGAAAATATAATTTAAAGGAAAACGTTAAAATTTACAGCAAAACGAAAAATGCATATATTGCTCCCATTTAAATCGGCCACATGCGCTCGTAGTTAAGGAAAATGCCTTTTTTAATAATAGGACAACATTTATAACAGGATTTGAATTGAAAATAAATTATATTTAATAACTACCGATTACAATTATGGTATTTTGATAGTTATAATTCTGTCAGGTATTAAACTTATAAAAAATTTCCGTTTGAGCTTTTCGATTTTATTTATAATTTCGAACCTTTTTTATGAGAAACAGCATGCAAAAGTTAATTTGTACTGCAGAATATGGTTCACTAGCGATAATTTTGAACCACTGCGCTGCATCTAATACAAGAAGGTATGAATTTACTCTATCAGTGTATTTGTATATCCAATGAAGATGACATAGAGAAATGAAATGACCTACTGACGCTATAAATATAGCTATAATAAAATTCCTGCACAAACAACCAACTCATCTCCTGTGTAGAAGAGTTCTTTGACAAGTCTCATGCATAACTTTAGAACAGAATTGCACGCAATGATTTGTATTTATTATCTTTAATTGGTATAGACTATAAGTATATTCAAGAAAATCTTTATTTAAGGTAACTAACCTACTAAGTTAGCCGGAAATCTGTATGTATCTTTATATGACAAATTTTATTTAACTGTTATTTAATAATAATAATAATGTGTATATGAACATAGGTATTTGATCCTAACCTTAGCCAGCTTTCCTCTTCTGATGTAGATTTTGACTTCATACTTGTCCTAATCACCTAAGAAATATTTAGTAGTTTTATAAGGTTTTACTCCTAGGTTCTCTTTAAGTGACAAATATTGCCATCATTTCCATAAGCTTCTTCACTGCCTGATTGTATTCATTCCCCTCAGTTTCTTCTGCTGTTTGTTTTGTGCTTAAAGAAAACCAACATCTTTCCTCATATAATAAGCATTAATGAAGCTTTTGAAACGAGAGGGTAGGTAAATCACGATGGTAACTTAGCAGAATTTGTTTAAAAATTAGTATGTTTACAGGTGTTGGACATTCTTTACCTGCAAGTAGTTAACAAAGTCTCGATTTATTTACCCTTCTATGAAAGATATAACATTCACCATTTTCCGAAATAGTTGCTTTTTTCAACTGTCAAAATGGCAAGTATTACATTTTTTAAAACTTATTACCCCAAATAAACATGAATAAAGATAGTGTGATTGAATCAATGTTTCAATTAAACGCTATTTAATAAAAAGGCCTATAAGAAATGATTGATTTAAAAGTATCCTCCAGACTTGTACAGATTAACATTAGATGCATCTTTCAATGGGAAAAGTTCTTTAACATCTGACTGCCATCTGGAAATATCCTTAAGATAGATGAGAAGGATTCGAAAAAACTTCGAATATTTGCCTAAAGAAATAGAATACTGCATATTCCCAAATGGTTTTCATCACAATGACGAGATGATGGATATGTCTGCGCTACAAAAATATGAAAGATAAAAGAAACAGACAAATTTATCATTGGAGGGAAAGAGTTATTATTTCCTTTCTCTTACCTCCCTATGGAAATCTCAGGGAAATATTTTATCCTCAAATGTCACATTCTCTCCTTCTGAAAGCTTTTGATTTCCGACGTTGTCTCACATTATTACCACGAAGAAATAAAAACCACCATAGTGGAGATAGGATTTTCTTTGTTTGAGAAGGGTCATTTCTAGTTTGGGGAGAAAGTATGGTTTGACTCCCTGCTTCAGAGTCCCGTCAGAATTATATAGCGCTGTTCTCTCAAACAAAATGTCTTGAAATTTAAATATTCTTTTAGGCCCAATTGCGTCTACCTGTCATTTTGTGTCAATTTTTCTTGAGGCAGAAGTCAGAAAATAACATTTCTTTATTGTAGAAAGATTCAGGAGCATTGTTTCACGTCCAGGTTCCTAGTGGATATGGGATGTCCTATTTTTATTACAGAACCAAAATATTTTCCATTTATTTTAAATAAATTAATAATAAATACGGTTTTTATAGATAATCTTCTCAAAAACTTTAGTGTGTCGAGGCTCTTTCACATTTCCATTCACCGTTTTGATATGCTTAAGCAGAGGACATTTCTTGCAACGCTTCGTTAAATTCCATGTTCTTTTTCATTCGTATTCACGGTTAGGTTAATATTTTGCCTAAACTCCTCTATTTAGCTGGTATGATCATCATTTCAATATTAGTATTATCAGGAAGTTAAAAATATAACTTGAATTTAAATCTCTTTTGACTTAAAAAACGAAACAACAAAACCACTCGATTGGTAGTCAAGCAAATTAATATATATTGACAGTTTATTTACCATCAACTAGGTCAAAATTACCACTGCCTTCACTTTCCAAATTTAAGAGAGAAATAATGTGATCTAGTATAAATAATTTAATGAATTCTATTCATTGGAAATTAGAGAAATACATTAAGAACACAATATCAAATTCGCCCAAGATTAAATCCTGGGAACGAAAGATGAAATATAGCTTTTAAAAGCCATTTCGCACTAGGCACAAATAGGGCTATTATCCTATAAATTTTAGACAAAGGCAATTTTAAGATAACATTTTGTGAGCAGAAGAAAAAAGGTTAATATTTCATTACATACTAATATTCGCGAAGTTTCGTAATTATATATTTCATAATAAACAAAATATATTTTAAATATACAAAGTTAGAGATGATTTACATGACTGACGGTCAAATTAGGGAAATTTTGAAATCATTATGATCATTTTTCAGCATAAAAATAAAATTCTATGAAACTAAAAGAAATGTAATCAAATATTAACTAAATGAGAACGATAACCACGATGTAAGAAACAATTTAGAAATATACAGAATTGTCAAGATCTTGTGATTAGTTGTATGAACAAACCCTGAATATTTAAATTGGTGAAAGGTTTCTAGCTACAATTAAAAAGGGTTTTGAAATACTTAGAGCAAATCTTTGTCAAGATAAAACATAAATAAGAAAGTAAATCACAGGAGCTAAAGACAAGTCTTTTTAAATATGGGCACGAAAATCAGAGGACCTTAGAATAGGGCTATTATTCTGTTGAGGAGTGTAGATGTGGGAACTTAGGATTAGCTAGTGTTACAGTTTATTTTAAATTGTAGTGACAGAACATAATATAGGAGATGTGATTATAAAGATAAATGATGAAAGAGCATGGATACTCTAATATTGGGTATTCTCCTTTCTCAAATATGTATGACTACCGAGATTGCTCATTCTCGCTTCGCACTTATCTTTACCTTTATTATTTTCATTTTTCTCTTTCCTACTAAGGCTTTCTACAAAATCTATCTCCTCCGGTCTTCCTTACCAAGCACTTCCGCGCCTCTGTTTAATTTCACTGAGACCAGAAGTGTGGAATGTTTCTCCAATTTTTCAAAGAAAGAATCACATCTGTTATCATTGATAGGCCATGTGACACATATATCGTCTGCATAGCGGAACCACGTTAAAGGATTGGGTAAAATGGGGGAAAGAAGATTGCATAATATCGGGAAAAGGGGATTGCCCATACTCATGCCATATTTTTGCCTGTAAAAACAATCTTCAGCTCTGGAAAAATTGTCTGTCACAAACAAACAATCTAATTTTACAGTTTTATTACACGGTAGGGGTAATGTCAGGTTGGACAAAGGCAGGTTTTTCATAATTACATCTGAAGCACTTCATATTCTTGGAAATTCCAATTGCATTTTATTTATGTAAATATTTATATTTTTTAGTTTTGTTATTATATATTATTTTTGTTCTATTTTAAATGACCCAGAACAGCATTTGGCAACATTTTTCTTCACCCATCCATCTGCATTAACTTAATCCCATCATCTGATATGGAGCCGAGGAAAGGTCAACTGAGCACTTTTCGCTGATCAAATCTCCTCCACAGAGATATATGTATCGGCTCTACCACGACAACTACATTCATTTAGTCATTATAAGATGTCTGACGACTTTTAATGGTCTTTCCCAGCTACTATCAGTGGTTTGCCATTTCATTCATATCCGGGGACTGATGTTGTTTTCCAAGAACTACTGTGAAGTTCACCTACACTTGTGACCTGCATCATCATTATGATGCTGGAAAATCACATCACGGGAATTTCTGTGTAAATCTCGGGCTGAGAGCAGCATGCAATCTCTCAAAACTGATTAATACTTGTTCGCATCATGGTCAATTAAAGGTGTTGAGACGACCCAGCCCTAAAGTTGATATGTTTCTCCATATCATTATTCAGCAGACACCATGCTTTAACTTTGGCAGTAGGTAGTCTGCATCCTAATGCTTCTCTGTCCTTCTGAGAACTCTAACGTTGCCTGAGTTCGAAAACAACAGGCGAGTCTGCTTCTGCTGAAGGTTGTTTAACAGCTTTTGAGGGGCTTAACATAATCAAGAAAGCGCTGCTATTTTTTCCCTTCATACCGGCTGACAACTTTCTTTCCCCTCTGGTTAAGAAGTTACAAAATGTAGATTTCACTGAATCGGTCAATATTTTTAGTAAACTCATTTCGTTCTACTCAAATAACTGTAAGTTTTCGTTTAATAATTATTTATTTCATAAAAATTGCATTCTTACGATTCGTTCTTTATCGCTCACACCATTTAATAATTATTTGGCACTTTTGCGACTAAATCACTCCGTGTACTCTTGATTTCCATATTGTTTGGTTATGATATAATGATGGCTTTATTTGCACATTGACAAATTCCAAATATGGGAATATTTTTCTTAATCAGTTGAATGCCCTCTCCCTTCTATTAAATTTCCATTTGAGTTTAAGTATAATGGAACCATTCTGTTATTCGTGCTCAAAATATTCGATTTACCAAAACCTACCACTTCTAGTTCATTTTCACTTTTATTACCACCATAGTTTTAAAGTTAGAGGATCCGTATTTTCTTCAGTTTAAACTGTAATTATTAAATAGATTTTTAAAAAACTCATTGATATTAGTTACAATATCTTCTATCCGCGCCAAATTCTTAGATTCTATAAATTCTACTAAAAAAATATTTTTTTCAAAACAAATAAAACACCTTCGTTTAATTATAAATAATTATCCGATCTTGCATTAGTGTGACGCACTTATTTAATATCTTACAACTCTCTTTAAGCAATTTAACATCTGTGCTTTACCTAAATATAGGTCTGCTTTGCAATTAAGTTAATTTACTGGTAAGAGAACGCAGGAAGGTACAGGCTGGTAACCTGTATCTTTTATAAATCCTGCAATGTCCTTCGAGGGCCCGATGGTAGGGCGAGCGGAGGTCGCCTTCATATAGTCCTTAACATGAGCACTGCCTTGTGGTTAAGGTTCCTTTTAAACTAAAGGCTAAGGGAGTCGTACCCCAACAGAAATACAACCCACAGAATAGGGCTACCATGCCACTGTGGTATCATTATGCTCATGAATCGCATGCAGAGATCGAACGGAACGGCCCCCATTACCCGGCAGCCCTATATTGGGCAGTGGGTGATAAGAAACCCAAGGTTTATCCAAGGTGATGGAATGGAGACGGTTCCTTAATTGGATTTCAGGTTGATGCATTTACCTTTCGGGAGATTTTATAAAAAGAAAGATCGTAAAATGATCATTAATTAGTTTATCCCAAATAGGAATATTTATTCAGGTGTGTTTATACTCGATCCTTTAATAAATAATTAGCAAGAGAACTTGTCTTCTAATTTATAGTAATTTACTTTAGTTCATTATCATGTGTTCGTTACACTTTGTTACAATTAGGAATTAAGCACCTGATATTCTCATTGATATAATGAGTCTTTAAATGTAACTTTTATTGTCTCCACTTCTGTTATATTCATTCCCCTATATGAGAAAAATGACCGTATGAGGTTAGAAGACTTCAATCAGCTTCATCCCACTCCTATCACTAATGCTTGGTTTTGATTTTATTTGGCAAGAGTTCTTTCTATCCAGCAAAGTGGAAAATAGACAAAAATTCATTCCCTTAAATTCAGGTTGAATAGGAATGCTGTGCATTTGTGAAGAATTATATTTACTTTGTTTTGATAGTGTCCAAACGCCACAGTAAATTATCCCCCAAAGGACAGTCGAAATTCCAGCGAGCTTATGATGACAGAGATGTGACAGAAGCTTGGAAGTGGTGCAATTTAACAAAGGGAGAGGCGCTCTAAATTTATCTTAGAGCATATTTTCTTTCATCTCCGAAACCAGGAGAATATTGTGAAATTGCAGCCTCTGCAAAATAAAAGCATGTCATTGCTTCTGAAGAGGATTAACAGATGTGTAACATAATCCTTTTTTAAAATTAAAGATTATAAAATATTACACTGTATACCATGAAATAAATGCCTAATGCTAAAATTCCTAAATGAAAATTGAATGAAAATACTCAAAAGATATTAGTTGAAAATAATCTGCAACTAGGTACATTATAAACATAATAGCCCAGGTATTCCCAATATAAAACGGGAAAGTATATATGGAGTAAAATAATCTGCAACTAGGTACATTATAAACATAATAGCCCAGGTATTCCCAATATAAAACGGGAAAGTATATATGGAGTAAAATGAGTTTAATATAATATAAAATGAATGAAACAGTATTGTATCATGTGTTGAGAGTAGAGGGCATACCTGATGTGATTAATAAGAACAGAGATTGAATAATGATGAACTTGCTTCATCCAAGATATGTGCAATTTTGTTCCAATCATCTCAGTATTTGAGCAGTGGTTTCATTAGGAATAAAAGGACTAAATGGGGTTGAAGGAACGATTGTCTGGATGCTCACATAATATAAATGAAAGCATAAAATATCTCGAAATATGACATAAAGGCACATATTAAGATGGATGTAATTTGATGATTCTTGTATAGGTCAAAATTGAAAGGAGAAAATGTTATATTTTAAAAAACTTGACCAGATACTTTGAAAATGAAGAATCTTTTCCATATAAATTCCTAGTTTAAAGGATGCTGTTGGGTTGGTGAGTTTGAAGGTTGGAAAGGAGAAACCGTAGAGTTCTGTTTTGTTTGTACATTCAAAGGAGGTCAAGAAGTTGGGTTCGAAAAAACGCACATGATGTTGGTATGTGTATGGCTGTATGCATTTTTCTGCATGTGCATAAAATTTGTTATGGTACCAGCACCATTTAGAAAGTGTGGGGGGAGGAAAAATTATGAGCAGCATGATTGGTTGAGGAATGAAAATTAGGAGAACGAGGATTGGGTGAAAAACGAGGATTAAATGCGTAGTAAAAATTACAAGGCTGTGAACAATGTACAGCGTTGTACCATATTTAGTATGATACCAGCAGATACTCTGGGAGTGAGAAATATTGTCAAGATAGGCGAAATAATGTCCAAAATTCGAATGATTCTGCCTTGCCTCACCCCTTGAACTGAAGTTCCCTCGTTGGTTTATTTTGCGGGAGGAACAACGGCGCCTTCCTCCCCGTCCACCCTGATCATGATTATGTCTCTCTGCAACCTCAGTTGAACCTTCAGGGCACGAAGATCGTTCTCTATCTTCTCCTGCTGGAGGCAAGGTCGTGCGCCGGGGAAGATGAGTTACATGGTGGTATAGGTCGGTTACTGAAGACTCCTTCGGTAACCGAACCTGCGAAATTGATAGATTAAGGGATGGATCTTGAGAAGTTGGGACAGTTTCCCAGCTAACATACGGATAAATATACGGCTCATCGGCTGCCTTGGTCATCCGCTCCACATTAGTGGGTGCCACCATGAGGATACGGGGTCTAATATTTTCGGGGATCCCACACATGAAAATTTCGGTGTGTAGCGAGTCAAAGAATTGTAATTGCACTCCCTTTGTTCGAATTAGATCTTTCAGGTACTCAAGAAAACGCGTAGGACGCCGATCACCAATTTGCTGTGTATTATTAAGAAGCTTCCTCAAATTCTCCACTTGTGACCTCCCGAACTCATTCCTAAAAACTTCCTTCCCAAGCTCATATCCTCACGCTTTCGAGCACAATGTCCTAAAAAAGAGTGAAAATACTTAGGGGCACATTCTGTGTTATATATAAAATCCGATTCTGGTCAGTGATGACGTGATGAATTAATATTATCTCAAACATCTCAAGCCTCTCTAATGGATTGCCAGAATCGAATTTTGGAAGGACGATGGAGGGAGGAAGAATTCGGAACTCTCCATCTTGTAAGGAAAAGGAACGATGTTTGCCGATGCAAGATTGGAGGAAGTGATAGGCGTCGATGTTGCAAGGTTAGCCTGTGAGATGTTCATGTCGATGTGGTCGAAGCGTGCATTAATGTATAAACTATCATGATCCTTAATTAGTATGAAAGTGTATAGTATTTGTGAAAAAAATGCAAGAGATAAATTGGGCTTGATTCATAGTAATATACTTTTTTTCTTTTAAGAAGATTCAACTAATTATTTATTTTACAATGAGGACGAATAAGATAAAATTTTAAAAAAGGATCCAATAATATCAAGTGGATTGAATTTTCTTTTAAGCGGCGGACAAAAAACGAGGAGACTCGCGTGAGGAAGAATTCTGAGGTTGTAAGTGATCCTAAAATGGCGCCGTCTCAAAACAACGAGAGTGCAGTATTATTTCTAATAAAATCATGTAACTAGACAAGGTCATATTTATGATACTGGCTATACCCTTCTACGTTGAGGAGTAGAAAAGAGAAATGAATGCTAATTACGATAATGGTTGAAGGAAGATTAAGAATACTAAATGAATTGAAATTAAATAGGGTCTGGGGGATGCAAATATTTACAACAGGTTATTTATGACGTGAACTTGCTTAGATAGCGAACTATACTCTGCGTAAAATATAGTTGAAAATGAAAAAGAAAGTTTGACAAGGTTGGCAACCACTGAATTATTCCGCTTTAGCTTTTAGGTATGCACAATGCCGAGATTTTGGAAAAAATTCTTTTATAGAACCGAAAATTCTTCCGTATACAATTTTAAGAAGTCCCTGGTCTTACCATTTTCTGAGTCCTTTTCCTTGCTTCTCCCCCTTTTGAATACGTTAAATATTTTTGTTTATTCAAATATCAGTCTACCATGTAAAAAAGGTTGATTCATAATGCTAACAATAGTATAGGATGGGGGGAGAGTTATTCTCTAGATTGTTCAGTTTATCCTGAGCAATACCTTGGGAAACCGTTAAATCATTAAGTGTACGCTTGACGCAACATAAATACACTATTAGAGGGAGTAATGAAGCAGCGCTTTCTTTGTCCATGTATCTGAAAACAGTCACCTTATCAATTGGAATTCGGCTAAATTTATTTACAAATCTGATGACTTTATTCAAAGAAATATTGTTGAATGCTCATTCATTAATTCTTCATCTAATTTTAATATATACCCTGGTCTTTTTAAACTAGACACTGTTATTAAGAGACTGATTTATAACGAAATTGTCCATTTGAAATCTTAGCCCTTTGATTTATTAATTTAGTTATGTCTCTCTTGTCTATTTTTATGTAATAACATTCGGGTATGTATGTGCCTAGTTATTCCTTGATGTTGAAGTGAACAAGTTGGAAGGTACTTGGAATACGCCTTTCATTTTCCTGTGGGTTATTTTTGGCATTTATTGCTCTACTCACCCATTACTTTGTGAGTTTCTCATATCCATATATATATATATATATATATATATATATATATATATATATATATATATATATATATATATATATATATATATATATATATATATATATATATATATATATATATATATATATATATATATATATATATATATATATATATATATATATATATATATATATATATATATATATATATATATATATATATATATATATATATATATATATATATATATATATATATATATATCTATATAGTGACTGTATACATTTATCTATTTCACCAATCAGAAATTGGGAATGTTAGTGACTAAACGATTAAATTCGAAAATAGAATATCCATTTTGCTACTTTAGTATAATGTGATGGTGTATTGTTGCGATGTAAGAAAATGTTTCAGCGCAAATTTGTTGGAATTAAATAATTGATGGTTGAATAAATATGAAAATAAGCAATTAAACGTGGTTTAAATGATATAAAACGCACAATGAACTTTCATTCTCCTCAAAACATAGTCAAATTCCTACGCCAAAAATTATGTGCTCAGAGCATAGGATCCTAAGGTCTAAATTTGAATCTTACCTCTACGTGCAATTGGTCGGAAAAATATTTATTGCTTACCTTACTAGACCGTTCTGATAAGCGGTTTTGTTCCATTGCTTTCTTAACTCGTCTGTTACAATTTAAAGTTCATTTTGGGATACTTTTTAACCTTAAATATAAGTGCTTCAAAATGAGCACGACAAAGAGCTTGGAATGACCTAATATCCATCCTGTAAGAACTGCAATGCTTTTTTAATCGAGAAATTATAGGCTCAAAAATGAATCCCGTTTAAGACGATCAGAGGTATTTGAGCAAGAATTTGAAAAGGATCAGAGGAAAATCCGATCGTAACTGGAGAATAATTAGCTAAAAAACTACATTCAACTTATTCCACTTTGCATCGTCATTTAAGTGGAAAAATGGCCATGGTAACACTTGTCGGATGTACACTTACAGCAAAAACTCCATATTTGTTCATACCTCTTTACTGGATTAAAAATTGATAAATTTTGCGTGGGAAAGTTACAGGGAAAAAAATAAGGGTCACTTGCAATATAATAAATCGTTCTATACAATAGATTTATCTTTGGGATGAAGCATTCCGCCTCCCGAAACAGATGCTTCATCGACGCAAGATTTTCTGGTGCGTTTGGTTTGAAATGAATGACATAAACCTTTTGGAATTTCTTGGCCAAAGTCTTACCATCAGTAAAGAGGTCTACTGGTCTAAGTTTGACCGTTGGCATGGTGCACTAGAAGAATAAAAATTCCATCATTATTACTAACAAGAATAGTACTCCTTCATCAAGACAACAACCAACACCATATCCAAAGAGATACCAAAATAATTTCTATTGGAAACTAAGATTTCATTGTCCATATTCACCGACTTCTCCACATCAGGTTATTCTTTGAGGAGTTCAGAGAAGAATCTTGAACGAATAAAGTTGTCAACACAAGGAAGGATCTAAATAACCTTAAAAAACTTTTTTAAAATCAAAGTCAAAAGGTTTTACAAATAGGTTTTTAAAAAGTTATTAGAAGGATGGAAACTATTAGTAACAATTGGTGGAAATTGTTTTACTTATTAAATTAATAAATAAATACCTATTTAAATATACATAACTCAAAGAGTTATTTGATTGTTATTCATAAAACAAAGATAAACATGAAAAAAACCCGTTAAAGAATTTAATTATTTTTTAATAATGTCCAGGATTGAGTAATTTTGCCTTGCATCATTTGAAATTTTTAGCTTCATTTTATTCGTCCCGAGAAGATTATATGAGTATGACTCAAATTCATTATTTGCTCAATTCTACGCGTTTTACCTTGTACCTGGTACTCTTGGATGAGGTGTTTCTCTCCCTATGAGTGAAAGTGCGAATCAAGACAAGGGAAATTGTGGTACCAAGGTTTTTAACAGTAATTTTATTAATTTTATCCGGAAAATATTTCTCAGAGAAAGTAAGTTTAGATGTCCATTCATTTTTAACGTGCCATAAAGGGAAATATTGACCTACTATGAAGGCGCCAGAGCTGTAATAGAATAACTTGTTTCCTTCACTAATGGAGGGAATGAGGACATAATGGACTTTAGCCTAATCAAGTAATCAATATTGACTGAGAGTAAATAATTGAATTTAACGGGGCTTTCATCGCTAGCGGAAAATGTGATCATGATAGGAATAGCAAATTGGATATGTAATCTTCCAAAAGTTTGAGTTACAGACAAAATTACACATAATGGTAAATTTGTGCCACAAACTAAAAGGAACGGATCACTACGATATTAAATTATTTTACGTTGCTACCTACCTCTAATTGACTCCATCTATAAGTATATGAGGAAGAGGTTTTTTGTTATTTCTTAGGGAGATTATTAATGTTTGCATTGCCTTAATGCATATTTCAGGATAAGATAGTCTCGATATGTATATATATATATATATATATATATATATATATATATATATATATATATATATATATATATATATATATGCAACAAAGCCAACACAGAAAATTAATACGAGGATTCCAAGAACTTACAAACTTTATTTCGAGTTCTTTATCAAGGAATAACAAAAGTATTGAAAATTGCAATATTTATAAGCGGGAAGTTTTCAGCCGTTTTCGGCTAACTCAAAACTCTCAGGCCTTTACGATAACCGACAACTTTCATTTGTGCAGTAAGTGGAATGCATTTTTCCATCTTTTGAAGAGGTGGAGAGTTCTTAGTGTCTCTCATCCCATCTCATACATTTTTCATTGCTAGTTTTCATATTTATCCACTCAATATTTTAATTATCTCTCTTAATCATTTAGGCGCTTAAGTAAAACATGCAAAAAAACGAGGCTATTGAACATTGTGGTCGGAAAGAACCTCTACAATAAGTGTCGTAGAATGCCCCCCCTTTTTGTTCTATTCTAAGAGTGCTAAGAGGGTCTAATATATATTGATATCTTGATATCTTAACGAACAGAGCCGTTAAGAAACACGTAAGGATATAAGAGAAACGCCCACTAATTCACAACATAAACTTATATTTTAACTTTAACCATTGAATACACAACATCTGAACATTAATTACAGCAATACTCTGAATATTATCATAAACAAGAATTAATTAAATTAGTTTACCCACAAAAATTGGTTAATTTCTCTACACACAACAATTATAAGAATTAGGCTTACGGACTCATCTGGAGTTTAAAAGGCCTCAGGAATGTTATTGACTAACGACGCGTGCCGCCTGGCCAGATGTAGATGGGCGAGATCACACGGTCGTTTTGGCGAGGGTAGCATCTGGGGGGTCCACACGGTATTCCGGGAGGGGGAGAGTTCTTCAAGGGCGAGAACAATTACGGTGCTTTATGCAACACCTAGGCAGTCGTGGTCTCTCTGGTGAGCATCAGTCGAACTTGGTTCTTAAATCAAGTTAACTTGGAGTGCGGTGTGACCACCGAGTAAAGAGCTCGAGGAGGAGCTTTTCTCCTTCGTTGCTTATTTCCTCATGGATGAGGACTGAACTCGGGAAGGGTCTTCTTCAAGGGCGAGGATAACGGAGGAGGGTTTCTCTGATGAGAACAAGTTAAACTTGGTTCCTCACTAAGTTAACTTATGAGTTCGGTGTGGCCACCGAGCAACGAGGCTCGAGGGTGAGCCTTTTCCTTCTTCTTTTCTTAATTCCTCAAGGACGAAGAATATCCCTGGTGTTTAAGGTGAACCAGGATATGAGGAGTCTCTCTGGCAAGAGTAAGTTGAACTTACCAAAGTTAACTTATCGTTTGGTTTGATAACCAGTGACTAGCTCGAGGATGAGCTTCTTCTTAGCCCCTAAAGTTGGTAGCCCTGCCTCTCTTGCAGGGTACTTCTTGGTCTGGCGACCCAAGTAAACTACCTCTCTAGTCTCGGTAGTTCGGTTTGATCCGAAGACTTCGTCACCTAGGACTGACGTATACTACCACGATTTTCCTCAGAGTTTCTTATTTATACCTCGTCACCCACTGGCAGAGTGGTAAGGGAGGGAAGGAGCTTGAGGACGGCCTCAGGAGAGTTCTTTTGGCCAACGGTTCTTCCCACGAAGTCAAAACATCGGCTCCTCGTTAGCCTTCGAGATTGGGAGATCCACGTCTCCAATTTCTTATTTAACGTGAAACTGGATCTCATTCTTCTGGGGGAGATCTTACATTTTGACCTTTAGAATCTTTTATGGCACCGAGTTGTGCGACGCTGCGGTTACGCTCTTGACCCACCGATGTCTGGGGCGGATGTCTTTGCGGTAACCGCCTTGTGACTCCACCAAGAGTGAACGGGGGAGAGGGGGGAGTGACGATTCCCCTACACACCTCCAATCGAAGAACTTAATGGGAGGAGGGGGGGAACTCCCAGGAACTCAAAACAACTTACGCAACCTAGTCGAGATTAGCAAAGTTGTATTTCTTTGAGCCCTCTCTTCCATTAAGTTTCCTTACACATGAGCGCCCTCACGCGCGTTTACACAGGCAATGTGTCGAACTAGACCTACTCGCAATACAATTTTACATAAAAATTAAAGAACCTTAATTCGTCGATTACTCGCAAAGAAACCAAACAAAACAAGCTACTTCCTTACATTTCTAAGTTTTTGAGAACTTAAATCCTACCGATAAATATTAGCAAGAACAACAAATGAAAACATCATTTCACGCTCATTAGGTACTGAAATAACCCACAATGGTATTTTGTCTCCGCCTATAGAGCAGCTGTACTTTATCGGCTCCTTTGATGTAGCTAATACTAAAATGGTCTCTAATACCAATACTTTACCGCGCCTGAGTCGGCCGTTCGGGTTATTGAGTCTACCCCAGCATGTTACTAAATGGTAGCGGTATTTCAAACTACTCGAAATACCCTTCTTATGGTACTTGACTACCTTTAAACTAAACCTTATTGCTCAAGCGGCCTGTTGGTGTGGGGCATAATTGATGTAAGCGTGGGTCCCATAGCTCTCCTTTTTTAACCAGGTACACGGGAAGATCGTGTCTGGGTTCAATCTTTGGGGATCGAGAAAACTTTTCCCTGCGTGATAGTTAATTTCCGTGGCGCTCACTACGACTTGGCAAATTAGCGGTAACTCCGTGGACGTTCCGTTCAGGGAGGAGACTACTAGGGGTAGGGGATACTCATCCGCGTCTACCATTTGATTAGTCTTACCTGGGTGTATCGCAATAGCAACTCTTTCCTCCTTCCTTGTCAACTCATTTGACTCACTTCTCTTAGTAGGTAGTTCCTTAGGTACACCTGCTCGTACCTCTCGCCTACCTTCTACTTCTTCCCTGATAACCCCATTTGACTGGGTTCTCCTCGTAGGTTCTTCCTTAGGTACACATACTGGTACCTCATCCCTAATTTCTACTTCTTCTATCGTTACCCCATTTTGGTGGGTTTCCCTCGATGTTCCTTTCTTAGGTCCATGCCAGGCTACAACTTCCTCAGCCTCTATGAGATTCTCGATAGGTGCTCTTTCGAGTGCGAGCAATCTTTACTTTTTTTCTCTCTCTTCTCTTTCAGCTTGAGCACGTTCTTTTTCCCTCTTCATTCTCCTTTCCTCCACCTCTTTTTCTGCTTTCGCTATTTCATTTTCCCGTCGAGTTCTTCTTTCTTTATCTTCCAGCTTTATCTTTAGTCTTCTTTCTGTATCTTCCCTTTCTATCCTTATTCTGAATTCTTTTGCTTCTCTTTTCAACTGTCGTATCCTTTCGTTTTTCTTGCTTCCGCTTGAGAATCTTCTTTCCTCTATTTCTATTTTCCGCTGTATTCGGGATTCTTCACTTTTCCGGTTCATCCGTATTTCTATATTTTCCCATTTTCTATCAAACTCTATTATTTCTTCTTCTTCTTCTCTTTGTATTCTCAATTCTTCAAGGATGTAGGCATCCATATCCTCGCCTTCAAATCCCAGAATTTGGGCTTGTAGGTAAAATCTTTTGACTGGATCCATTTTGTGTTGGTCCGTCGATTTTTCCTTTCTTTATTCTCAGGTAATTATGCCACTACTCACCAGGTAGCGCTCAGCATAACTTACCCTTAATCCCACTACTATTTTGATTGAAATACCACTCCCGCCTCAAATTTACAACTTGGCCTACCAATTACCTTCAGATTACTACCACCCCTTTACTCTACCAATTTTCCTCTCGTCAATTATTCTCTTATTCCTGATATTCCTTTACGTGTTGGCTCTTTCTTAATTAAACACTGCTGGGTTCTTTCTAATAACAACCTACAAACCTGACACCACTTTTATTTATGTCGTAAAATGTGCCACCTTCCTTTTTGTTCTATTCTAAGAGTGCTAAGAGAGTCTAATATATATTGATATCTTGATATCTTAACGAAAAGAGCCGTTCCGAAAAACGTAAGGATATAAGAGCAACGCACACTAATTCACAACATAAACTTATATTTTAACTTTAACCATTGAATACACAACATCGAAACATTAATTACAGGAATACTCTGAATATTATCATAAACAAGAATTAATTAAATTAGTTTACCCACAAAAATTGGTTAATTTCTCTACACACAACAATTATAAGAATTAGGTTACGGACTCATGTGTAGTTTAAAAGGCCTCAGAAATGTTATTGACTCACGACGTGTGCCGTCTTGCCAGATGTAGCTGGGTGATATCACACGGTCGTTTTGGCAAGGGTGGCAGCTGGGATGTCCACACGTTCTTCCCGGGGGGGGGGGGGGGTCTTCAAGGACGAGAACAAATACGGTGCTTTATGCAACACCTAGGCAGTCGTGGTCTCTCTGGCGAGAGTGAGTCAACCTTAATTCTTAAATCAAGTTAACTTGGAGTGCGGTGTGACCACCGAGTAACGAGGTCGAGAAGGAGCTTTCCTCCTTCGTTACTTATTTCCTCTTGGACGAGGTTGACCTCGGGGAGGGTCTTCTTCAAGGGCGAGGATAATGGAGGGGGGGTTTCTCTGACGAGAACAAGTTGAACTTGGTTCTTCACCAAGTTAACTTATGAGTTCGGTGTGGCCACCGAGTAACGGGCTCGAGGGTGAGCCTTTTCCTTCTTCTTTTCTTAATTCCTCAAGGACGAGGAATATCCCTGGTGTTTAAGGTGCACCAGGATATAAGGAGTCTCTCTAGCGAGAGTAAGTTGAACTTACCAAAGTTAACTTATCGTTTGGTTTGATAACCAAGGACTAGCTCGAGGATGAGCTTCTTCTTAGCCCCTTAAGGTAGGTAGCCCTGCCTTTCTTGCAGGGTACTTCTTGGTCTGGCGACCCAAGTAAACTACCTCTCTAGTCTCGGTAGTTCGGTTTGATCCGAAGACTTCGTCACCTAGGACTGACGTATACTACCACGATTTTCCTCAGAGTTTCTCATTTATACCTCGTTACCCAACTGGGGGAGTGGTAAGGGGGGAAAGGGGCTTGAGGATGGCCCCAGGATAGTTCTTTTGGCCAACAGTTTTTCCCACGAAGTTAAACATCGGCTCCTCGTTAGCCTTCGGGATTGGAAGAAACACGTCTCCAATTTCTTATCTGACTTGAAACTGGATCTCACTCTTCTGGGAGAGATCTTACATTTTGACCTTTAGGGTCTTTCTTGGCACCGAGTTGTGCTCCGCTTCGGTTACGCTTTTGACTCGCCGATGTCTGGGCCGGATGTTTTTGCGGTAACCGCCTTGTGACTCCACCAAGAGTGAACGGGAAGGGCGGGGGGGAGTGAAGATTCCCCTACAATAAGCAATCTCTCATCTCTCTTACATCTTTACTCGAGTCTTTCTCAGAACAATAATAAACATGGGAACAAATAAATGGCATATAACTTTTATCGTTATTTGATTGTGTTTAAAGTGGAGGTGTTTTGTGTGACAGAGATTAGACCATTTTTTCTATTAATTGAATTCAGATTAAAGGACATTTGTCCGTAAGAGAGATTTACTTTGTGGTTTAGTTTGAAAGAAGGGTTTCAAGTTTGTGTGAAATCGAACCTCCTTCTCCTGAGGAAAAAAGGGCGAAGGGATAAGCAGAGATAGGTGGGAACAAGCACCCTTTGTGGACCAACGACTCTCGCCGCCCATTTCGCCCAAGCTATACTTTACCACTTTGCATTTATGCAAAGTTAAAACACATCTTTGTGGTTAGTTGTCAAATGATGTCATAATTTGCATAATGTTTGATGATGTCCCAATTCGCATGATTTTGCATGATGTGGCAATTCACATGAAGTTGGCAATCTCATGCGTATGTGGTGGCAGAAATTCGCTGAAACGACCCTCGGGTCCTGCCTCAGTGGACGACAAAAATGGCAATGGAGGGATAAAACATGACTGCTCTGTATGGCCCCTTTTAGACCCCTACGGGAAAAATAAAACATAACTTGGCGAAAAAGTCCTCCAAGTAGCAACGGTTGCATTACATTCTGCACAAATTGTGGTAAAAAAACTTGCTACCATTTCCTACATCCTTAAATCTATCGAGGCGAATCTTGCTGCTCCTGATTCGATGACTAGGACTGGTGTGAAGGATAGACGCTATCCGTCGTCCCTTGCATGAGTAACGATGTCCCACGACGGAATAATGAAATTTACATAAAGATCAGAATGACAATAGACAGTCAGCTCAGAGGTACAAGATCCCGAAGTTCGTTGGGGGAACGGTAAAACTGACCCCAAGAGCCGTTCCTCGTTAAGGGTGGGGCATCGGAGGGTAGAATGTCTTTAGATACCAACTAGCGATCATAGAACCCCTACATGGTTCTGCGTCAGGAGTATTTGGGTACCAGTTTTGTTATGTGGGTATAAGTGCCTCTAAGATTCAAGAATACAGGAGAGAATGGATTTGTTGGGTAGTGAAGACGGGAAGGGAATGTGCGCGATCATGTGCTTAAAACTACTTACCCTAGTTACCCCCGTTGTGATAAGCTTCAACGTATGCCCCAAAGGGCGGGAAGCTCCTGATCCTTTTGTGTTTTCGTTTGCTGGTCTCCTCCTCTGTGCCTAGACGCTAGAAGTCCAACGTCGCACACACTCGGGTATCGAGAGCTCCGCTTTGATTGGCCAGCTACGAATATGACAAAACCGAGTAGCGAATGCTCACAGTGGTAACCTCTAAAGTTTGACTGCAATACCCCACACCAATTAGGGCAGAGTGGGCACCAGTGATCGTTAATCCGTTAATCAAAATGGATCGAAAGTGAACGCTAAAGCGTTAACGTTAATTACACTAACAAAATTTAACTCTTGTTGACAACAAAGATTAATTAGAATACCATTTTTTAATAGAGTTTTATGTATAGATTTAAAAAATGGAAGTCATTTTTATCAAAATGACTCCAGTTTTTTGTAAGTTGCCAATTACTATTTTTGTCAAGTTTTGATGATTTTAACGAATTTCATTCTTTTATTTCTTATTTTCAGGTTATTTAACTAAATAAAATTTTAAATAAAAGCAACAATTTGAATTAAAATGCCAAGACGACAGTGTAAAAATAGCTCATAATAATTCTGCAACCTATGTAGTTCAGTAACATTTAAACAATATCAAAGAAAAATTTCTTCTCTAGTGAAAAAACTATATAATTTGTATTTTGGATGTAAAATTAGCGACCAAAACCTTTCTCACAACTTGATCAAGATGATCTTGTAAGAGATCTAGGTAAACATGAAGATCGGCGGCGCGAACTATGGGACGCAAAATATTTCGTCCCTGTTTCAATAAGTTTCACCTTTTTGGAGTAAATTCAAGGGGCTGCTCCTGGGGGATTTATCACTGTAGTGGGAGCCCCCTACAATGATCTTGAGTTTCAATCGAGTGTGAGGTGTCTGCGGGGCACAGACGCCGGATATAATCATAAATGTTTATAAAATAATATTCTAACTTTTATTTTTACGTTTTTATTTAACCAAACGCGCATGAATATGCATGCGCGGGTGAACGAAACATACACGCCAAAAAAATACACTTTTTCGGGCGTGCCACCGATCTTTATGTTTACCGATATCTAAACTTAACAAAGCAACAGAGTGAATTACTAGGCTCGAGACTGAAAGAAAGAAGTTTAGTAGCAGAAGATGTTCGAATTACTAAGTTTCGCATTCGATCAAACAATTTCCGAGACAATTTTTATTTGACAACAATTTATGCTACTGTAATAATATTTCACGTCTCTTCTAAGAATTAGATATACAATATACACCCAGTCAGTGGAGGCTTTTCATTGACGCTTCTTTATATAGCAGTCAAGCCGTGCTCCTGCATAATGAAATAAACTACCATCGATACCAGTAGCAAACACCGTTGTTTTGAAAGAAACTTATGAAATTTACAATTCATTTAAAAAAAGCATTAAATACAGTGAACATAAATGGTTGATTTGTACTGAACTTAACCTAGTAGCCATTTTGCAAGGCTTACAGTCAAGCTACAAAAAATTCATGTGTTTTTTGTGCCAATGGGACAGTAGAGCTCGGAAAGAACATTACATAAGCTCAGAATGGCCTTTAAGAGAAGAGACAAAAGTAGGTTGTCATAATATCATACGTGAACGATTGATTGCTAAGGAAAACATAATTTTGCCACCAATTCACATAAAATTAGGTTTAATGAAACAACTTGTGAAAGCCTTAAAGCATGACCAGCCATTCTTCTTATATTTAAAAACTAAATTTCTTAAGATTAGCAATGCTAAAATTGAAGAGGGAATATTTGTTGGGTTTCAGATTTGCTAACTTATAGTAGATTGTGAGTTTGAGGCAAAATTGAGCAAGCCAGAATTTGAGGCCCTAGCATAGTTTCAAAGATGTATGTAATGGTCTCATTGGAAGGCACAAATCAGAAAATTACCACATTCTTGTTCAGAATTTAATTAGATTTTATAATGAGTTGGGATGTAGTATGTCCCTAAAGGTGCATTTTTTGCATTCCCATCTGTCTTTCTTTCCAGAGAGTCTAGCAGACGTCAGCGATGAGCATGGTGAAAGATTCCACCAAGAAAATTGCTACTATAGAAAATCGTTATAAAGGAAAATAGACTCCTGCAATGCTTGCTGAATTCTGCTGGACACTTCACAGAGACAGACAAGATGTTGTACATAAAAAAAGCCTGAATATTCTAAAAATATATGACTATTGTATAGATTTCAGCCATTTTGAAAAACCTTAAATCTTCATTATTTTTTTAAATATATTTTTATAATACCACACTCTGAAATGTATTAAAAGAAATTATTAATTTCTTTTGATGAATAAGCTTTGAGTTTGCACTTATCTTTGTACTTTTTGTCAAATAAAATACCTATAATAACAAATATTTCATTCCCTCTATATACTTAATAATCTAATATTAATAAAAAAATAAATGTGCAGAGTACAAAAACTGAAGTCATTTCATGAAAAATAAAAGTCATATTCGTAATCGACGCCAAAAACTAAAATAGAAAACTACTTTCTCATTTCTGTAGCAAAATCATTGTTGGACAGTGATTATTATTATAATCCAATGTAGAAAAGGTTCTTTCGCTCTGAATTCCCCTATGAATTTTAAAAAATAGAAAATTTGCCTAAATTATTATTGAAATTAGTACTAAAATTAACGTAGATGAAAAGTCACTAAAATTGGTAATAAATTAGTGCTAAAATTAAGATAACCGAAGAAAAGTCCACAAAATTCCAGCGCAAACTTTATTGCAACCACAAATCATTTTTTCGTTACGTTTTCACAAAATATTTTCAACTGCGACTTTTTACAAACTTCATTCAAATTATTACACAAGTATGATGTATATTCCTTATATAAGCCATTAAGTTAAAGAAAATACTCACAAGCCGATTTAAAATATTACCATTTGCTGATTATTCACTTTATATGTATTAGAACCGACGGCACAATATACATATTTTTCTATATTACTTGCTCTATTCTGCATTTTTACTCATGAGCTTATTTTACCTCGCGTCGTCTTCATTCAAGCCTCTTTAAGATATTTCTTTGAAAATTGATCGAATTTGAGTAATTTTTTGAACAAACCAAAAATTTTCCTTCAGCATTTTTATCTTTTTTGCTTTTCTGAGACGATATTTTCTTTTTCATGATCATTTTGATATCCCTAAACATTTGTCTCGCTACAAATTCAGTTTATTGAAATATTGAATTCATCGATGCTGAAATGAATATACTTTCTCTACCTCCATCTAGTATTTGAGAAAAAGAGCGATGCAAGAACAAATTTTTATTCGAGGCTTCTCACATCATCTTTCAGCCCTACACGCAGTTATAAATTTAACACCGTTCCTTTTATACAGGTTTGCAAACAAAAAAGAACACTCCCCTCCCCATAATAAAGTTGGATATATATATTCATTAATATTAGGTTAATTATTTCGGCTTTAAATAGACTACATTGCAGCGATGTTCTGCAGGTATTATACTGCTTAAAGTGGGACTGAAATTAAAGCTTCCTTGGCATAGAGTGAAGCTGGGAATCAATTAGAGCAGGCTTGACAATCCTGCTCCTGATATTATCATCGGAGCGATATCAAAATTTGGCTAGATTTAATGAGACGTGACTAAAGAGGGCATTTTTCCTATTTGATTTCATTTATGCGCTTTTTAAAATCTTCTCCTCTCCCAATTTATGATTGGTTGAAAATTTATCAATGTATTTTAAAATCACTTTTGAATTTCTCGAGGCAACAAGGAGTAACAAGGAAAAGAGGTACCCTAGTAGACCTTACGATCCATTCAAAGAGGGTATCCTTGAAGTAGCATTTCTTTTTATAAATTCATCTTTAAAGTGCAAAGAAAACTAATTTATTTAGGTTTTGAAATTTTGAGTTTTAGGAAAGGTTATAAGTGACAGTTGGAAGGTTTAGAATTTGTGTTAGTTTGCATTTTGGAGCGGAAGTAAATTTTTCTTGGTTCAAGGTGAACAGCGGGGATGAAATGTCAAGAGTTTGACAGCGGTGTCAAAATTCGCTCAATGTTACGAATTTATTAGCGAAGAGCTGAGCACCACAAATTCTTTATCCACGTAGGGAAATAGAAGAGATTTTTGATTTGAATTTATGTTTCATCTTGATCGGAATAAAAAGAAATATAAGTTGAATGTGTGACTTTGTGTTAAATAGAAACATGAAGGAAATCGGTGAACAAGTTGCGATGAAGAGGACTGTGTCAGTACGGGAGCAGAAGATTATTTTTCCATTCTAATTTGAATTGTATTGATGAATAAAGTCCGTTTATTGTTTTAGAATTGTTATATATTTTTTTTTATTTTCAATAGAAAGTAGAATTAAATCATACGCGTATCTCAAGGCTTTTACGTTATATATCTTATACCATATTTTCGATTCAAAATATCCAATAAAATCATCCCAATAGCGGGTAATGAACCCACCCTTTGCAAAACCAGGTTTTTTCCATATTATTTTCCTTCTCATCTGAAAATATTATCAGATTTGTAAATCTTTATTGGTTTAATGAAAATAGTGGATAGAGGCAGTTATTTTTGAGATCTGGAAAGAAGTTCTTTCTAGGGATGAAAAGGTTTCTTCTATGGATACTTTTGTGAATAGAGATTGAACGGAATCAGCATCTGAGGAGAGTAATTTATATTTATTCATGTCTTGATTGATGCCATTAAGAGAAGAAATTTTCAGAGTTTCTGTTGGCCTGAAATCCGGCATGGAATTTTGCGTGGAACAGAAGCGTGACATTTGGCAAGTCTTATAAAGGGAAATTAACATTAGATATGATGAGGCTGAGGAATATTTGTTTCTTATGCGTCTTAAAGTAACTATATAAACGTGAGTTTTTGTAAATTTTTGGCTCTCATAAATTATTAGATGTTGATTAGGTGATAGAGTTCGGTGCTGTATTTATTGGCTAGTTTTATCGAATCACTTATGTCTTACTTTCGATCGAAAGTAAGAAGAGGTTATGATTTTTTTCTAATTTGAACCTTTTACCCATAGAAGGTTTTTATATTTTTTAGCCAGTTAACTCATTGCAAAGCTTTTAGATGACTTAGAATTTTCATTAATTATTGTTAACTTATTGATTTATCTCGATTGATTACCGTGAACAGAACTCATCTACAGACATCCATTCTTTCAACATTCAATCACTTTGAGTGCTGACAAAAGCACAATGGAAAGTTTATTCACAGCCTTGGTAAATTGGGATAACAAATGACAAAGTAGGAAATAAAATTTGGGGTTAATTTACAATATAAAAAATATTCGCTTATAATTAATATCAAGTAACTGCTTGATTCTGTCCTTAGGCCAGGATGCAAAAACTCTCAAGCCTAGAATCGTTTGTTGCTATCCTTTGCCATAACGAGAAGAAAGTTGGCTCATTTTGAGAGGAGGTCCATGAATGCGCTGGCCATGATTTTTTATTATAAATTGATGGAATAATAATTCAAATTGGATCTTAAGGACAGAAGAACAATCACTGGTAAATATATAAAGGAAGATATGAACCATTGTTAACTGTCACCTGCTGCAAGAGCGGAAATGAAGAAGGTAAAATGCTTCGCTGCGATACCGGATATTTTTGTCTGATTTACAAGGTAAT
This sequence comes from Ceratothoa steindachneri, assembly GCA_963969495.1. Taxonomy (NCBI): domain Eukaryota; kingdom Metazoa; phylum Arthropoda; class Malacostraca; order Isopoda; family Cymothoidae; genus Ceratothoa; species Ceratothoa steindachneri. The sequence goes on along the minus strand of OZ018324.1, from coordinate 207,103,848 downwards.
AGCAACGAGTCCTTATCACCCAGAAAGTTGGTCGGAATAGAGCTGTAAATAAAGTAGTGAAACTTGAGAAAGTAAAAAGGTATGGTAGATATATAGCTGCAGATCTTAGAGCCTGCAGTTGGATAAAAATGCATGTTGGTGATGAGTAAGGACAAGACCATTTTCTTGAAGCTGTCTTTATTTTCTTATAATAAAATCCTCTTAAGGCAATTGCGAGCGACACCTAGAATTTACTATAATACTACACTTTACGCTTTCACGGGCAAATACACACTGTCACACACACACACTTTGAGCTCTTAAAATTCGGTGGCCGCTCACCCTCTTCCAGTGGCTGGAATATAATTATGATTCTTCTCTTTGCGCAAACCCGATTAGGAGAGTATCAATTTTTCTCTCACCTTCACTCGTCGCCCCAGAGAATCACCATTAATAGTAGATTAAATCTTCTCTACAAAGGGTTTCAAAGCCGGATTTTTTCTTAGTAATCTCTAAAATCCTAAACAAATTTAGCTCATTTTCTTCTATTGTGGGCATTGAATATTCAGCAACTACTGGCTTATTGTAAAAAACATTTAATATTATTCCTAAAGAAATATTTTTCATTTACACTTAAGAAATTTATTTGCAGGAATAAAATTCTCCTAATATTTCAAACACATATAGCAGCAAAATTAACCACTTTATCATCTGATAAATACATATTCGAAAGTGATAATAATATTATAATAAAATTAAACAACAAAAAGTTTTATTTTGGAAATAACTCTTGTAAATAACGCAGATTAAAAAAAAACCCCACTTTTCCAAATCATAAATTTTGTTTCCCAATTTAAAGAGTTGGGGGGCAGAATTAAGCTTATCGAAATATCGCAAGTAAATTTTTAAATTGTGTGCTATCTATCTGTCTGTGTGCCCGCTATAGGCCAGAAACAGGGTGGTGGGCGATAAAAAAAATATATTTCTCTTAGGCTACATTTTCTAGCTGAGTTGATGCAGTAGGTTAGACAACGATAGTTTAGAAAATAATCATGAAGATTTTTATAATCCAACCAACCAAAATAGGCACGGATCAGGGGGGCTAGGGGGCTGAAGCCCCCCTAATGTCAGACCCGTTTTCTTTCATATTTCCTGTTTAAGTCATACTTGCATTCTGCTATTCTGAAACAGTTTTTAAACCATTGCAATCAAATGTATCTTATATAATACTTGTCTAAAATAAAGGGGAAACTATATAAATAATTTTTAAATTCAATGTTATTCCTTAGTTGACATCCAAAACGAAAACTACAATAAACTTAGTTTCATAATTTTATGGGTGGAAAAAATCGGATAACAGAGAGTTAGTGCTCACTCCTGTATGCGATACTCTTATTTATTACTCTGGTCTGCGTTGTTTTCAAGGTCTAACATATAATACCTGATTTTAGACTAGTTTTTTGCGCTAAATCCAAAAATGATGCTCATTTTATCTAATCCCATCAAGCTTTTGAGATATATGATTATATGCACTTGCCATAAATTCATATATTCCGATCTATTTGTAGGCGAATGTACATACAGTATTAAATTTTAAACTGATTTATTTACAGAAGTTCACGGAATGTTCTAATTGATAACGAAATGAGTACAACATACAAAATAACTATTCATGGATGAAAGTCGCTTCAGGGACTTCCAAGTTTGCCTCGAAAACACTAAACCCCTTTTCAGGCTCCAGAAATTTGACATCCCAGCGCCCTCGGTACTGTTCCTCCATCACACGGATATCTTAGTAAAAGCGCTGACCCTGGTTTTGACTGAAGTTTCCACAATTCTCGGCAAAATAGTCCAGGTGGGACTGAAGCACGTGCATTTTCACTGACATGTGCGCACCAAATTTGCGGAAGTCCTCCATTAACTCATCAACCGCATTCTCATACTGAGAAGAGAGGTATAAGAGTTTAGTATATATATATATATATATATATATATATATATATATATATATGTATCGAGGCCAAGGAAATAATAACAAAAGACATCTGGGTTTAGCTTTGCCCCTCCGATGGTCTCCGGTAACTTAGGAGAACGAGCAAAAGGGTAAATTTTAGGAGACAGATTCCTGACCTCAGCTCAAAAGGCAGGTCCTTCGAGTGTGTTTTCTAATAAACAATCCATTCAAAAGTGAAAACAGCCGATCTCGTATTACCCTCTCTCAGAGCTACAAGAGGCCAAGCACGCGAGACCAACCTGAGGTCTCACCTTGCGAGTACCCCATCCACCTCTTCATTACCCCGCGGGAGTAATTTGGGTATATAACACGTTGCCCTAAGGAAACACTGCTTTTTTTCGTTCTAACAGTAGAGACCAGAAATTCACTGGTTTAGAGAAGATTTTTTTCGAGTTCGAGAAGAAAACAGAAAATTAGCCGGTATATAGTTTTCTGCAAGTTAAAGAGAACTTGCAGTCCTTGTACAAAACCAGATTGTACCAAGGAAGCTCGGTGTTGTTCGAGCCCCAAGATTATTGAGTGTAAATCTACCAAGTTTGAGGACTCCAGATCTTACTCTTTCTGAGTTGGACAAACCCCAACTAGATATAAAAAAAAGAAGACAACGATTTCATCTCGTCATGAAGAAATCGAGGTCAAGGTCGCCCCAATCGACTAAAAGTAGAAGGACTAAGCTTTCGCTTGAGCATCCACCCAAATTAGATCCCTCGTAACGTCATCCGTCAAATCGACAGGCAGGTAGACAAACGCCATCTATTGAGCAAACCACCAACTACTCGAGCTACGCCTCTCCAGAACAAAATCTCCGAGGATCGTTTAACTAGTCTCGGGTATTTAATCTCCATTACCATATGTTATTAAGGAATATTCCAGTTGTTTATGTCCTCATGCATAATAATTAGTTTATTGGATGTCTGGCTAAGGACAAAGATATTAACTTAAAATTGTTCCCCTCTTAAAATTTTATCTCGTATCGAGCCTTGAGAGCTCACCCAGTAATCTCATTTTCTGTTTTTAAGTGTATTAGAGCTGTATTTTTTAATGAAATATAGTGAGAGGGTTTATGTTCATTAAATTATATTTTTTTTAGTAAAAGCACTGTTTTAATTATCCTCGAACGAGTTGAAGCGGCAATAATTGATAAAGTCAAGAAAGAAACCCCTTTTATTCACTCCCTAGAATGAAAATAAAGATTAGCACTCTTAGAGAACGATCTTCAAACGATCACCGACGCACGAACCTACCCCTCAAGTCAAAGTTTATTTTGTTTATTAAAAAATAAAAAAAAATATATATATATATATATATATATATATAATCTCGGCTAATCTACGACAATAAGCACTTCTGTGGTTGCGAAGGAAGTTTGCAATGACTGACTTAATGGACAACCAGCCAAAGAGTTCCGCAGGATTCAGTTCTTCATCTAAACTCGTGCCATTGATGAGCTTCAAATACACCTGCTTTCAGTTTTTCCTTGCTTATTCGTGGAAACTTCTGACGGAGGAAAACAAATCTTTTCTCTTATATGTGCAATGCCTTGACAAAGTTCTTCACTAAATCGGGTTCGATAAGCAATATCTTGCTCGGTTCAACCAGACGCTGGGAAAGAACGTTTTGTGATCCGGGTTCTAATCCATATTTTGACAGCAAGTCTTGTTTTACATAATGCTTTTCGTCAGTCCGACTGTCCCACAAGCACATAAAGCTTGGTAACTTTGTATACCTGATTTAAAGCCTATGATGAGTCCAACAACTTTAAGATATCCACAGATCAGCAATTTCTCTTACTGCTAGTTAAAAGCAGACAACAGAAGGTTCATGCTGTTGCAGGGTTCTTTCACTACATCGGAGTCTTTAACAGAGATCGATGAAAATTTATTGCCTTTTTAAGAACTGTGTTGAGTCTTCTGTTAGATGAGTCCCGGAAAAGTCTCTATTATATAGCATCATAATTCAGGCCCAGTGAGTTGAGCACAACATAAATCTTGTTACAGTAGACCAGTAAATGGGCTTCATCAAACGTGAAAAATTTCGCGGTCCCGATACCAATAGAATGTTTTCTTGGGTGTCAGCATATATTTTCTTGAAGCAGTGAATACAATAGTTCAGCATATTCTTTGGGGAGATTCATGTCTCGTGTCAGATCATTGAGTTCGGCTTGCGTAAATGGCACTAGTTGGTCACTCCCATCTGATTTGTATGTAACAAATTAAACTCTATCGGTAGTGGCACTAGCTTTGAAATTAGAGCTTTGAAGAAATTGAAGGCTCAAGATCAGGGATATCAGGGCCATCTGGGTTGTGTTTTATAGCAGAAAGTTCATTGGGATATTGAACATGGTGATTGTTCTTGCGATTGATACCTTTCAAATTTGTCATGCAGGAGTAGTAGTCAGTGACATGATCTTTGCCTTCCCTCCACGCCTTTGGGACATCAAATGGTACATTCTTCACTTTCTTATTACTCCAATCCTTTAATTTTTCACACATGTTTTACAGCAAATATGGAGAGCAAATGACTCAACCTGGTCCCATAGTTTCGCTACAAAGTAAGCATGATTTGCCTTTTCACAAAATCTATGTGTTTTGCTTCACGGTTTAGAAGAGCAACATGTTCGAAGAAGTAACAATACCTTTCCGGATGATTCTTACAAATACGAGCTGAAAAGTTGAATAAAATAGGTTAATATGGTTACTTATGACCAGATGTGACAAAACAGAAGTAATAAATGGTTGGATGGTAGCTCTATTTTGGAATGCACTTTCTAATATAATTCGAGCATATCTTAGAAACCAGACCTTTGGGAAAAAGTCTTGAACCGCAGGCTATTGTTATCAATGATGTGAAAGATAACCATTAATAATCATTAATGGCTATTCCTCGTAGTACTCAGAGGAAGGAATTCAGGTTAGCTTTCCCGCTTATTTTCAGCCTGGATCCGCTACTGAACCACAACACTCTAACCTAACAATAATAACCGATCAACTGGTGCAGAATTGTGTATAAAACCACCAATCACATACAACCATCAAATGTAACCAAAATATCAAACAATCTTAAACTGACCTCTTAAAAGAGCAAACATTTGATAACCATAAACAAACAACTTTTCCTACACCTACGTAAAACTACAACTGTTTCATAACCATAAAAAATCGAACCATAGAAATCAACCTGTCCAAACATTTCTCACGCGTCAAAGAGCTGTAAACCATAAATAAAACAAACATACCTTTGCAAAATTAACTAACCTACGTAACACAGCGAACAATTCCATAACCATAAAGAAACGACCAAAATCTCAAACAACTCTACCAAACCTTAGTCTAATGCGAAACAGCACAATTCTGCAAACGTTCTTTTCGTACACTAGTTTGCAACTGCCTGGGCTTTTTCCATGATTGACATCTCCACTTTAGCCTCTATTCTCCACTTTCTTTACAAGCCACCTCTTACCCATTTTGGGGGGGCTAGCGGCTAGATTTGCAGGCTAGTCTGCGACCCCTGATTTGTAAAGTAATTCCTGGTTGAGGATAGAAAGGTGAAGTAGGTCTCCCCCTCTTGAAGGGGGTATTTGAAATTCTTTAGTTCTTCTCACCATTTTCTCTTCCACTGCCTCCATCTTTCTGTTCCATTACTATTACCGTTGTGCAGCTGGCATTTTGAAGATTTCGTGCTCTCCTTTCCTAACGTCTGCAAGTGCGTTCCCTCCCAGCCCCAATTCATGTACGAGAATCTGCGGGTATATATCTTCACAGTTTTTCAGTTCCTTCATTTTCATGACTTTCTTTCAAACATTCGCTTGAAATTTCGTGTACAGAAGCTCAAACTCTTCAACAAAGTTTTTGTTTCATTGATATTAAACACTTGCTATTACCTAATTTCTTTCGCTGATTTAAGATCTGAAGATAGTTTTTTCCTCAGTGCTCTTCTTCTTTTGCAATCAACGTATTTTAAAATCGCAAAATTTCGTCATCATCACATTGACGTTGTAGTCAATCAGGAAAAATATATGATGAAATATGATATAAAATTCTTCCATATAACTGAGTAATTACAAATAAAATTCAAGATAGTCTAAATCTATTCAAGCTCACGATTTGAAACACTTTCCTAAATAGACAATGGTTATAGTTTATATAAAACTGATTGGTAGATAAGAAAGTTGTTACTATGAGGAGGCAAAGTTCCATTACAGTCTACTCGGGCAGGAATTTCAGCTTGCAGCTCTTGCGTTTGCGGACTGTCTCAGGCCATTCTCTTTTAATCGTATGTTTGTACCATCTCCATTGTTAACACCCTTTCATGGTCCTTACGTCCTGATGGAACCGCTCACATTGCTCACCACTTATTGCTCTCTAGGTTTTCCTAGAATCTATCAAGATAACTATACATCTAATGAAGTTTAACACTCATATTTCATCGAAGATCGCGAAAACTGCCAATATATTAGCTACGAAAGTTTCATTATTGTGAGCCTTTTTATTACCAAAAAGTTTGCTATCACCGCCAAAAATGAAAGCCATGCAGTCCTTTTCTTGTCGTTCATTTTTATGGAAAATTCTTGATCACGTAAAGTGCTCGACTCTGTGGTCCATCAAAAACACCTGCCTTGATCTTCCTGGACAAACCGTGAATTACAGAATATATGTATTGGAAGCATTTATCTTCAGTTTTCAACGCATTTAGAAACTGCTTTATCAAACACAGCTTGAAATGGAGAGGAGGAAAAGTGATCTTTTCTTGATGAAAATTAGATCTTTAACAATATTTGCCATACCTGTTTCCAGATTCTGACGTTTGAATCATCCTTCTGGTCCTAGTGCTTTTCTCGAGCTCGACTGTCCCACATGCAAAGATAGCAGGGATACTTTGTAAATCCTCTTTGTTGACATAAGAGGAAATTAGCCATTTTGAGGTTTACACAAAATGTCCAGTTGTGCTCGTGGTATTAGCGTAGGTCAATCACAGTTTTAGTGCCATTATGTTCCCCTCGTAAATACACCGAATGCCCATTTGGAACAGTTGCAGAGACATTGTAATTATGAAGTACAACACACTTCAAACTGCGCTTAGAACTATTAGAATTATTTAGAACTATCTAGAGATGATCGATGGTAATTTGGATTGTATACTAGCATCCCTAATTCTTAGAGAAGACCTGAAATATTATGATAATAAAGAAAGTTATTCTCCTCTGTAAAACATAGTACAAAAACCTGCTACCAAATTTTGGAAGTATGAAAATTTAGTTGTATGTCTCAGCTGATTCTTTTTATGCAACCTGGAGGCTAACACTTCAGCTGCATTTTTAGAGATACCCAAATCTCGCACAAGATTATTCAGCTCTGGATAGCTAAACTGTTAGGAGTTAATGACTCCGGGGTCTCATAAGAAGGATCGCTGGATTCTGAAAGTATTTCTTGACTTTTATCTGCAATCTCTTGCTCTTGGGCACTACCCACAACTTTAGATGGGAGAAATCCTTTAAAAAAGGTGATTGGGAGCTCATCTGAGTGCAGAGTCGGTCGGACCCCTGATAGAATACTAGAATATGAGGTTTTGTGTCTGTTTTTCTTGACAATGGCCTTTGTATTAATAAGACGAAAATAACAGTCAGTTGTGTGGTCCGTCTGTTCTCGAAAGGTCATGGAAATTCTGAAAGGTAAACCGTTACGTTTCCCATTTGTCCAGTCACACAACATTTCCTCGCAGTTATGACACACATTATGTTGGGTCCATTTATTGTCTTTATCGCTAAGAGTAAGTCTAAAGTTCGCTTTATAAACAGCCTCATAAATGATGTTATATTTCGCCCTTGACGCATAAGAGTGAAGCATCCACAAATATGACAGAAAGCGTTCGGCTTTCTCCTTGTAGCCATGATTGGATCTTTATCGTGCTAGTTATGTATAACAATGTGTATTTTCCGATTTTGGCATATCTTCCAAATAAACTTGGTGGCTATTGCGAGAAAGATAAAATTCAAATGTGGAATTTCAAGTAGCCGAAAACCTTTTCACTCTCTCCTTGAACTATTTCTAATTCCTCTATGGCGAAGAACCCGAAATGTAAGCGGTTTTGCATAAGTGTGCACAATGTAAATCGTATTCTATTAAGGGAATGTAATAATATACTTTAATATAGCTTAATTTCTTCTAATCAACTCAAAATCAATTTCATTTATACCTATGAATTTCATTTAATACGAACGAGATTCGTTCAATTTAATGTTGCGAGAAGAGGGAAGGCAGTCAGGGGCGATCAAATAATCTATTGCATTATTTTCTGGTGGCGGGAACTGAAATTTGCTCCTCAACGAAAAGAAAAGGTTCCTCTTTGTTTGCTGATTTTAATGAGCCAGTGCCTTCACAGGAAAACATAATCATGTTTAATAGCCACTTTTGTAAGTCAAACTATGTAAATGATACCTATGTTCCCTTTGCATGACTTCCTCACTTGTTTTATTATTTTGTAAACAAGAATATCATATCATTCATTTTCAGTGCTCCATATATATGCCATTCTCACTCATTTTTCGAGCTCATAATTGAATAATAAGGAAACTATTTTGTCTTCGTCCGAAATTGAGAGAAAAGTGAGAGAAAAATGAAACAAACGAATCATTAAGGACATAAATATTTAAAGAACGAATCTGAATCTTTGACAAGCGAGAGCAAAAAAAGGCAGTTTTATACAGTAGCAAAAGGGAAACAAAGTCCAGACCGATGAAGAAGAAAGATAAGCTAAAAGAATGTCCTGGAGTAGTAAGAGAGAGATAAGGAAAATAAAGAGTAGTTGAGAAAACAGCATCCGTCACTTGGGCAGAAAATACTATCCCTGATCCCGAGGAGCAGGTTCTAGCAAAGGGTACAAGGACTGTAGAGTATAAGCTTCATCCCCTCTATCCCCTTTAAGAATTGCAAAGCAAATATATCATTATTTTTGAGGTGAATATTGCGATAAGGTAGAGAAGAATAAGAATAATACTATTCTTTAATAACTCCTACAGAGCTCGCATTTAGCTTACCTTCCGCTTCCACCATCTCATTGAATAATTCATCCTGCTGGAAAACGTGAAAATATCCAATTAACAAAACTCAACCAGAGATTTACTTCCCCATGAAATCTAAGACAACATTGGGCCGAAATATCAAGATTATTAGATAAAAATTCAATGGTAGGTTCACTCTCCTATTGGGTCTAGTTGATCGATGACAAGAATAATTTAGACCGCATTTAAGGAGGATCAAAGGAATTTTGTCTATGAATAAAAATGGAAAAACTCAATAAAATATCTCGAGTTGGAAAATCAATAAATCTATAATAATCTCATGACATTTTCATATTTTTAAATAAATAGAAAACAGGACATTGATGAAACCTAAGTTTAAAATTTTATATCTTTTTATACCACCAAAATAAATTGTAAACAATATATTTGCCAAACACGCTAATTACCAACCAATAAAGATACAATGAAAAATGATAAATTATTTTAACCAATATGTAAAAGAGAGATGAAATAAAAGTTTTCAGGAGTAATCTTACAGTTTAGGTTAAAAAGATAAATTAATCGCCATTCTTTTTGACCTTTCCAGCCACTTTACTGTTTTTCAAGTGCATCAATAAAGCCAAAACAATCCATAAAGATTGAGAAGAAACTATCTTTGAAAAGAAAGATTTCAAATGACGAAAGGAAAAAAAGGTATGAATCAGGTAAATATAAATTATAAAGATGAGGAAAAAACCTGGATGACAAGATTGATGATGCTGAAGAAGAGGATCTACAAGTCAAGCAAAGAGCCATAACACTTTTCTACTCTCGGCAGAAGGGCTCAAGCTAAACCTAAATCGCGGGTTATATTTTGTCTTTTCCTGGACCATTATAACTTACCACAGGTCAAAATGCAGTCGGTGGAGGGGGCGTGGGGTCTTAGTAAACACTCAATGCACAATCTGTGGGAAAACAGTCTAAAGTTAACTCTTTTTTTGGCACAATATTTTCTCCAAATATAACTTCATCTTTCACAACATTTTCTCTCAAAATAACTTTTTTTAGTGCATATTATCATCTCTTGTAAACAAGAAAACAACGATTTATATCAGCATTCCATGAAATTTACCTTAGACACAGTGACTGCAGATTGGGTAATAGTGAATTACGCAGACTGGTTGGCGGCAAGCTTGACATCTGAAGCGGGTCTTCCTGTCAGCTTTTAACTGGTGCAAGGAGCATCGGATCATGGGCTCCTTCATCTCAGCTGCAAAGGGTCCTCGAGCAGAACCAGCGGAAAGGGGATTGGTTGATGGAGCACACCTGGTGTATAAGCAGTTGACCCGCCTGTGCTGCGTAGGGGCATTCATGCGCTCCTCAGCTGAAAAAGTGATCAAGTGCAACGCCAACTGCTGCATGTACTTTTTTCTTTTCATAATGCTGCCTCCTGCCCTCTTCCTGTATTCTGTATATATGATAAATGAATTGATAGTGGCATCACTTAGGATTCCAACGAAGACACACAGTGGCCACCTTTTTGTCTTTCTGCTGCAGCTGTATTGGTGCACATCATGTCAAAGGTATCAACACCTCCTTTAGTTTCATTATAATACTGAATCACCTCTTGCTTCCCATTGTCATGCACGGTTGGCTGCCTGTGCATTGATGACATCAGGAGGACATTCTTATTCGATGATTCTTTGAAGGGGAAGTGAGACACCAGCATTAAGTCCTTTGTGAAGAGGAAAGCAGTGCTACCTGACAACCGGTTGGTCTTATCTCTTCCTTCTTATTCTCCTTTAATGTTCCCACAAGTGTCATGCCACAGTTATGTGCCAGGTCCATGGTAACGTGTAGAGAGGTGAACCAATTGTCAGGGGTTACGTTGCGGTGTGTGTTGTGGTACTTTTCTGTTAAATCCCTTGTGAACATATGGCCCAGTTGTAGGTCACCCCTTGGCCCAGTACCCTCTTTCCCCAGGTAGGGAATGGCTTTCACTAGATATTTGCTATTGACATCATTGGCCATGACCAGTTCGATCCCATACTTTACAGGCTTATTAGGGATGTACATTCTAAAGGGGCATTTACCCCTAAAACCCAGCATTTGCTCATCTACAGTGATGTTTTCATGTGGGGTGTAGTGCATCTCACAGTTGCTAATAAACTTATCCCATACACTCCTGATTGGGAAAAATTTGTCTGTGGCCCGCCTTTCTTGCCGGGTGGTCCAGTCATCAAACCGAATGCATGATAGCAGGAACGAAAATATCCCCTCCGACATTGCTGCTGTGTATAAAGGGGGACTAGAGATAGAGGACCACATTTCATTTGTCTGCAGGTGGTTATCCCCCATATACTCACTGAACATAAGGACACCTATTAGGGCATGGATCTCAGATGGTAAGGTATGCTTGAGAGTTGCTGTCTGGGTTTTGTACTTGGCGGCCAGCTCATCAATATTTTTATTGGACCACAACACTATTTCACTAATTATGGCATTACTTATAGATAGATTAAAACACTCCCCTGGTGTTGGTGCCTGTGCAGCTGTTTGTATTGGACCTGGTGTGAATGACCTAACAATATTCAAAGCCCTTGTCCTCGTTGCTGCCTGTACCTGAGGAGTTGTTTCCCATTCAAACTCACTTTTACTACTCACTCTATGGCTCACTGAAACTAACATTAGGTCTGTTCCATCCGCATCACAACGTTGCCGGCGGGCAGCAGAACGGGTGGTAGGACCAGCAGAAGGTCCAGCAGCAGAAGTGGCGGTGGCAGCAGGACCAACAGTAGGGTTGGTAGAGGGTTTCCTCCATATACTACATACACTCTTTTTCTGTCTTTTCCTGCAGGGTGGGTCATTCTCACAGTCACTTTCATACACTTCGGTATCCAGTTCTTCATCTGGCTCAGCCATATATTCACTATCATTGTCACTATCATAGATATCTTCCATTTCTACAATATGGACGAACACTTGTGTAATTTTGATCAAGGCTTCAAAATATGGTCAAAATCGATCTGAGGAAATGCGAGCTGGCATAGGAGGATATTGATTTTTTAGGGCATCACATTTCGGTGGAAGGAAATTTCCCACCGACCCAGAAAAAGAAGGAAATTGGAGACTTGCCCGTACAAAAGGACTACAAGGAACTACTACGATATTTGGGCATGGTGAGATAATACAGAAGGATGATTCCTAATTTTGCCAAAATTGCAGCCCCGATGACCGAGATTGCATGCTTGAGGCTTAAGGCTCACGAGATCGAACGGAACGATGAGGCACCATTGGCATTTGAGAATACTAAATTGGCTTTACCTACCTTAAACTCTGTTAACCAATGCTTTAAATACGCGGCAGAATAGACACGAGTGATAGCATACTTTTCGAGTAAGTTAACCCGAACACAGCAAGCATATACCTCCTACGAAAGAGCGCTCCGAGTGGCATATTTTGCTGATATTCACTTCAGGCACATGATAGAACGTCGCCATGTTACATTGTGCACGGAACAAACGCCATTAGGATCGGCTTTTTCTTCGCCATTAAATGCAAATACGGACAGACATGAACATCATTGGACGACTGTTTGAGAATATATCAGCGACATCAACTACGTGCGTGTTCATGACAAGGTAGTCGCTTACTGCCTTTCGAGGAAGGTCAATTCGGTCCAAGTAATCTTATTTGACCCTCCAATCTTTGGCGGCAGCAGAGCATGATGACGAGGAAATAATAGAGGCCCACTCGCGATTAAAATCCTTCCCTTTTCCAGATAAAACTGGAGTATATTGTGAAGTAACATCCTTTTTAGTAATGTAGATAATTTTTCACACCATGGAGTCAAGGCATCAATTCGTTTTATCAAATCTCGATATTTCTCGCCTAATATGGAGAGACATATTCGGTCCTGAACAAGGGATTGCACCTCAAGTCAATCTTTCAAGATCAATTGCCACACAAAACTCCTGACCCATTGATATCACATTTTCAAGGTTGGCAGCAGTACATATTGATATAGTTGGACCACTTTAACCGTGTACACTCCATGGACAATCTTCGCCTTCACACAATCACAATTTCCTATCGTTAATCTACTCAGCTACTAGATGGATCGAAGCGGTAACGATTGCAAACTTAAGGGCAGCAACGGTCTCGTTGACTTTCCTAGACGTTTTGATTTGCAAATTATGAGTCTCGCATAACGTTGTAACCGATAGAGGTGTCCAATTAGAATCCGAGCCCTCGCTGGTTTTCATTGTCTCCAAACCATGGCGTACCAACTTTCGACATACGTAAAGGTAACACAGAACTTTGAAGTGCTCCATAATGGCCCTTTGAAAGGGCTGGCTGATATCACTTCCAATTATCCTTTTGGCCATTCGCTCTTTGCCTAATGAGTCGGGACTTTCGCCTTTGACGGCAGACAAGGAACTACAGTTTTGTGCCCGAGACTCTTAGTTTCGCCATCTTCATCGTCATCGACCACCGTTTCAAATTTTATTAAAGAAGTAGCCTCAACCATGGTCCAAGTCGATTTCACACAGGAAACCCAAGTTCACTTGCACTCGGTGCCCAAGCCTTTTTTATCAAAGATTTTTGTGAGGCCACTCTAAAGTGAGTCCAAAGAAACCGCATCCGCAAGGCACTAGTAACACCATATGCTGGCCCTTTCTTGGTGATCGAGCGTGACAGCTAGGTTTAAAAGTTGACTTCCTTGAGGGCAAAATGGACACTGTCTCAGTGGACAGACTAAAACGGGCGAGACTTCCTCCTTCGTACAGTGACAACGTGCCGGTTAATAAGAGACGCCTGATGACTCCGGCAGAGAACAGGGGGAGGACCGGTTGCACTTTATCTCTTGGACTGGATGGGACAGAAGATAATGATGCAAAGAAGAGGAAAGAGACACCTCTACAGGAACCAGAGAAAATAACGGCAAACAAGACGGCTTCACGAGCTCCGAGAGTCTTTACGTTTGCTAGAAACCCATCATCCATATATTTTTGAATCCAATTGTAGTCGGTATATTCCAGCGGAGGATTATAGTGAAGAAAGAAGAGGCTTAAATCTAAACACGCCTTATTTCTCCATAGCTTTCTTGCGTTTCGAAACTACGTATTTATGTAATGTGACATATTATAGCTTTGTATAGCAGCAGAAAAGAGAATGAGAACCAATTGTAAGATAAAATATATATAATGTGTATTTTATGGCAGAACATGCTATAATGAATAGGCCCATTTTTAATTGTGTAGGGATGTATATGCTTACGAATACTAATGCTATGCATGAGTGTCAAAAGGCTATTAGACATTAGGCCGGCTGAGGCACGTTCGTAATATGTATCTATATAACTATTTATAATGCGTTATTTCTCAGTTACCCTATTACTAATAGTAGATAATCTGTGGTGCTCATGTTGTAAAAGAGGTAGGCCTGTAGCACCAAAATTGCAGGATTTAATAGGCCCAGCTATGAACTCCACAAATAGACACTCAGTGAATCTTTCAAATCCTAAAAATGGCTAATTTGTGTAAATTAAGGGAAAATATGTCATGTGTGATAAATACAAAAACAAAGAGAGTTAGAAAAAGAAACAAAATATAAATATATATATATATATATATATATATATATATATGGTTGTTAGAGTCACGCAGAAACACACGAACATACGCACGCTGGAAACATCTATTAAAGGTCACCACGTGAACAAATACGACACTCGAGCATACACAAACATACACTACTGAGAATAATTATCAACCAAAAAGGAAATAACTGGTGATAAAGGGCAAGCTGACCAAATACAGGCTTTGACCAGCCAAATTTCACAAAGAGCTGTAAGAGACAAGCGATTCCCTATAATAAAGGTAAATCTGAGACATGGAAAATATGGAGGTACAACAGGTACTTATAGCTGTCGGAACTCAGCCCAAGGTGTGGAAGTAACAAACAAAATAGATCACCGGGTATGCAGCACGGACAAGTCAAGTTCACGCCCTTTGGATCGGCACGCAATATATATATAGAGAGAGATGGAAAGACATATATTCATTCGGCAGTTAATTAATTCGATCATTATGTCAAAAATTCAGTAGTCAAGATCAGTTAATCAGAATGAGCCACTCAGAGAATTAATTCGTTTCTTAATAGCGTTACAAAACTCAGTTAACTCACCTAAATCCTGCTTCCTTTAGACTCGATATTTCGCGTAAATCAAATCCTACTCACTGACCGCAAAGTACTCGAGATGTTTCCGCTTGCCCCTTTTTAGTAGGCTATTTTAAAAATAAAGGTATTTTCCTTTGCCGCGTCTTTTTGAAGTCTGTTTCTTACCCCGATCACAAAGTTCCCTTTGCTAAACCCTGCAGAATACATAATCTTTACTGAGATACTAAAGGGTCCTTCAATAAGGTCACTCGCGTAAATCAAATCCTACTCACTGACCGCAAAGTACTCGAGATGTTTCCGCTTGCCCCTTTTTAGTAGGCTATTTTAAAAA
This sequence comes from Ceratothoa steindachneri, assembly GCA_963969495.1. Classification (NCBI taxonomy): domain Eukaryota; kingdom Metazoa; phylum Arthropoda; class Malacostraca; order Isopoda; family Cymothoidae; genus Ceratothoa; species Ceratothoa steindachneri. Next base: position 207,088,344 of record OZ018324.1, on the reverse strand, counting down.
TAAAGGTATTTTCCTTTGCCGCGTCTTTTTGAAGTCTGTTTCTTACCCCGATCACAAAGTTCCCTTTGCTAAACCCTGCAGAATACATAATCTTTACTGAGATACTAAATGGTCCTTCAATAAGGTCACTCGATTTTTAAATGTAATTTAAAAAAGTTTGGTGTGATATATGCACTCAATTTATTTAAATTGAAAGTACATTCTATAACATTAAGTGTGGAATATGACATGGTTCAAATGTCCACCGCGAACGTATTTGGGAGGCCCAATTATCGATGACTTTGTCGCATAAATCTGGCTGAATTTGCTGGATAGTGTTCGTTAGGTTGACTTTGAGGACATCAACTGTTTGCGGATTATTCGCATAGACTTGCGATTTAAGGTAGCCCCCCAAAAAGTAGTCTAATGGCGTTAAATCGCATGATCTCGGTGGCTAGTTGACGTCGCCGCCGCGCCTGATGACCCTGCCCTGAAATCGCTGGTGTAAAATGTCTATCGTGGCGTGCGCAGTTTGACAACTAGCCCAGTTCTGTTGGAACCACATGTCGTCAGTATCCATATCAGGCATTTAATCCAGTTGAGGCCACAAGTCGTTGCTTATCATCGATCTGTAGGTCTCGCCATTGACGGTTATGGCAATCCCATCTTCGTTCTCCAAAGAATACGGACCGATGCTTCCGTTAAAGGAAAATCCGCACCAAACATTTACTTTATTGGAATGCAATTGGTGCTGGTGTATCTCATGTGGATTGTTTTCGTCCCAAATCCCATAATTTTGCTTGTTCACAAATACATTCATCCAAAAATGGGCCTCATCGCTGAAAATGATTTTTAGGGGGAAATTTCGGGCAACTTCCAACTGCTCCACAGCCCAATCAGCGAACACACGGCATTTTTTATGGTCGTTTCCCTTAAGTTCCAGGGTAAGCTGGATTTTGTACGGGTGCAGACCCAAACCCCTACCCATAATTCGCCAAACTGAAGTCGCATAAAGGTCACGTTCTTGTGAACGACGAGAAATTGACTGCCTCGGATTTTCCCGTACACTCTCTTTTATGGCAGCGACGTTTTCAGCAGACCTTGCGTTTCGGCGACGTACAGGTATTGTGATTGGTGATTGACACTTTTGCCTCGAATTTGGCCACCAACCGTCGATAGAAGCGAGGATAGAAATCACGTAATGCGCTGAACGTTTACGAACGGAGCACTGACTTTGATAATAACATTTGATCATTTACACACGCTGTTCAACGCATAACCTTCCATCTTGACTTGCCATTACTACTGAACAGTTCAGAGTGAGATTGCCGGATGTCGCTTTATCAACATGGCCACTCTAGCCTGACAAAGCTCGAGCGTCTTTGTTGAAAGGCCCTTTATAAGGAGTCAGAACCTATTTAACTGGGGCATAAAGTTAACCCACTAGTTAAAGTACTCATTAGCGTCGATTCAACTCTACTGCAGCTCTTTCCTTGCACACTGCTCTAGACGGGTGATTTTTGAGCAATGCAATAGCAATGAGGACTCTTCATTACACCGAAAACGCAACAAAAAAATAGGTTACCTTTGCACAAACAAATAACGGAATATTCTCACTCCCATAGGGATAAAACCACAGTAATAGGACTAATTTTATATGGGAAACGAGGTTTCGACGGAAACATCCGTCATCGTCAGTCGCTGGTGAACTAGTGAAATACAAAAGTTGCCTAAAGTACAAACCCACAAATCAGTGGGGCTAAAGTGGATAATGAGGGACAGCAGCGCCATTTTTGAGAAGCGGAATTATGAATTTCTGGCTTATTAAGGTTTTTGTATTGAATTGGCCGTCGGAGGTATTAAAGTCGGGAATTTCTTTTATAGCTGCCGATTCAAATGAGCGTCGATGTATATTATTGTGAGATTTATAAACTATTTTAGCATTATCAATATCGAATTGATGATTTTCATTGGACATATGTAGAAATAAACTCGAGGAGAGGGCACCACGTCGAAAGGTTTGGACCAGAAGAGCCGGCGGTTTGGTACCTTTAAAAACAAAACGCTATAAGTAATATTTCAATCTAAAAAATTAATTGTCAAATAGCTTAGTCATTATTATGCATTGGAAAATGTGCTCATTAGATTATATTCAGATAACAGTAGAATACCCAAGACTTTATAGAGTTCTTCAACGGAAACCGTTTAAATCTTTTCCAAATTTTTGTTGGTGATATAGATTTGTCTCTGATTTAATAAGATCCATTAACTCATTTTTCCAAAACACTTTGAAGACATCATTAGGTAAGAGTCCTTCATTAGACCATTTAATCAAAATCTCTTGATTATGTGGCACTGGTTTCGATACCAGCCTTGCATATATTTTTTTTCAAAATTGGAGGTATTCCATGTGTTAGTAAGGTTTTTAGACTTCATTTTTTTGTTTGGAGGTTGCATCTCTCTTTCGCTTTCTTTATTTTGAATAACTTAAAACGTTTGCCCTATTAAAAAAACAACAACAAAAACATCAATATGTACTCTCTAATTATACAGTATATAGGTGCCTGCATATTATGCATACAATTATTAACCACAAAATACAATTGTACATTAATTACAGTTGTACTACAGTACAAACTTTAACTACTAACTGGACTGAAATTCACCTACTAAAAATTATTGTAGAGCTCCATGATGAAGATGGCTCTCCACAAGTATTTCGATTGTTAAATTCAATATGCGGAGGATTTGCCCAAAACTTTGCTCCCAGAAGCTATATATTTTCTTGACCAATATCGACAAGCTCTTTGCCTGGATCATCTACATCGGAGTCCATGCCATCATCAGGAGGTTCGAAGGATAGATCAATGCCTATAGACTTAGCATCATGATTATTAGAAAATGTGTGCAAATAGGCAACAGCCTCTTCTAAATTAACAATGAGCCTACTGCGAAAATGAGACGACCTGGTAAAAACTGAAATATTGTCCCCCATGGTGCTCATTTAAAAAGGCAACTACATTCAATCGGCCACAAAATTATATTATTAAAACTACAAGCAGTGTTTAATTGTCTATATCATTAATTAATCACTTGGGTACAGTATTAACCCTAAATATTTGAAAATTATTCCTCATAGTAATAGTTATAACATGGAACTTACCTTCTGGTAGACATTTTCTAAGTGTTTAGCAACAGTGGTTGTCGTGGTATGACATTACATTATATCAATACCATATTATATCTATGAGGGGAAGGACCGATAACTTCAAGGTGAACCAACAAAAGGGACGGAAGGCCACAAGTTTCGACGCGCAAAACAACGATATAAGAGTGCAACGAGGTCATGTACAATTTGGGCAATGGCCAAGCTCAAGGTTATTTAAACAGGCATGTACAAAAATATAATTTTATTTATATGAAAATGAGAGAATTGATGGGCAAAATTACATCAGAGAATTGAGGGGCAAAATTACATCAGAGAATTGATGGGCAAAATTACAACGGTAAACGAGGAGGGGAATTGCAGAGTTAAACATCAGACGAACAAATTAAAAATTAATGTATTACAGGATGAGACCATTCAAATGGGGAGGATTAACTTAATTGGGTTACCGAAGGGATAGAGGGGTTAGCTTACGGAGGATTCCGGGTGAGACTTCGGGGTAAGGTTTAACAGATATGTCTTCTGCACGTGAGGCGAGGGCGATCAGAGCTTCTGAGCGGGAAGTTAAAGTGATAACAGTTCTTCAAAAAGGGAGGGGGGCGAAACGTCCGGTCGAGGCGAGAGTACTTCGGACACCTGAAAACGAAGGACGAACGAGGAGGGCTTCGACAGGAGTTGATGCGTGAAGTTTGAAAAATCGCTCGGTGGCGATCGTCAAATGGAATTATCACACTGGCTGGGTTAATTCCAAGACACAAATAGTTCATCTGTCACTTTGCTTTGTTATTAGCACCTGACTTGGAACTAGGGGAATCTTCTTGGGTCTGGGGGAGACTTCTCAACTCTGTGTCTGCCACATGGTAGGCGAGCCCTATAAATATCCGAGGCTCTCCCCGTGGAAGTGGGTGGGGGAAACAGCTCTACTCTTGAATGGCCCCGAATCTTCTTGCCGGGGCGATTCTAACCCGTGTAAGGGTGGTCCGTGGGGTACGCGGTTCGAGGCTACCACTTGTGGAAGGGGGGGAGGAGGAGACTTACCAATTTAAGCCTAACAGAACCTTCTCCAGCGCATGGAACTTCCGTGCTGGAAAAGAAATTCCACGTATAATTCCCCCACAGGCTTGAATCTAGGAATCTGACTCTATGGCCACCTTTGTCTTTGTTTCTGATTTTAAGGCTCATCACCAGCAATGGCTGAATTCTTTTTCTGCGACGAACCAGCATGGTGGGTCTGCATTAGACTTCTGCTACTTTGCTGGATGGGATCCGACCCATATTTTTGGAAATTGCCTGGATCTCCTTTTTCAGGATGTTCCCGCCTTTATTGATCTACGGGTTGGTCGCACCTTGCTAACGGCGATCACTGAGGACTCACTTATAAGATTTAAACGAAATCTTTACCACCGGGTAAGCTTATTAGTCGAGTGATCTATTTGAAACCCGTTCCAACTGGCTTAGCATTGATACCGATTTTAAGAATATCTGTTGGGGTGATGTGTCCAGTAACTGCCCTTAAAGAAATTCTTCTTTCCATAAGTAAGAGACGGATTCCACGTGAAACTATTAAGAGTGGTCCTACCGACACAGCCTGTTTTAATGACGACGCCGATTGGCCCAGCGGAGTAAGAAGCCTGCATTTTGTCAGTGTTCTCATTTGCGCTTCCATGAATCTTGGAACTACTAAGTACGCACAGCGAACTTAGAGTGAGGCTCCAGGAGGCCATACTGATCATCTGAGAAACTTTAACTCGTCCACTCAGCCGCACTCTAGTTGGTCTATGTGAGGGAATTTCACGTGGAATCTCTTGTTCAGAAAAGAACTTCCATGCGCTGTAGAAGGATCGGTTAAGATTAAATTGTTTAGCCTAACTCCCCCCCCTCCCTTCTACAAGCGGTAGCTTCGAACCGCGTCCACCACGATTCACCTCTACACGGGCTAGAATATCCTCTGCGAGAAGATTCGAGGCCATTCAACAGTAGATCTGTTTCCCGTTAACCCCCCCTCCCCCAGGGGAGAGCCTAGGACATAAATAGTGCTCGACTTCCATGAGGAGACACAGAGTTGAGAAGTCTCGCCTGGATCCCATGAAAATTCCCCTAGTTCCAAGTCAGGTGCTAAAAACAAAGCAAAGTGACAGCTGAACTATTTTTGTGTATTGGAATTAGCTCCAGCCAGTGAGGTAATTCCATTTAACGATTGCTACCGAGAGATTTTTCCGACTTCTCTCGTCAACTCCTGTCGAAGCCCTGTTCTTTCGCCCCTCGTTTTCGGGTGGCCGAAATACTCTCTCCTGGACCGGACGTTACCGCCCCCCCCCTCCTTTTTTGGAGAACCGTCTTACGTGCAGAAGACATCCGTGAAGCCTTACCCTGACGTCTCACCCGGAATATTCTGTAAGCCAACCCCAGTCCCCCTCCAGTAACCCATTTGCGTTAATTCCCCCCATTTGAATACTCTCCTCCAATAACACCTTAAGTTTTAACTTCATAGTCTGATTTATAACTACAATTCCCCCCCACCCTTCGTTCATCTGATGTAATTTTCCCCTTTTATACTCTGATGTAATTTGTGCCCATCATTTCTCTCATTATTTTTATGTAAATAAAATTATATTTTTTTACATGCCTCTTTAAATAACCTTGAGCTTTGCCATTGCCCATAATATACCTGACATCGTTGCACTCTTATCTAGTTGTTTCGCCCGTCGAAACTCGTGACGTTTCGTCCATTTTTTCGGTTCGCCTTGAAGTTATCGGTCCCTCCCTCCATAGATATAATATGGTATTGATATAATATAATGTCATACCACGACCGTCTGCTCTTAAACAATCCTTGTTTGAGGTTGAAGCTTTCATTCCTTCCCTGTCGTGTGCTGGCGACTCTGTATCCTATAACTCTAAGGATAAAGCTGATCTAATTGCCTCAATTTTTAATAGAATACAAGGAGTGAGGTAGTGGACTACCCTTTATCATGCTTTCCTGCTAGTAAATTGCGCTCCTTGACTTTTAAGTAATCATAACTTCTTTCAATTTCAATGACCTTGATACATTTGACTAATGTGATCCTTTTCGTTTTTATGCCCATTTTATATACAAGAATTGCACTATCATTGTCGATCAAATTTGCTTTTATTTTTAGATTAGTTATTCGTTGGAGTTCTTTTCCTAAATACTGGCATTCTGCAAATGTCACTCTGATCCCTAATGGCTCTTCACCATCAAATCATCCGGAGGGATTTAGGACCTATTTTCATTACACCGCTTCTGTCTAAAATATTTCAGCATTTGCTGTCAAACGCCTGATTCTTTTTCTGAATAATGATAAATTGTTGCTGGTAAATAGTTTGGTTTTCGCAAGGGTCATAGTACTTCTGATGCTCTTCTTACTTTCAAAGTTCTCTTGATGCTGGTCATGAATGGCCTCATAAATTTCTTGATCTTAGCTCAGCCTTTGATTAGGTTAATCATTAGGCTCTTATATTTAAAATTAGCTCCGTTGTATTTGTGCTTATTTGCTAGGCATACTGGTCGAGCCTTTGACTTACAGGAAGCAGCGTGTGTAGGTTGATGGTATTTTTAGCTCCAATAGCTGGGTAAAGTCAGACGTTTTCCTAGGTAATGTCTTGGGTCGAACAGGAACTTAAAACCGTATCACTCTGACATCTTTGTCAACTGAGTTGCGGTCCCTAATTGTTCTTCACTGAAATCGATTGGTGTTAATTTTTATTTCTATTTGACATTTGAGCTGTACTTACGCACTGTTGGGTCTTAAATTTATCAAAAAGATGGTTTGTTGTGTATGTGCCGTCAGATCTACTCTACAGACAGAGTGGTAGGGAATTGTTTTTATTCATTATTTTTGCCCTTATTTTAAATATTGTCATTCTGTTAGTGCCATGATAATTTCAAAATGGGAAGCTAGTTGGAGTCAATGATGTGGTCGTTGAAATGCTAAGAAGCGTTGGTTATTTTCTTATGGAGTGGTTCTCGGGCTGTAGTTTAAAGCACTTAAAATTTGGAAGAGTGCCTGAGAGCTGAAAATACTGATTAGTGCCACTGCCCATATAAGAGTGAGGGAAAAATGTGAATATAAGAACTACAGGGTAGGAACACTAATGTTTGTTTTAAATAAATGTATAGGAAAATTTAGATTGGGCTTATAAATAGAATACCTGGTATTGGTAAGGTATAAAATAAAGAATTTAGAGCAGGTAGAAAGCGTGTGAATAGATTATTTGCAGTGAGACACCTATTTGAAAGAAATGAATAAGAGATATATAATGGTGGTGGCTTCATAGAAGTGTAGAAACCTTAGGATGACCAGTGTTAAGAATGTATGGAGTATGTTAGGAGCTATTGGATGGAGTAAATTATATTTATTTTGGAAGTAGCGGCTAGTTTAGGGTAAAAGATAGCCAGAGCAAGTAGTTTTTCATTGGTTGAAGGTAAAACAAAGGGGAGTGATGTGGCCATGCGTGTTTAATATCCTTATGAATGATGTACTAGTTGAAGTAAGTAACTAAGGAATGTAAGATTGATGAGAAATGGTTGAGTTTTGATTAGGTTGCTTTAGTTGCTTTATGTTGATGGCCTGACATCCGTGGTTGAGAGTGAGAGAAATTCATAAATGTTAATTGCAACGTTGACAGGGTGTGTGAGAGGAGAGGTCTAAAAGTGAATGCAAAAAGAGTAATGGTGTGTGGGGGTGAGAATGTATGGTTAAAAAAATGCGGGATTTAAGTATTTAGGATGCACTGCACGTGATGGAGGTATAGATGAAGCACATACGATAAAGTTGGTTGGCATGGTACGAAATTCTCTATGGCAATTCGAGTGGCAGTAACCTGTAAGTGTCTGAGTGAGGAATGTGCCAGGAAGCTGCATGAGAGTGTGTTGGTACCGAGGTTGGTGTATGGGGTAGAAGGAATGACCTCGAGTGATCGCAGTGCAAATGGATATCTTGCAAGGGATGTTTGGCGTGCGAAGGTTGATGGAATGAAGAAAGACTTTGTAAGTGATAATTATGATGTAATTAAGGGTGCAAATAGGGCTTTGATAGAAAGTGGAGTGTTCCGATGTAATATGTAAGGAGAATAGATTGAAATGTAGTTATAAACATCAAATACGAAAGCATGTGTGAGGGTGTGAGAAGGGATGCAAGATAGGGTTGGTTGATTATGAAAATGAGTGTTTGAGAGACTACAGAGGTTGAAATAAATCATGTTGTGTATGATACGTCTACATAGAGAGTGTATGTGAAGGGGCATGCGTGGGGTCTTTTGTGCCTGGAGTTACGCCTGAATGGATGAGAAACAACAACATATGGCACATAGTAATTACGCACCATTTCAGGGTACATAGATTAATGGGAGCCTTGTACCTAATATTGTACATAGGGGGTAGTAGTGTTTTGGTGTTGAAGTGCGCCAACCATACTATTGAAAATTGATTGTAATTGCCACTGAAATCTTCGCTCTTCCTTCCCAAACGTTGTAAAATACAATTATATGAGAAGTGAGAAGAAGGATTTGAAGAGGAAAAGCGTCTCTTTGCTAGATTATAAACTAGTTACCCCAAATTAATTCCAAATTTAATCCTGAGGAAATGATGGTCTTAATGACGATTTTGTTCTTCATTTTCCACTGAGTTTTCCTATTCCTGACACATTTTAAAGAGAGAAAATGGATTATGAAGGAAATTTATTAGAGAAGCTGATCTAACACCATGATTTTTGGATACGAGGTTAAATTAGGTGTTGATACATGAGAGAACTTAAGAAGGAACACATTCATACAAGGTAGAATTAGATGGACATAGCTTTGACTTCTATGGGAAAAGGAAGAGAGGAAAGAGCGTGCGGGTGTGGTTGGGATAAGAGGACTTGAAAGAGGGAATAGAAAAAATAATTTAACAGACATTGGGAAGGGTGAAAGCTAAGGAGGGGCATGAGTTGTATACTAATACCTTTTCCAAGAAGATCATTTTGACTGCCAACAAGAACCCGGAGAGGACAATGAATCCATTACATATTTAGAGGGATGAGGACAACACATGAAGCATTTTAAGAACGGCGAATTAGGATCAGGAAGTGGTTTTAGGAGAAGAAAAAAAATCATAAACCTAAGTAAGAATGATCACTGTGAATATTAACGCTGTGGAATGTGAAAGTATTAGAGATCAATAGAGCAGTTAAAAGGTGGGGAAAAGGTTAGTCTGGAAAGGTGTAATTTGAGACTCTGCCAGAAGAGGCGATTGTGAATATGACTAAAGTAAGAAGAAAAAAGTTAGTGGTGTATCAGTACCATTGAAATGGCAAGTATTCAAGTGGTCTTTATCCATGTGAAAAATCTGAAAATGGGAAAGCTGCTTGAGTAGATGACATAAATAGTGTTAGAGAGGCGAAAACCCATAAATTAAAGTGATATGCAATGGAATGGGTCAGATGTCGGAGTTTGAAGGGTGTTTAATTTAGACCAGTTTTTGATGACAAGTCGAAAGATGTTGTGATGTGGTTGAATATAATCAAAAGGAAAGAAAGGAAAGGTGAAAGCAAGACATAGAGAGTAACGGGAATGGAAAATTTCATTAATCATGTGAGATGTTTAACAGAAGAACTAAAAAAACCTGGAAGTCTAGTTGGAATGTGTATGGATTTTGTGTATATAGTGTTTGCTTTTATGTAGCTAGTTTAAACGGCACAAGATAGAGACATTTTATATCAGTGCTGTTTTTATGTATCTGAAGTTAGGGTATGGTGTGGCTGTTTTTTTCGCATCATATAAAGTAGGTGGTATACGAGTGGTAGGTATAAAATTAATTAATATGGCATGGTAAATATAATATTTTAGTGGGTGGACTACTAAAATAAGCACGAGTACGGGTGAAAGATAATCAATGAGTTCATGAAGAATGAAAAGATATGGTTGATGCTAATATTGTGTGTAAGGATGCCATTGATGTGAAAATACTGATTGAAATATTTTATAAGAACAGTGTGATAAAAAGATATCTGTAAGCAGGTTAGCGAAGAGTACAGTGATGGTGTTTGCTCGAGGGAATGGAGTGAGATGTAATTTTATGTCTACGGATGTGACTTAAGAAAGGGAAAGTTTCAACTATTCTGGTGCTGTTGAAATTGATAGTGGTGGAAATGAAGCCGACTTAGTTGTCGAGCTTCTGTATGACTGGTAGCAAAGTATTTTCTCTTACTGTCTGAAAATGCTATTTGAAAGTAACTGACCTGAGTATATGGTGGTACATAGTACAACGTGTGGAAGGAAAATCGCTGTTTGAAGATATACCCAGAGCGAATTCAAACTATTGGTAGAATCTTGGATTAAAAATGTGCGATAAAAGGACCAAGGAGAGATTAAGCGTATTTATATATGATGTTGAGCAGGAAGAGATGTTAAAAAGAATGTTTCTGGCTTATGATTGAATATTTATGGAAAGGTTGAGGAAAGACTTGTAAAGTGAGAATATGCTAGGAAGAAGTTGTGTGCGAGTAGGTAGAATAATAGGAGTTACTGTGGATGAAAGAATATGATAGCGATCGATTGTAAAGCAAAATATTTTGTATGGTAGACGTGTATTTGTGAAGGATGCGGTGCGTAAGGTAATTGATGGTCGCCACTACTTTTTTCTTAGAGAGAATGGAGATGATATTAAAGATGATGTTGACAAAGATAAAGTATAAAACTTCCAATAATAAATACGCAAATAGGCGATGTTATTATTAATGCTCCAAACTTATCTTAGAAGAAATTGAAATGCAAGAAAACGCCAACCAAATCTATCTTGATAGAAATGGAGAGACAAAAAAAAGAAAAAATCGTTTATTCTCTGTATATCCAAAATATCGAAATCAAAAAGTGTATTCAACCTTTGTACTCAAACTTCCATTCCTTTTGAAAGAATCCGAAATTAATATGATGAGGCTCTTAGTAAAAAATATTTATTCTAGAATGAAAATACTTGATGAGATATTAAATAATAGTATTATTTTATGGAAATTTGATCTTGACCCAGATAGTAAAGACAAAAATAGCATGTTTCTTTACACTACTCTACTTGATTAATTTTTGCTCCCTTATTGATTCATTTTAGTTAATTAGAATATTTGGTTAATTAGGCAAAGAGAAGGACTATTGTTGCTATATAAAAAATCAGACAGTACTGAATAATAAAAGTCTTATGCAAGTGAAGATAAAGAACAATGACCTGCTTTGCTTTTAATGTTACTGAAGCTTCCAGGACTTACACTATCGAAAAATCATTTCAAAGATTTCCCTATGGAAAAGGGTTATTTATGGTATATGTTTGAACGAAATTTTCTTTTGCGTTTTGGATTTTCACGAATATAATTGGATATTAAAGTGGATATTGAAGTGGTTAGAAAATGACATCTGAAATCGATAGTCATATTCCGATACTATAGAATTTTAGGTCTGATGACAATCCAGTAATTGAATAACCTGACCTGGGATATTTAGCATTGAAATCTATTATTTAGCGAAACATCAACATGTGATTATTTTTTTTTTTAATTTAATGAGCTCATCTGGCAACTGCCTACTTGGCCATTAGTCGCCGTATTAAAAACTGCCTAGAACTAGGCTACTTTTAAATTTAATGGAATAACATACAAAAAACAACCCAAACAACAACAGAAACTAAAGAAAAGGGAAAAGTAAACGAGTAGTAAGCAAGCTCCTGCATCGGGGGGAGGACCCCCCGCGCAGGAGCGTGCAACCTATAAGGGAAAAAAACAACAAAACAAAACAAAAACCTGGTTAAATAATATTGAGAAGGCCGGCCTCCCCCCAAAAGTCAGCAAGTCCACCAGTCAAAGTGCACGCACTCGTCCCGAGCAGAAGGAACAGGCGGTAGCGACCCCACCCATCCCGGTACTGGAATAGGTAAGGTGCGCGAAGATCACACAGACTGGGACATTCGACAAGAATATGCCGAACAGTTGGGGGACGACGCAGTCGTCACAATAGGGCCCAGGTGAGCGCTCCATCAAATAGCAATGCGTCACACCAGTATGTCCGATTCGAAGACGACAGAAAGTGCCCTGAAGCCGTAGCGGCATTGGGGGATACGTCCATGGGAACAGTCGCGGCGAAATGGCGCGCAACTTTAAGTTCCCTTCGACCGTCTCCCATCTTCTTTGCCAAGCAGTCCGAAGAGCTGCCCGTATTCCTGCCATGTAGTCGGTGTAAGGAAGAGCGAAACGCTGGTCCGGTCACAGAGTCCTAGCGAACTCTTTGGTGCCCTCATCGGCGCGCTCATTCCCCGCAATTCCTACATGTCCAGGAACCCGGCAGAAGATTTGGGACTTGGAGCCATCCGTATACACTCACACGGTTCCAGCGTGACACGGGATGTGCTCCAAAAAAGTCAAACACAATACTCCCGGCGCCGTACAAGCTTTGGGAGCAGAGGCGTGGCGACAAATAGCCAAATGTGGTACCCTCCAGGGTTGCGTCCTCGGCAGAACCAGGGGTGCCACCGGCCCGAGAGCTATATCTATCTCTCGAAGGAGTTTCCTGGGCCTAAATACAAATGGCGTACGGTATGACTGGTGTCTTTCAGCAGCATAGGCACCGTCAAAATCAGCTGCGGATGCAGTGAAAGCTGTTAACGACTGAGGGAGGCGCTGGGCTCGCACGTTCAGGCGACTGATGCACTGCACTCATCGCAGCACGAGTGGCATCTCCCCAGCATCGAGCAACAGGCTCTCAATGGAGAAAGTGCTGAAGGCACCGGCCGCAAGGCGAAGGCCGGTGTGGTGGATCAAATCCACCTTTCGCAATAAACGCTCGGCTGCGGATGCAAAAAACTCGCATCCATAGTCGAGCTTCGAACGAACGAAGGATCGATAAAAAAGTAGGGTGGTAGCCCTATCAGCACCCCAAGCGCTGAATGTCACGGAACGGTTAATATCCAGAGCGCTTGTACAAGAGACTCTAAGGCTGCAAATATTAGCCTCCCAGGTGAGGCGTTGGTCGAATACAAGACCAAGGAAACGGTGCGACTCAACCACATCCAGGCGCACCCAATTAAGAAACAGATCTGGGTCGGGGTGGAGCCGTAGATGGCGGCAGAAGTGAACCACCTTAGTCTTGGCCAAAGAAAACCGAAACCTGTGCGCTTTGGCATTGCGAGAGACGCGGTTCAATGCCTGTTGAAGTCGACGCTCCAGAGTTGGCATCTGGGCCGCGCCAAAAGAGATCGAAAGGTCGTCCACGTAGAGCGTAGCGAGAACATCTTCTTGCAACTCCGAGGTGATGCCGTTGATGCTCAGGTCAAAGAGTGTGACACTGAGGACACTTTCCTGCAGGACACCCTCTTTCTGCTCCTTTGAGCTGAAGAGCGCTCCCCCGACCCGTACGCGGAATCGATGATCTAGCCAAAATTCAGATATGAAGACTGGGAGGCTTCACGTCGCCCTCATCGTGTGGAGAGTCTCCATGATACCGTATCGCCATGTGGTATCATAGGCCTTCTCCAGATCGAAAAACACCGTGGCGTAGTGCTGTCTACAAAGGAAAGCCTCGCAGATGGCGTTTTCCAGTCGGAGCAGAGCATCCGACGTGAAGTGAAACTTACGGAAGCCACACTGTACAGAAGCAGATGGCCTCCGCTGTCCAGGAAAAAGGCTAGTCTAACATTTACCAATTTCTCCATCAACTTGCACACGCAAGAGGTTAAAGAGATTGGGTGAAAACCAGTCGTAGTAGTGATATCTCTCCCCGGCTTGCGAAAAGCAAGCACAGTAGCGATTCGCCAGGAATCTGGGAGAAGACCCTCCGACCAGATCCTGTTGAAAAAATCTTACAGTAAGAACATGCCTCGCTCACCCAGGTGTCAAAGCATGGCATACGGGACATCGTCCGGCCTATGGGTGGTGTCCGCGCACGAAGCGCGAGCGGAGCGAAACTCACTCACAGTAAACCTGTCGTTGAAGGGGTCTCCGCCTCTGGAGGTAAAGTCCAGCCGGTGGCCTTCCGCGACATGACGACGTGCATTAAATGCTGGCAGAGCAGCATCCCGGCTAGAGAATGTGGAGAAAGCGGTCGTGGGGTCCGAGATTACGGTCCCCTTCTCCTAAGGGACGGGAGGGGGAGGCCTGCAAGAACTTGCCCCGAATACTTTTGACTCGCTTCCACACAGCTGCTAAAGGGGTCTTCCCGTTAAGTGAAGACACGTATGCCCGCCAAGAAGAGCAGCGGGCGTGGGCTTATAGCGCATGTAGGCATAACTCTCTGTTTGAGGGCCGTCTCACACTCGGCCGACCACCATAGGAGTGGTTGGCGTGCAAAACGGCCAGACGTTCTAGGAATAGTAGTCAGGTCCGCGGCGATGAGGTTGCCGTAGAAGAACTCAACGGCCACATCTACTGACTTAAACTCCTCAACTTAGATAGAGAATTCAGTCATTTCCTGTAATGCAGGCTACCTCGCCCGTCCTAAGCACCACCGAGGTGGGCTCTCAGGCAGCGGTTGCCATGAAAATGATAATTGAATGGGAAAGTGATCACTGCCATGAAGGAACATCGACCACCCCTAAATCAGAATCAGGCTGTGCATCCGAAGAGCACCAAGATAGGTCAAGGCAAGAAAATGGAGCGGTTCTCGGACAGCGATGCGTAAACTTATCCACGTTTAGGACACCCATCTCAAGCTCTTTGATCAGATCAGCAAGGACTTGTGCACTGGGATTTTATTGAGTAATCTCCCCAGAAAGGATGCCTGCCGTTCAGATTTCCAAGCAAGAGATAGGGCCTCGGCAACCGTGCCACAACGCGGCGGAAGACCCCCACGTCGAAGTCAGCTGACCGTGGAATGTACGCAGAAATCAGAGTATACCTCCTATCCAGGTGCAGCTGCACAGCCACTGCCTCAAAGGAGGTAACTAAAGAGAAAGGAAGAATGGAGACATCATGCTGGGTGTAAACCGCGCATCCCGCAGCCCGACCATCTCGTGGTGGTGGGGTCGCAAGACCCTTATACCCTCGGAGGGCGGGCAGGGGGCACGCGCCTAGCATTGTCTCTTACAGAAAGAGAGCTAACGGTGAACGGGACAAGACAAGCCACCACAGCTCCTTCCAGTTGGCCCGGAGTCCACGGCAATTCTATTGAAGGAATATGCCCTCCAGGCCTAGCTTGAAGGAAACGTGGGGGCCCGCCTCAAACAGAAGACCCCCACGGGAATGGAAAAAGCGCTGTCGCCTTCGGGGACTTATTAGGGGAGGTTGGGCTTACCATGCGAGTCTTTTCCTCCCCCGCCTTGAAACCTTAGGCAGGGGTTGCGGCTTTGGAGGCGGGGGAACCTTTTTTCGAGGAACTACTGTCTCCAAGCCACTCGTTCCACCACTAGGCGTGGGCGAAGGAGCCGAAGCTCCTTTTTTGCTGTCCTCTTTTCGGGGGACAGCTTAGGGAACCCCGGAAGATGGCCTAGCGATCAACTTCAGGGGTGTTGCCTCCTGTGAGTCTAACGACTCGGTGGAGGCGCGGGGACGTTTCACCTTACTGGAAACGATCACGCTGGGGAAAGAGGTGGGATCCCTGGTTTTAGCCAGGGCTGGGTGTGAACCCTCTTTGTCGCCAGCTTTACCAGGGGAGCACCCGTGTTGTCTGAAGCCCGCAGAAGGGCTCCGAATGGGCGCGGAAACAACCGTGCTCGTTAGTCTGGATGAACCAGGATCAGAGGGTGACTTTCTAACTATTGAGGCATACGACGTCCCAGGCAGACCCAAGCGCGCCAGGACCAAGTCCTTAGCCCCGCGGAATGAGAGTCGATCCTGTGCCTGAACGGCCAGGATTTATTTCTTAAGAAGATATGCACCACATTGCTCCGAAGAAGCGGGGTGCGGCTCTCCACTATTTAACACTTGGCTAGACACGGTTTAGACTTATCGTGTGCGGCCTTGGAACAATTTACACCAACTTCGGGTAACCCGGATTTTGTACGTCTACAAGAACGATTCGTATGGCCGAAGCGGTAACAATAATAGCACCGACGCGGCAGTGGCACGAAAGCCTTCACGCGGAAGCGGTAACGACCGGCAAGTACAGACTCAGGGAGCTTGTCACAGTCGAACGTGACGAAGAGTGTAGGGTTGGGTCTCGAGGCCCCTCCCTGTTTTCTCATCACACGTTCGACCTTGACCGCCCCATGGTCGGCCAGCTCTAAAGTGATGTCCTCAATGGAGTAGTCAACGAGTCTTCTCACATAAACTACTCCTTCCACAAAGTTCATGATAGAGTGCGGCGTCACACTCACCGGGGTGCCATGAAGTGTCCAAGGAGCACTCATCTTGGCCACCTCGGCGAAATTCGCTGCATTCGCCAGAAGGCTCCCGTCCGAGAAACGGGTTGCCTTTGGCTCTCTACCAATTGTACTAGCTAATGCTCTCGTCTGATTGACCATGTTGCCCATGGCCAACATGGCGCCATCAGGGGAGCAAATAAAGAGGACGCGTTCGAAGCCAGCGCGCTCGAAAACGCCAGGTAATCTCTAAATCAGGGGCCCCAATGTCATCGAGGTTCCGCCCCGTGCACTTTTGGTCGTTGTCTTAGTCAGGGGCTCCTCACCCGAGGGGACAGAAGGGTCGGATGTGCCGATCTTGGCTTGGTCGCTTGCCAAAGTGGCAGCAGACCCATCAGTCCCCGCAGCCCCCGCGGATGGAGATGTGCCCCGAGTCTTCTTAGTCTTTTTTGTCTTTTTATTCTTTTTCTTTTTTGGAGTGGAGGGCGAAAAATTGACCCGCTTATCCCCTTCGGTGATAGGAGCCGCGCGGCCAGATACACCGGCCTCAGCCAGGTCCTTGTCCGAAAGTGAGAAGGTCTTTTTGATCGCAGGGACACTGGTTGGAGGAGATCCCTCGCCTCATTGTACTGACTCGGAGCCCTCAACCGTTTAAGGAGGACCTTGCATATGGGCGCATTCGGGTGCGGTACTTGGCGCTGAGCTCGGATTCCCCCCCATAGAAGGCCCTACCGTCTGAGGCTGGGTTTCCTCAAGGACCATATCTATCACAGGAGGCGCCTCCAGTTGGCCATCCTCTCCCAGGACATCACAGGTCCCCTTGGCATCGTCACCAGTCTTGTGTGGGGAGGCACAGGCCTTGACCCCGGCAAGGTTGAATATTCTTGCCAGCAGGTCTTTTGAGGAAAGCGCCAGAAGGGGCCTGGCTTCCCTCTCCCCCCTAAGGGTGTTTGCCCTACCAAGCCGTTTCGATGGGTTGCGGTTCGCTATGGGCTGCCTGCTAGGCTTCTTGGAAGCCCCTTGGAAATAAAAGGAGGGACTGCCGCTAGGAGCAGGGAGGTGCCCGAAAGCACCTCAAGAGAAGGGGGTGAGGAGGATTTCCCTACACCAGGAGGCGTAGGAGAGGAGTGAGTCTCCTCTCCGCTTAAAGAAATATGGAGGGTCCCCTGTGCAAGCACAGGGGGGAGACCTACATTTTTTTCGTGGAGCTTCCCGAGAGCGGCTCCGTTGATGAACAAGGGGAGTTTAGAAAAGATTTGGGTTTTTTTTTTATTTTGTCGTTCATGGGCATGGTGACCCTCTTTTTTACACGGGATGCAATCGCGCATCACCTCTCTCAGTAGCCCGCACTGCAAGAGGTGCTTACACGCTATTTAGGACCACCCCTCCCCCCTGGTGGCCTGGCAGTCCATCAGCATGGCGGCTCCACCTTAGACACAGCGTAAAACTGATAGAATGTAAAGAGGAAAGGAAAGGGATGTGAGGAAGGTATGGGTGGGGATGAAGCAGGTTGTTAAAAAAACCGATCCCGATCCAGGGGTTAGAGAACGTTGTCCCCTTTCCCCTCAGCTCCGATCTGGGACGGTTGACTTGAGGAGAAGGTCAGCTTTTACCGTGTGAAATTAGAGGCTGACCATAGAAAGTTGTGAGAGAGGTTGTATGAAAAGCGACGAAGTAGGGGAGAAATACAGGCTATCTTAAGGAAGGAAGAGAGGCTAAGCTGGGTCCGGACGGAGCGCTAGATCTCCTCAGCACGGTGGCCAGGATGGCAAATCGCCGCGCCCCTTACGTGGCATCAACTTGTCAGGCTAAGGAAGAAAAGTGGTTAACCCACGAGCGCATTTTGCCCATTTAAATAGGCGCAATATATGCATTTTTTCATTTTCTTGTAAATTTTTGCGTTTCCCTTTAAATATTTTTTTCTAAAACTACAGGCTCATAGTAAACGTAAGAATTTGATTTGACAACAGCAAATATCGAATTCATATATAAACATACTATTTACCGAGAAGTTAAGTTACCAGTGTGAGGGAATTACAGGTGGAAACTCTTGTTCAAAACGGAACTTCCATGCGCTATAGAAGGCTCGGTTAGGCTTGAATTGTTAAGCCACCCCCCCCCTTCCAAAAGCAGTAGCCTCAAACCGCGTACACCACACTTCACCTTTACACGGACTAGAATAGCCTCTGCAAGAAGAATCGAGGCCATTCGAGAGTAGAACTGTTTATCGCTACCTCCCCGCGGTGAGAGCCTCGGACATGGATAGTGTTCAACTTCAATGAGGAGACACAGAGTTGAGAAGTCCCTCCCGGACCCCGGAAAAATTCTCCTAGTTCAAAGTGAGGTGCTAACAACAAAGCAAAGTGACTGCTGAACTATTTTTGTGTATTGGGTTTAGCCTCATCCAGTGAGGTAATTCAATTTAACAATCGCTACCGAGTGATTTTTCGGACTTCTCTCGTCAACTCCTGTCGAAGCCTTCCTCGTTCGCCCCTCGTTTTCGGGTAACCAAAATACTCTCCCCTGGACAGGACGTTACCGCCCTCTCCTCTTTTTTGGGAGAACCGTCATAACTTTAACATCCCGCTCACAAGCTTTGAGCGGCCTCGCCTCACGTGCAGAAGACATCCGTGAAGCCTTACCATGACGTCTCACCCGGAATCTTCTGTAAACCGAACCTCTCTCCCACTGCAGTAACCCATTTGCGTTGATTCCCCTGATTTGAATGGTCTCCTCCCGTAAAATCCTAAGTTTTAACTTCATATTGTGATTCATAACTACAATGTTCCCCCTCCCTTTGTTCATCTGATGTAATTTTGCCCTTTTATTCTCTGATGTAATTTTTGCCCATCATTTCTTCCACTATTTTTATGTAAATAAAATTATATTTTTGTACATGCCTCTTTAAATAACCTTGATGGATCCGTAATGGATCCCATTATGTGGATTTAGTATCCAAAATAGTGCAAATTCACGCAAATTTGGAGACAGGGTCAGAGACATAAAAATTGGAATAGTGAAATTCAGAGAACGATCAATTAATTCGTTTGATTAATCTATGCTTGCAACTAATGGCCTAGAGAGAGAGAGAGAGAGAGAGAGAGAGAGAGAGAGAGAGAGAGAGACTAAAAAATTCTAAAACATTCAAAAACCAATGGAGAAAATCTCCACGTCATTGTCAAAGTAACCTCATAGACAATGTGCTCAAGTTAATGCAGGTGAAATTGTGTTAAAAGTCTCTGGTCGGGTAACCCGCCATTTAGATTGCATAATGAATTAAAAAAGGGAGAAGACGCAGCTCTCCTAAACCTGGTGCCTTTGAACAACCAGGGCATGTTGATTGTGAAGCCCTTAAGAGTCATTGGGAAGGGAAATCAAAGAGGAGTTAAGATCTTGAAGGCTGTCCAAGCGAGACTGGACACTCCAAGTCCACACCGGAGAGCGACTATACATACGAACATATTTATCAAGGCAAATCTTAATTAAAAAATGGGAGGTTAATTCAACGCGTTTTCGTCACTTTGACTCGCGACGGAGTGGAAATTCCGGCTTCTCCTTTCTGCACTTTAAGGTCTACACCTCAATTAAATTCTCACAGCTTGAAGTAATCTTTCGTAATAAAAACGAAGCAACTTGTAATCGTTTATTTCTCTTTAGAACTTTTATCAATGTATAGGCAGGGATTATTGTCAGAAGCTGGAACAAAATTATGTAGTAGAATGATGAAATACCACTACTGCCAGGAGTGCCAGATTATCTCACTTCTTCATCAAATTTTGGTTAGTAAAGTCTCGACTATAAACGCACTGGTGTCTCCTCTAGTCTAAACATCATCCTTAGTGCAATGTTATCTATGGTTTTACCTGACAAAGTACAGCCAAATAGATCTACCATGCAAGATTCTCTCTTCTTACAGTTACATGTTCGTACCTTTCCTCCACACATTCCGTCAGTCTGCTGTGTTTTCCTAAGCCGATCCACTCATCTTCCATATTAACTTTCAATATAATACTCCCTTTAATGAACCACTATATTCTTTCTAAACATATCAGTATAATCAAAAATATTTTCCTCCAGCACATTAATTTCCTTCATGAGTTCACGAACCTCTTTCACACATATACCATCCCTTATTTCTACTCCGCTACTCAAATAGTAAGATTCTTATTAGAACCGTGCCTAATTCACTCTTGATTTCTCTTCGCCCACACGACAATTTCATCTCTATTTATAATACATTGAAGTTTATATGAAAGATGCCCTATTCAGAATTTCTGCCACACTCAACACTCAACCCTTTCCATTTAAAGTCGTTCAGATAGACTATAATTACCTAATATTTAGTATTCAAATTTATCCAAACATTTCTAATATCCCGAAATTCATTAACAGATTCCCGATCGAAACCATCGAGAGCCAGATTAGTTCAATCACACCGAAATTCTATACACATTCCAGTTCCACTCCCTTAAAAGCTACATTAAATCTAGCTTACTTTTACGTTCCCCATTCGTACTTTCACATTTCCAATGGAAAGTGTATATACATAGTTTCGTGCTAAAAGCGATTTTGATGCACATAGCCTAGAAAATTCGCCATTTATTCATATTGAGGTTACAGGGTGTAAATCGATACCGAGTATTGTTTATTATCTACGTAGTGATTGGATTTTGAAGGTCTCTTTACCAACTATTGCCAAGGCAAGTCTCTGGATAAATTGTGACCACCAAATAATTTATTTTCTCTTCCGGATAGTACATATGTACCATATGCAGAAAAGATTATTGGAATGGACTCATCTTATATTCCGTTATTTCTATTTAATTATATTTTCATGTGAAATGGTTTCTTTCTCTAATTAAGGATGAAAATGGCAATAATTTGGTGATATTTGGCGATAATAAGTACCACCATCTTGAAATGTGGGTGATAATTTGCGCGACAAAATTATCGCCTAAAATTTTCAGGTTATGCGTTAGTGAGCATTGTTATTTTTTTATGTGCCAGTGTATCTTGTTCATATTAAAATATCCTTTCAGCTGATGAAAAACTAACACTGTTTAACTTGACATCTCACGTTCGGTGCAATCTTAGAATTTGTTTTACCTTATTTAGGTGAATTAAAGCTTGAATGGGCATATAAATATTAATGACTCCTTTCAGGAATTTCAGGGAGCTTTTTAACGGCCAAGAAAGTGGCCAGAGAGCAATTGAATTGTTTTGTCCTCAAACCATATTTTGTGATTTTTTTCTGGGTGTGTCTCTAAGAAGTATCAAAATGTTGAGTCCTGGGTTTAAAAATCCGATTTGGGGGGTTCTTAGGCTCAACAGTCGGATATTATCTTGGTTCTAGGAAAGATCCTTTTTTATATAATTTTTGTCTAGGAGTTTTCTTTATGTGTGTCTGAAATAGAGAACTTGAATTAACTAGTTTTTAGTTATTGTGAATTAAAGGGTTAAAAATTCATCTCACCTTCTGCGCCATTTTAACTCATAATTTTGTCACTCGTATTTCAAGATGGTGGCACCTATAGACTTCTTACCAGTAGCTTCTTCACCAGCAGCGCAAGGAAAAACCTTTTTCTACTTTGTGCCAATGTGTTTAGTTTAGATAATTGTTTGCTATATATTTTATTTTTTAATTTTCATTAAAAAAAAAAAATTTCTCCCTAGGAGGAAGTATGGGTTCACTTGTTAAAATTTACTTTTATAATGAATAAAATTATTACACTAACCATATCATCGTTTTCAAAACCCCTAAGAATATTGCCTTTTTTGTATCAGGACAACATATCTAATCATTATTTGAGTTGAAAATAGATTATTTTTCTATTACTGCGGATTACAATGATGGTATTTTGATAGTTATAATTCTGTCAGGTATTAAACTTGTAAAAAATTTGCATATTGAACTTTTCGTATTAAATTCTAATTTCGAACCTTCTTTATGAGAAACAGCATGCAACAGTTAATTTAGACGGCAGAATATGGTTCACTAGTGATAATTTGTGAACCACTTCGCTGCATCTAATACAAGAAGGTATGAATTTACTCCATCAATGAATTTGTATATCCAGTGAAGATGAGATAGAGAAATGAAAATGACCTGCTGACGCTATAAATCTGGCTATAAGAAAATTCCTGCACAAAGGTGGGCCAAAAAATATAAGTTATCTATAACTTCAATCTTTCAACGACCAACTCATCTCCTGTGTAGAAGAGTTCTTTGAAAAGTCTCATGCATAAGTTTAGAACAGAATTGCATGGGAGGATTTGTATTTATTATCTTTAAATGGTATAGACTATAAGTATATTCAAGAAAATCTTCATTCAGGGTTTATAATTTCACCAGTAACTAAACTACCAAGTCAGCCGGAGATCTATTTGTATCGTTATATGACAAATTGTATTTATCTGTTATTTATTAATAATAATGTGCATGTGTGCATCGGTATTTGATCGTAACCTTAACTATGTGCACTAGATTTCCTCTTCTGATGTAGATTCTGACTTCATACAGGGTTCGGCAGAAATGTTGCCCCGATTTCAAAGGTTAATAAAAAACAAAGACATGAAGACAAAAGAAAAAACCTTTTTAGTTTTATGAATTACATTCAATGTTATTTATTTTGTGTTTCAGTTAGCAACCCACCATTACCTGGAGTGGATAGCATCCTTCAATTGTTGTTGGAGAGTTTGTTAAGAACGATGAATCTCTCGTAACGGCGAAATGTTACTTCTTGTCGTAATTACTTACGAAATTTTGAGATGTTTCTTTTAAGGTTATATTCCTAGATCTTACTTAGGTGACGAATATTACTATCCTTTCCATAAGCTTCTTCACTGCCTTTTATTTTTGATATTTCGCAAAGTTTTTCTTATGGTGTTTCTTCTGTGCTTAAGGAAAATCAACATCTGTCCTCATATAACAAGCATTAATGAAGCCTTCGAGACGATAAGGTAGGTGAGGTACCATGGACAGTTAATAGAATTTGCTTTAAAATTAATGATGATTCCAGGTTGTTGAACATTCTTCACCTGCAAGAAGTTGACAGAAGTCTCAATTCATTTACTCTTCTAGGAAATATATAAAATTCACCATTTTCCAAAACAGTCGCCTTTTTCAACTGTCTAAACAGTGTTTCATCTTTTTAAAATTTATCACCACAAATAAACATAAATATAGATAGTGTGAATAAGCTCATGTTTAAATTAACCACTATTTGATGTAATAGGCCTTAAATGAATTATTAACATTAGATGCATCTTTCAGTGGGAAAAGTTCTTTAACATGTGACTGCCATCTTGAAGTAACCTTGAAAAACATGAGAAGGATTCAGAAAAAACTTTGAATATTTGTGCAGCGCTAGAGAAATAGAATACCCCATATTTCAAACATGGTTTCATCACAATGACGAGATGACGTATATGTGTCTGCGGTACAAAGAGTATAAAAAAAAAATAAACAGACGAATTTATCACTAGCGAGAGAGTTATTATTTCCTTTCTCTTACCTCCCCATGGAAATCTTGGGAAAATATTTTATCCTCGTATGTCGCATCCACCTTCTGAAAGATTTTAATTTCCAACGTTTTCTCGTATCATTTTCGCCTATAAAAAAACACCATAGTGAGATGGGATTTTCTTTGTTTCAGACAAGTGATTTCTAGTTTTAGGAGAAAGTATGGTTCGACCCCCTGCTTCAGAGACGGGTCGGGATCATATACCGCCGTTCTCTTGAACAAAGTGTCTTGGCTTCAAATATATTTTTAGGCCAAATTGCATCTACCTGACATTTCTTGTCAATTTGTCTTGAATTGGAAGTCGTAAAAGAACATCTCTGTATTGTATGTAAAAAGATTCAGGGGTATTGTTTGACGTCCAGGTTCCTAAGGATCATAAGATGTCCTATTTTTATTACAGAACCAAAATAACTTCCATTGATTTTTAATGAATAAATAATAAATACTTTTTTTTATAGATAAGCTTTTTCCCAAAACTTTAGTATGGCGATGCTCTTTCACATTCCCATCCAGCGTTTTTATTCGCGTCAGCAGAATACCTTATTTGCAACGCTTCGTCTAATTTCATGTTTTTGTTTACGCTTAGGTTAATATTTTGGCTAATATCCACTAGTTAGCTCGTATGATCGCCATTTCAATATTTAATTTATCAAGAAATTTGAAATATAACCTGAAATTAATTCTTCTTAGACTTAAAAAACGAACCTACAAAACCACTCGAATGTTACTCCAGAAAATATATCCACTGTTACTTTATGCTCAGCTAAGTGAAAATTACCACTGCTTTTACTTCTTAAATTTAAGTAAAAAATAATGCAATCCAGTATAAATAATTAGGTCAATTTAATCGTTAGAAATTACTATGTACTAGCATGTAAAAAACCAGGTGAAGAAAACAAAGAAATACATTAAGAACACAATAGAAAATTCGCCCAAGATTAAATCCTGGGAACGAAAGATGGAATATAACTTTCAAAAGCCATTTCGCTCTCAGCGCAAATAGTGATATTATCCTATAAATTTAGACAACAGCAATTTTAAGATAACATTTTGTGACCAGAAGAAAAAAGGTTAATATTTCATTACATACTGATATTCGCGAAATTTCCTAATTATATATTTGATAATAAACAATATTTATATATATATATATATATATATATATATATATATATATATATATATATATATATATATATATATATATATATATATATATATATATATATATATATATATATATATCTTTTCCCTTTGCATATTCTAATTTTGCTTCATGAAAGACTTAAAATACCGAGGCATAAAATACAAATTTACTCTGGTAAAAGTTGGAGTGGTCTCTGTATAAAAAATATGTAATACCAACCGATAACATAAATAGAAAAAAGCTTCTAAAATAATGTTCCCTTTTAATTTGAACGATTTCCTTATAATATACCGTTTCTTTATTTTAATAATAATAATCCAAATTTGTAGTATTGTTTTGAAGCGGAAATATTGAATACATTTTATTTCAGAAATTCTTTAAAAAATACAACTAAGGCGAGTACTTGTTATTTACTTGTTAGAATATGAAGATGCAGTTCGGAATAAAACGTTAAATGCACCTAACAGTAATGTGCAATATTTTGCATGCCCTTTATATCATACACTTGTTTAAAAAATAGTTTATATATTCAAAGAAACGCGATACGATTGTGCAGAATCAAGGAACATAATGAATGCGTAAAACATTTCATTAAAGTTCACGACGCACGCGTTGATAGGATGAAAATGCAAGCGAACCAAAGTCCAATGGCATCTGTTCAGAAAATAATACGCAATAAACAGTTAAAACTGCGACAAATATCACCTACAGATAATTGTAACAATATAAAAGAGTTTACATTTGTCCAAACTTAATTAAGAATTAAATATGTCTAGGTATGTCTAAAGCTGGAGTAATTTTTTTAAGACGGAAATTGAGATTCATATAGGAAACTAACAATCAAGGCAACCGGGCTAGATGGAAATACTATTTTCCTATATTTCACGTAGCAACAAGGACCACATAGACGAAGGAGCAGTTTCAATGTACTATCTAGAAACAAACAAAGGAGAAACTTCTACCTTCGGCAAGAAACTGAAATGGGGAAGGAAGTTTACTTTTCTATAGGACAATAATCCAAAGGATACGGTCTGTATAGTGAAGAAATTGTTCAAAGTTTCAAAAATTAAAGTTCTAAAATAACTTTCAGAAACCCTAAGTTTTGACCAATTAGAAATAAATGGATAGAAAATCAAAAAGCTCGTGCATCATAGAAATCTGGGGAATAAAAAGTAGAACTTATCGAGTATATACGGCGTTGGTCTCTCAACGTCGCGGTACCGGGTTCGAGCCCGAATCCCGGCATGAGCGGACACAAACGTCAGCGCACGTAGAAATCTGGCTACCGATTGGAGGACGCGCTGTGCTCACCCCATTTTCGAGTGGGTAGATCTTACATCTCTCACCTCACACATAGCCAATCACAACACTGCTTTCTTAACTCTCCCACCTAGGAAGATAATAATAACCTACATATTATTTAATCAAGTTCAGGATTCACAGCTAATAAAAGAAAGAATATAACTTGTTCATATTAAATTACTGAATAATTCAAACATATAATTTAATTAAACTTTTACTTAAATTCTATTGAGTTTAATGAAGCGGAAAAGTTGAAAATTTATAAACGAATAATAAAATAATTGAACAAAAACTGCAAAGTGCAAACCGAATCCTACAATGAGAGTTAAAATATTTCTCTTTACTGAAAGAAATAATAATAAATCAAAAAATAAAATGACTGTATTTTAAATATATAAATTAAAGAAATAAAGATTTCTTCAACACATATAAATGAATACTCTAAAAGCAAAATGAATTACAAATAAATTAAATAATTAAAACTAATATTGACACAAATCAGTAATTGAACTCAGTGCAAAAGAAGTTAAAAGAAAGCTAAAAAAGCAGAGTGAATGTTCATTAGAAAAGTGAATTATATGAAAAAATCCGTCTGAACTGAGCTAGAAAATAGAAAAAATAAATAAGAGAGGAATTATAAATGTAAATATACCAGCTTTTATTATTATTTTTAGAGAAAAAGCAAACGGGTTGAAGGTACAAAGAGATTTAAGAGAGAAAATACAAAATGCGAATCGTGGAATTATGAAATAGAATAAAACCCTCAATGCATAATTGTGTGAAATATTATATAAATTATTTAACAAATTAAGGAAAAAGCGAATAAAACAATGAAAGGGGTAGAAAATATTAGAAACAAGAAAAGAAATTTCTAGAAAAATAAGAAAGAACTTTAGAAATGAAACGAATCTGATAGAAAAGAGAAATGTAACTCCATATAACAGGATAAAGTATGTAAAGATTAGTTAAATAGTAAAGTATTACCATTTAATATTTTATTTATTGTACTGGGGTAAAATCAGGCATGAAAGAGCATTGTCTGCCTAATAAGAACCATTAAATATTAGGATAATAGATTGGCGAATCTCGAAAGCCGAAGTAATTATTTTATTAGTTAAAATAAGGTAAAATTATTCGATAGTCTGAAGGATAAAATGGGGATTTGTATGGAAAGGAAAGATATCCGACCATCCATAGGTAGTTCTTGAATCCAATCCTCCCGAATGGGTGGTAATTTATCACTACCACTCAATTATCTCATTCCCAACCGCGGGGTCTCCTTCCTCATCGTAGGGCTTCCGCCGAGGTCAAACACTTCTTCCTGTTTTAGCGCAGCCCCCCCACCCTTCCCCAGAACGGAGTTCCAGGTCGTACTTTTGAGCTCTATGAACAAACTTGCCCCAAGAACCATACTTCCCTCTTTATACTTTTAAATTTATGGTCACAATTCGTTTATTTTTATCCATTTGCCACCTTTTGTGAAGGTGGCAACTCATTGCTATACCAACCACCAGACCATCACTGCCTACACTGCGGGTTTCATTACTATTGTAGCGCGCCCGACGAATGGGTGGGTGAAAACGATCCCGTGTACTACTACAGCAAAGGTGAAGGTAAAATAACCTATTCGAGCACTTTACCCCCCTCCCAATTTTCCACTCGCCCATCCTCAAAGGGCCTTGAACCTACCGATTGGACCGTTTAAAAGGCACAGCCTTATTTGAGCGCTTGTCCCTCCATTCAAACGATTAATGGGCGGATTTATTCTTCACTGTGCGGTTGCGCTTATTGAGAGGATTTATTCTGTTCCCTGTGGTTGCGATTATTGAGCAGATTTATTCATTTCTGCGCAAGTGCGATCATTAAGCATATTTATTTTCCTATGTGCGGTTGAAATTGTTGAGCCGATTTATTCTCATCTGTGAAGTTGCGATTATTATGGATATTTTTTATGCTTTGTATGGTTGCGATTATAAAACGGATTTATTCTCATCTCTACAGTTGCGATTACTAAGCAGAGTTTTTCTCCTTTTTACGTTTAAAATTAGCGGCTGGGTTTATTCTTATTTGTGCGGTTGCAATTATTAAGCGGATTTATTCTCCTCTATGAAGTTGCGATCATCAATCAGATTTATTCTCTTCTATACGCTTGCGATTATTGATCAGATTTATTCTGCCCTGTACGATAGCGATTATTGAACGGATTTATTCTCCTCTGTGCAGTTTTGATTAATGAGTTGATTTATTCACCTCTGCGCAGTTGCATATTGATAGGGATTTATTGACTTGTGTGCGCTTGCGATTAATAATCAGATTAATTCTTAATTTGCGGTTGCGATTTCTGATCGGATTTATTCTTGTTTGTGGTGCTTCTTGTAAGGCCCGTCTAGTCGGGGTTTAATGAATTTACAATTCGATTCACAAAATTAAATAAATCTAAGTGTGGGACAGAATGCGGAAGGACCTCGTACGCAACGGGGGCTCGGCCTTCAGGTCTCGCCCGGAGTGCGTGATCGCCGCTGAGTGCGGCCACATTAATACTACAATCTCAACACATATTTATATGTTAATCTGTTTAACACTAAAACGTCTCTAACTGCATCAAAACCCTTATTATGTCCATTGCTGAGAGTGTCGTAATGAGTGTAACAACACTTTTGCAATACCCGCTATTGATTGAGCTGGGTATTTATAATAATGACTTAGCCGAAAATTACGCATTGTCAAAGAAATATTTTGTCAAATAGAATTTAAAATTGCCTTTTGTAAACAAAATTAATATAAAATCTTTCATTATAATAAAAGATCTGGTTTGAAATAGTCTTAGGAGTTCCTTATTATACATATTTAAATGTCTTGGGTGATCCCACGGCCCAAACATTGGATGCTCCGTGACACTCTGAAGGCAAGATTCTCCTCCCATATGGGCGTAATTAATCCAACAGGCAAAAGACTTCGAACCAAAGAAAATTCAGCGATCAGAGATCACGCAATAAAATGCATAAGCGATATGTCTATAGAAGATTTGGAAATTCTAAATTCGAATAAATGCCCCATTACACTTCGAATCTTCGAAACACAATGTATTAAACAACTGTTCTCAGACTTAAATAGTGATTTATCATCGGTCACCCTCCCACCCAACGCAGATTGGCGTTTGTCGGGTCAACCTGGAACATCGTGTAACCCGCACTATGGCTTGTTTGAGATTTTATACACCCAGTTTCTGGATAATTTTCTTTCATTCCTCGTTTAAAATTAATTTAAAAATTTCGATAAGAAGATAAAATTTCCACATCAAAACGCTCCAAACTTGTAAAATTGTAGTGATTTTTTAGTCACTAATTTGAATGTTTTGGGGATCTTTCTGGTCTTTATACTCTGTTTTGAGGATAAGGCATTGTGTAATCCGTAATATGACCAGGTTTGTATTTTTGGAAAATTGTGCTTTAATTCTTCGTTTATTATTAATATTAAAACAGTTTTATATAAATATTAGATCCATAAATTAAAATGCTTCTAACTTAGAAAATTTTAGTAATTTTACAGTCACTAAATAGTTCAAATATGGTTAAAATCTTCTGGCTTTTTACTTTAAAGTTAAAATCCATTTATGAATATTATTTAACTGTAAGTCTCCCCCGTAGCCGAGTAGATAAATGTCCTTGATTTAATTCATATCAAAGCGGTTGCTCGCTGCCTCAGTGTGATTGGTTCGAATCCCATCCAAGTACGGATTTTTCAAATTAGGAAATAACATTTTTCCGAAGAAAAAAAATTATTCCGTTTTTCTTTTTGATGCCGTTTGATACATTTCTTTCATTATTCTCTCGTGCTCATGAGAGATATACATTGTATATTCGCCGCACAGTAAACTCAATTTATCCATTGTCTTTGGATGGGATTGGTTCGAATCCCATCCAAGTACGGATTTTTCAAATTAGGAAATAACATTTTTCCGAAGAAAAAAAATTATTCCGTTTTTCTTTTTGATGCCGTTTGATACATTTCTTTCATTATTCTCTCGTGCTCATGAGAGATATACATTGTATATTCGCCGCACAGTAAACTCAATTTAACCATTGTCTTTGAATTCCTAATTAATTTCTATCTTCCACATATATATATATATATATATATATATATATATATATATATATATATATATATATATATATATATATATATATGTATATGTGTTTGTGTGTGTGTGTGTGGTTGGGTGGGTATGTCTCTGTGACAAATATCCTATTGTTTGCATTCTAAACATTGTACGACACCTGAACAAAAATTCATACGTGTCCTCTATTAAAGGTTATGTACTGTTTGCGCTCTGACCATATAAATTAAAATTGCCTCTTAAATTCCTATTAAAAGATCCAATGGCGATTATTCGGTCTACCATGGCGGTCTCAAGTATTCTGCCTTCTTCCCTTTCAATGAATATATAGGGAAGCATACCTGTGAATCCTCTTTAAGGATAAGGATTCGGACCTTTCCTATGGTTCAAAGATGCTATGAATTCTAATATATACCCTGTGACTGATAAGAACCGAGGGGTATTTTATGGATCAACAAAGAGGAATTTATTATTCATTGCCTCTCTTCTTCAAGTTATTGAAGCAATTGTGAAGCTTATTCTGGTTCACTAGACGAAGGCCTTTATGTTGAACGGTTGGTTTTTTCTTTTATTTAATAGGATATGATGTCAAAGGTATGAAAGAAATCCTTATCTCGATATTAATTTGGTGGTGCAATCAAAAGGGAAGGTTTTAAGCGTTATGGCTTCGATCAGATACTCTTATGGAAGTTTAGTCCGGTTAAACATTCGAATTTCTTTGTTTATAAATATTTTATGTGATGAAAAAAAAGAGGGGGGCAAAATTCTGTAAATGAACACCCAGTAAAATCAGTTGATATACCAATTCAATAATTGCTCTTCTCATTTCATCGATAAATACTGTCTTATTTAAGTTTTAATGACGCCAGCCTTAAAACGTTTTGGACGACTTTCCGCATATTTCATAGCTAATCAAAATGATCAGTTAATCAAACTCATAGCAAAGATCAACGGCAAAATCTGAACTATGACTAACCTCCGCTCATTTCGAAACAAATCTATTAAAAACAAATAAAAGAAAGGTGAATCTTTTCCCTGGATGGAAGGTCAAATCGGGCTAAAATGGCCTTTGTCCAACCCATGCATTGAACCATATAAAATAGAAAAAAGGTAAAGAAATTTGATCTCTCAACCATGGTTAATAATCTCATTAGGTTGATGTGCATATCAACCTTTGCATTCTAGTAAATCGAGGGGTGAAATCAAGAAAAAAATAATGAGCTCTATGTCGTAGAATTGCTCATAGTCTAAGACAATAATTATTCTAGTCCTTGATCTGGAAACAGCGCTTTTGTTAGGTCGATGGTATTGACCCTATGACTCAAGATACTATGACTTAATCTACGATCATATATATATATATATAGGTAGGCTTTAATTCCTACTGAACGTGCTAAAGCTGGTTAGAGGCGGGTTGTGCCGTAGCCAGGATTCTCACTATAAAAGTCCCACTTGTTACTGAGGGAAGATTTGTGATTGTTGTATTCTAAGAGTGTATAATAGAGGTTGAATAAATTAGCCGAAGGGAAGCTTAATTAAAGTCTTGCCCAGGGTACGTCAAAAAGGAGGAGCCACAAATAAACACACGTATAGAAAATAAACTTTTCTTTACACAAATATAATAATTAGTAATAGTTAAAGGGGCAAAATTAAGGATTAAATATTAAACACTGACGTTAAGCGTCTAGATTTATAATGACTTAATGGGAGCATCAATCACTGTTACTTAAATTTGTAATTTAAGAATAGAGGGACACTAGGTTTACAGATTACCATTAATTGTGACGGATTGGAGAGACAACTACTCAGGTCCAGACGGAGTGGTTTGGGTGGCGTTAACACGAGTTCTCGGGGAGAGGGGGCATAAGACGACGAGTTAAGGCTGCTCACTGCAGTTCCGGTTATTTCCCTCTTAACTGGATGTGACACTAACAAATATTAACTTCCAGTAACTATTTGGATGTTCCTTTTCTTTCTCAAGTTACGTTGAGCGACAGAGCGTACTCTTCTATTCACAGACTCTGCGGGGTGGGATTTACTTACAGGAAAATCTTTGAGACAGCGACGAAGTTGACTCGACAGCCCGTGGTAGTCGATACGTTACGGCAACGACTCTTGTTCAACGTAAGGATTACGTGAGTAGATTTGATACACTGCTCTAGAGGGGTAAACGGCGATGTTATTTAGATCGCGGATTGTGGGAAATCGAAAGAAAGATTCCATTCACGACAATTTGCTTATCGCAGTGCCTTCTTGACAATCTCCTTGGTATCATAAAGAAGGCAAATAGGATTTAGGCTTCTTTGTGAGATAGGTGTTCTTTCGTCCAACTTCCTGTCACCTGTTGGGGGGAAGGGGGGGAGATGGAAGACGATGGTCGACTCAAACGGCAAATTTCTTTTGTTTCAACGATTGTCTGGAAG
Source organism: Ceratothoa steindachneri (assembly GCA_963969495.1). Classification (NCBI taxonomy): domain Eukaryota; kingdom Metazoa; phylum Arthropoda; class Malacostraca; order Isopoda; family Cymothoidae; genus Ceratothoa; species Ceratothoa steindachneri. The sequence goes on along the minus strand of OZ018324.1, from coordinate 207,055,408 downwards.
CATGTGAGTATGTACGTTCCATACCCTCACACGCCTAACTATTTCGAGGAACATTATTCTGCCATAAAATAAGGAATAATGGGAAAATTAACTTCACCAGGGGAATTTGTCATTATCTTCCTCGACTCGAACAATTAAGTCGGTAATTTTATCAAAACCGTTAGGAATTTACCTTAGTCTCTAATGGCTACAAAATACTACTGCTAAGTCAGTTCCTCTAATTTACATATAAAAAACAAAACAAAACACATACAGAGTACAGGCAAGAAATAATTATTTATACAAAGAGATACACACAAAAAATAAATAATTGACGATTAATCGCTATCTGAAATTTGTTTTTTTGAAAGGCTGTCTGCGAGTACATTGTCAGACCCTTTTAGATACCTGATTTTATAACGGTACTCCGCTAGCGATAATGACCAGCGCATTAGCCTGCCGTTTCGGTTTTTACAAGTTTTTAAGTAGGCTAACCGTTTATGATCAGTCTCTATGAAAAATGGACGACCTATCAGATACATTCTAAATTTTGTAATTGCAAAAACAATCGCTAGAGCTTCTAATTCTTACGCTTCTTTTCTTACTTCCATTGTGCGTGCTCTTTCCTCTCGCTATTCGCTTCGGACGAATTCTTTTAGTTCCTGTCCTGTGAGACCGAGAGCTTGTCCTTGCTTGACGAAAACTTCGAACGATTGTGAAGCCATTGCTGCTCTTGCTGACGCAACTGGTGACTCACGAAAGAACTTACGAACGTCTTAAGAGAATTAGAAGCTGAGGTTGTACTAATGATACAATCAAATTATTAAGTCCTAAAATAATGAATATTTTCCTAGCTTTGCTTTTGCTATCTGGAAAGGATTTTTAATGGTTATTATTTATATTCCTTCAGGGAATAAACTCTTATTATTAAAATTTACGTTAGTTTGTTTGGGCTTCCTTGGACGTTGGCAAGGTTTAGGCTATATGAGTTCGCTTTCTCAAAAATTGAACCCCTTAAAACTTGCACCACTTTTATATATGTCGTAGAATTGCTCATAGTCTGGTCCAATAATTATTCTAGACCTTGATCTGGACACACCGCTTATGTTAAGTCGATGGTATTGACCCTATGACTCAATCTACGATCATATATATATATATATATATATATATATATATATATATATATATATAGGTAGGCTTTAATTCCTACTGAACGTGCGAAAGCTGGTTAGAGGCGGGTTGTGCCGTAGCCAGGATTCTCACTATAAAAGTCCCACTTGTTACTGAGGGAAGATTTGTGATTGTTGTATTCTAAGAGTGTATAATACAGGTTGAATAAATTAGCCGAAGGGAAGCTTAATTAAAGTCTTGCCCAGGGTACGTCAAAAAGGAGGAGCCACAAATAAACACACGTATAGAAAATAAACTTTTCTTTACACAAATATAATAATTACCAATAGTTAAACGGGCAAAATTAAGGATTAAATATTAAACACTGACGTTAAGCGTCTAGATTTATAATAAATCAATGGGAGTATCAATCACTGTTAATTAAATTTGTAATTTAAGAATAGAGGGACACTGGGTTTACAGATTACCATAAATTGTGACGGATTGGAGAGACGACTACTCAGGTCCAGACGGGGTGGTTTGGGGGGTGTTAACACGAGTTCTCGGGGAGAGGGGGGATAAGACGACGAGTTCGGGGCTGCTGACTGCAGTTCCGGTTAGTTTACTCCTAACTGGATGTGATACTAACAAATAGTAATTTCCAGTAACTATTTGGATGTGCCTTTTCTTTCTCAAGTTACGTTGAGCAACAGAGCGTACTCTTCTATTCACAGACTCTGCGGGGCGGGATTAACTTCCATAAACACTTTGAGACAGTGACCAAGTTGACTCGATGGTGCGTTGTTAGTCGATACGTTATGGCCACGACTCTCGTTCAACGTGAGGATTACGCGAGTAGATTTGGGACACTGCTCTAGACGGGTAAACGGCGATGTTATTTATATCGCGGATTGTGAGAAATCGAGAAAGAGATCTCATTCACGACAATTCGCTTATCGCAGCGCCTTCTTGATAATCTTCTTGGTATCATAAAGAAGGCAAATAGGATTTAGGCTTCTTTGTGAGATAGAAGTTCTTTTGTCCGACTTCCTGTCGCTAGTTGGGGGAAGGGTTGGGGGGGGGGAGAGGGGATGAAGATCGACTCAAACGGCAAATTTCTTTCGTTCCAACTATTGTCTGGTTGCATTTGATATGTACGTTACATACCCTCACACTCTATATAGGTAAATATACCGGAGTGAATTTGTGATTGGAGAATACATTTATTCCCTTACCTATGCATGTTCTAGCCCTTTATAACCTACCCCTAATTATCATTGACTACAATTATAGTGCCTTTTATAAAGTATTCCAGTTAGTATTGTAGGCTTTCACACCGGAGAGTGAGCTTGTGCCTGTCTTTCTTAAGAAGAACCACCGTCACAAAATCCACAAGGAGGAGAATGAGAGCAATTACTATTTGCCTCGAGGAAATCCAAAAGTACTATGTCGAGGATTGGAAAGGATCGCATCAAATGTTAATCTGCAATCGAGCCAAATATTTCAACTACAGTAATTTTAGTAGCTGATGCAGGTAAAGTGCGCTGCGACTATGTTTGGATATTTTTTATCCCCCTCACACCATATTTTCAGTTGTGCTACCAGGAATATCACTTTATTGAACTAGACTCAGGGCCCAAAGTTTTGAGATTACTATATTTTGGTAAAATGGAATATATATATATATATATATATATATATATATATATATATATATATATATATATATATATATATATATATTTATATATATATATATATATATATATATATATACAAATTGAATTGCTGAGCTAAGTGACAAGAAGTTAAATTTGCACTAATCGATTCTCAAATTTAAGTCTGCTGAAATTTAATTTCAAATTTAATCCTGTGGTTAGGTCGCTAATTGCCTCTCAAATAGGTATCACATGAACCATTAGAAGATCTTGCCCTTCCTCTAAATATTGCCACCTTATATTTTGTGTTTGTCTTTCTCTATCCCTTGTTTGAAGTTATTTTATTTTCTCTCTCTAAGCTTTTGGCTTGCACTATTTTTCTTATTGTCTTTTAAGTGCTGACTTTTTAATAAATATAAAATAATTTAAAAATTAGAATAAGTTGTCCTATCACGTAAATTTGAAAAACTAGTGAAAAAAATAAAAATAAATATTAGTCCCAGAACTTTTGGTCATGACGATTTTTTTTCTGCATCTCCATTATGCCTATCAACAATCTAGTAACAGATAATGATAATACTCAGAAGCAGGTAATGGATCTCTTGGAGCAGATAGATAAATTGAAGGGAGAATATAAAAAGCTCAACTTGTTATGGATTGACACATCTAAATACCGGATGTTTGACCCTCCCGCTCAATTATTAGCTATTAGCGTAGACATGGCACTCCTATTTTTTCTCACTCTACATAGACTATTTATTAGATCTCCAGATTAATGGGAAAAATATGGGGGAAAAGCCTTATCTACTGAACTTTTAAGGTGAAATTATTCTCGATGACCGACTGAAAACTGTACTCAGATTCGGCGAATTTCTGCTCGGTTACAGGTTCTCAAGATGATATATAGCAAAAATGCGAATATTTACAGAGTGGCTGTTATTTATTTAAATTTTCTGCATGATTGGTGTTTTATGGATTATATGAATTTTTATTCCGCCCAAGGTGCGATGGTTTTAGAAATGACCCTCTGAATCTTCATTTCCAGGAGGAGGATCTAGAATAAAGAACACAGTTTGCCTTTAGGCTTCAGAGAGAGATGGAATGACTTCGAAAACGATTTATAGTAGCATTAAAATCGACTCTAAGCTGATGGATGTGTTTGCTCAGCAACACTGGACGTTAACAGTGTAGGAAGCAACAGATCACCGCTAACCAAGCTTTACTGACTCGGTAACGTTGAGAAGATGGCAAGTTCTTGATCCGGAACATCAGCCTCACGTACGGGTCGAGCTACAGCACGGAATGTCAATTAACTACACTCCACGGACATACCTCAGAGTCAGAGTACCGCAGCCATGGTCCAAATTTATCGATCTATGGGCCTAATTGCGCGCGAGTCTAAAGCAGGCTTGGAACCGGAACCAAATATTTTAGGATCCAACTGCATATATCTTTTACTGCAGCTATGGAAAAGTCAATTAATTCGTCAGGATCACCTACTGGTCATTCTTCTATCGGCTTCCACGACGTATGGTAGACTCGTTTGGTGCGCCAGCATATTAAATACAGTTTCAATTATTGGATAGTATCAATGGCAAAACTCGTATATTAATTCCTTTGTTCTTTCTGATTTTCTTCCGAGGTTGGTAACGCGTAAATTCGCCGAACTCATATAATTGTTTAGTGAATTTCTTCTCAGCAAGGTGTGTTTTCCCTTTATTTTGAAAATTCCATTCCTACGGTTTACTCTCTTGTGTTTTCGTGTGTTTTGAGTTAAATCTGTGATTGGTGCTTTTGTTTAATATTAATTGCGGGTGTCAATTCTGATACATACTCCGGTTTAGTGAACAAGACCATCTGAAAGGTAGGTGCTATATGTAGTCTCACCTGGTCAAATACGCAGATTTTAGCCGTGCACCAACTCAACAAGAAATTTAGCCAGTTACAGTTTTGGTTATTTACTCTACAGTAATCACATTTTCTGTAAATTATAGTATTAAATATTAAATCATTTTTTCGCTTTGTTCAAATTTGTTCTTTTGGAGCTTTTGAAATGCGAAATGCGGCTAAACAGAGTTTGTACCTGATTCAATCGAAATCGGATTAAACTATGATGTCGCCGGATTTTGATTCCATACGCCAAAAGAGAACATAATTAGGCAAACAACCGACAATAAGACAAGAAGAAATAACTTTAGCGCGTGAAGAATCTATATCGACCCAGTGTTGTTTTATTTTTTACCTGTTACGAACCTGGAATTATAAAACAGGACAACGAAACATTTAAATAAAATACCTAAAAACTAACCCCGTTTAAAAAAACTTTTGCGCCTAACTTTCTGTGTCATAATTAAATCAACGTTTGCCTACTATCGAAGAGATATGAGGTCGGAACGAAAGTAATTTTAAATTTTATAGAATAGAGTTTTAGATAGTATTTATTAAATTAGTGCCTCTTCTTATAGTTTAGGAATGCTCAAATGAAAAATTTTTCCCTTTTTATTCCCGTTTATAAAAATTGGCTCATAATCTTCATCGGTATTTACCTCTATGTACGTCAAATCTAAAGATCACATTAGACATATTTTACACTATGAGTTTCATAAAGATGTAAATGCAAGTAAAGCGGCAAAATCCATTCAAGAGCACTTATAGGGATGATGCAATAAATGAAAGAAGTTGCAGGAGGTGGTTTTCCCGCTTTCGAAGTTGGGATTTCATTCTAAAAGATGGACTATAGGAAAGTCGTCAAAAAAACTTGATTCCAAAGAGTTGGATGCATTTGTCACCTCAAACCTACTACATATTCTGCTATGACTCTCCCACGCCAACTGAAAAGGATTGGAAAGGTGTCAGTGATTATAATATGGGTCCAGCGAATCTGCAACAGCATGTTGCTCTCTGTGAGTCATTGCTTCACGACACATTCAGGCTCCATTTTCGGGAAATCTTACTACTAATGAGGAGCAGTGGATCCTTTGTCATGAAGTTAAACACCACCGTTCGTGGATCAGTCGGAGAAGTGGAATTTATCTACAAGCAAGGGGAGAACTTCACCCCAAAAAGATCCTAGCCTCACCATCTTCAGTTTTCCAAATTACCCGAAATACCTCCAGGGAAATATGCAACTAGATATCTTCCATACAGTTTTACTTTCTCTAACTTTACCATTTTAATCACATATCTCCCCCTCTCCCCACCTACGAGGTTTCCGGACTAATTGTGGTGCAGTTTTTGCCTCTAGGGGCGAGGGAATGTCGTCTCCCACCTCAGTCGGGGTGGCCAAGTGGCGGTCTAACGTGTCCCATTCTTTCTTTCTCTACATATTATTTATTCTGTTTATTTACTAAGTGTTTATGTATTTGTATATTATACCATTCATTTATGTCTTCTTAATTTTCCCATTCCCTCTCCTAGGGGCTTTAACCTGACCACTTTTTTTCTCTATCTTTCCCTTTCATCATTTTTCTTTATTCTAATTTCTATCGTACAGACATATGTTGATGACCACTGTTACTCTTTGTTTGTAAGGTGAAGTAGACACACCAACCCCCTCCACATTCTTCTTGTGTACCGAGTGTCAAGCCTTCACTGATTCCCATTTACTCTGAATAAATGAATATTTATTAACATGCCACCGAGAGAATTTCCTCCTGGCTGGTTAAAATAGGAGCGTCCTAGACCTGCTTCTCTTAGTTTCCGAGAGGAACGAGCAGTGGCAACCGAAACGAGAGTTGCAGTAGAGCCGGGCCCTTGTAGGAGTCTTTGGTGGAGAGTCACTAGGGATAGCATGATTAAAATATTGGGTAATGTGGACAAATCTTCTCGCTAATTCCTTTCCATGGATAATTTTTCTGGTACAGTCTAACCTACAAATAAGTGTTTTCGAGACAACTTTAGTTGATCAGATCAGCCTGATTAGCTCCCTATTTTCATATATACATATCGGAACAAAGTATACCATGAGTTTGAATATTCCATTTTTGTGTGTCGAAAACTAATTCTATGACCCTATCTATTGGTTCACGCAAATTAAACAGAAAAAAGGACAAAGAAATATTTTCCATTTGAAGGTTGTATTTGAATCTCTCAGTGGTGAGCCACGTCGATACGAGCCCGCTGTGATAGAGAAAACTTGCCGCATCCAGCATGATGGTGTCCGAAATATATCTTCTGTTACAGAAGTTCTAGCGTTTGTTACCTCCTTTCCAAAACTTAATTTTGTCAAAGACCTGTTAAGATCAAATGAGTCTTGAACTATAATGTCTCGAGTCTAACGCAAATTAGACTGCCAACGTGTTACTATTGACCTAAGGATCAGGCGGTTATCTGTCTCTACTCGTGTTAAAAAACTTAAGTTAAATATAACGTTTAAGCCGTAGTAACTGAAAAAATTTGGCAAAGTTTTTTTATCGAAAATTCCACTAAGCCATTATTGTGAAGTGCCGAGACGCTTTTTTAACTATCATTTCTTTGGGTATGTGGGTCGTCCTTGTCGTCATTCACTTACATATGATAAATTTCCCTCCACCAGCCCCAAATGGGCTGGTTCTTATAGCCCAGCAGACAAGACCTGCCCAGTCTACTTGCATGAAAAGGAAGTTATTTATAATCTCGACTCACTTTGCCTGGACATTAGAGAAGCTACATTCAGGTTTGAAGTCAAATTTTCCATCTCGGCGTCTTTACTTAGATAATATCCGTGATGCAAACATTACTACCCACCTTACCTAAGTTTCTTCTGCCATTGGATTTTACATTTCACAATTCCGCTCGTTCCTCATTTTATCATGGCGAATGAATTTAAATTGCAGCGGCGCTGTCCGTCCGAGTCTCAATCGCATTTAGATCGCTTTTGAGCGTGATCCAAGTAAGAAAATAGTTGATTCTCCTCCCTCAACACATGACCAAATTTAGTAAAAACAGTGAAAGATATCCATACCATACCAAATTGATGGAGGCGTTAGTACCGATTTTAATGAATCACGAGTGAGTTGAATTCGAAACGCCAGCAAGAGATAACTGATGCCTCCGGCTTATTTTTACTTGATAACAAGCGGGGATAATTTATCGAAAATCTGTTGCCTTCTTTCACTCTATTTTGACTATAAACAGGCGAGGAAAAGTGATTAGAAAATCTAAAAGAGAGGCAAAAGACCACTGGAGGGAGAGCACCAGTTTCTCTTTGGGACTGGGGTCAAGATTGAGTGGCAGTTCGTCAAAGTTTCAGTTGTACAAGATGATCATTACTCCTATTACACCAACTAATCTTTTATGGGAGAGAAGAGTGCAGCACTTAGAGACGGAATGTGTATGGTAATTCAACGCAACACATACATAAAAAATAAATACCCCCACGCAGCAAGCATACTTTGAACCCCGTCAAGCTTTTCTTAACACGTGACACCTTCCCTTTTCCACACCTCTGCCGAAATTTATCTACTACACATTGATATATATCCTACTCCTGTTATATCATGCCGGTTTAATGAGCCAAATGCTTGAGGATTAGAGTATGGCCGTTGCTTTCCTGCAGAGTCCGTTTTATACCATAGGGTTCGGTTTTGATCACCTAAGTAATACTTTAGCTACACTTTTAAATGCTGTTGGGGGAAGTTATCTTTTATTTTCCTTTACCAACTGATGCTGTGGCTTGCAAACAGACACGCGTGACTTTTAAGACCTCTCTGGATGTGGCAGCAATTCTTTTCTGTCCCTGCCTCATTCTCTAAGAGTCTTCGTCTGCAATCGCTTCTAACCTCTGCAGATGGAAGCAAAACTCCAGAGTGGTTTCTAATTACTGCACTGAAAGTAATCGAAATCAATTTTTAGCTTTTAAGGTTTTCACGAGGCTCGACCCCTGAATTGAAACAGGGATTCAAGGATTCATTATAATTATAATTTCAGAAATGCGGAATGTCTTTTATTAATGTGTATCGAGGTGACCCAAAAGACATTGAGAATTTCTGTTTTCTCCATCCAAGTGCAGTTGTATTTACTTGGATGTTTACAACCTTATTAGGTTCAAGGGATATTATTCGACCTCTTGCAAGATTGAAGTGGTCTTGTCGTTCCTTAGAAGCAGCAGAGATACTTTGAATCCAGAAAAGTTTTGCCTTAACTAACCCCATGAGTTATTTAAACAAACCTTTAGAGGGAATGGTTAACGTCCGGGTTGAAATAATTTTTTCGAAGTTAATAACCTATTTTCTCCCAATCAATGTTGTTTTCGTTAATGCCATAATAAAACAATCCCCTTGGATGCCGGAGAAATCTGTTCGAGAAGCCTTTAATTGAAAACATCACATCTTAAAAACCTTTATCGACCTAGATAGTTTACGACATCATATGCGATACAACATCTTGAAATAATTATATGTTTGGGGTAGTTTGGCTATATTAATAAAATTGTCTGGTTTTTTATCTTAAAGTATTTATAAAGTTTGTTTTGGGGGAAACCTATTTCATCATGATGAAAGAGACAGAGAGAGAGAGAAAGAAAGTGTTCCGCAAGGAAATGTTTCTTTATTGCAGTCGATTAACGTTGACCAGTGAAATTTCTTTTGTCGAAAAGGATGTTGTTGCAGTAAACTTCCCATATTAACCAAAATGACCAAAGGTACTCAATTATAAATGAGTAAATGAACCAGACACAAAAACGTAAGGTAAGTATCTTCGCATTCCCGCTTTGTTTCTTTAATAATATCCGATGTTGATATAAAATAACTGAAAAAGCTCGAAAACGTAAAACAGGTAGCTTGACTTTTTCGACCTAATTGTTCAAAATCTCTTGAAGATATCGAAAATAGAAGAAAAATGCTCAATAAGGAAAAGAATGTAGCTTCACTTCCGTACTCAATTTATTATTTTTTATCTTGATTTGTAAAATTATAAGAAGCGAAATGGAACAAGTCCGGGAAACAGGCCGGAAATTTATCTTATTTTATTTCTAATTAATGGAAGAAATTTAATATCAGCTTTATCAGAATTGGAAAATAGCAAAGAGCCTAAGAAACGTTGAAGGTTCAGAATGGCTTAGTTTAGTGCCATTTTTTTTATTAGCACGCCAAAAAACCGTTGTCCTCTTCGTATTTTTGCTATGTTGATACGTTTCTTGACTTGATCATATTCTTTAGCAAACTAATAAGCGGGTCCCCTTGAGAACAATCCGGAGGAAGGACTAAAGAAACCATGGTGACCGTTATAAGAAGGGGCTACGGTGTCCTCAATATTGCTCTAATAAGGATCATGCACATTCCCAACGGATACTCTACCATCTGCACACGATGGAAGACATCGAAAAGCAAATCTCTGAGAAGGCTAAAGCCTCTCTCCAGAAGATCTAGATTGAAGACTCCATCCCACACGAGATCATTGCGCGTTGCACTATCCTCCTAGGAAGTCTCGACCCTTTCTTCACACAAACTCCTGTGAAGTGATCAAAGGAGAGTTATCCAAGAAGCAAAAATGGGCCAATATTACAGAAGTAGAAAAATTTGGTAAAAGACAGAGTATCGTGAAGATCGTCTTCGCTAACATTGAGACGGCAAAGAATAAAGGCCTTCTGGTTTTTTATCTACGGGTATCGCCAAAGCAGATAGGGGCATAGAAGTATATCTCACTCGAATGTTTCTTTTAATGTTTCGCTTTCGAAAGTCATCAGACGAAGGATTGTCAGGCAAAAGACTTCACGTGTTTTAACTGTTCAGGACCAGGACACGTGTGGAAGGAGTGTTTGTCACAGAAACCCACATGCGTTAACTGCGGAGGGGACCGCAAGGCCTTGGCCATGAGATTTCCGTAAAGAGGCAATTTGGGTCAGGAAAAAAAGAATAAAGAAGGCTAAGTAGGCAAGGACTCGTACTTACGTGGAATCAGCGGCACAACACAAAAATATCCCGGGAGAAATAATGACACCCTAAACTTATTAATGCCGAGTAAAGGCCGGGAGATTATGGCGATGGTCATTATCGCCCATCTGTCCAACTTAGCACATTTGCAAAAGAATTAAACCGCCTTTTGCAAGAGAATGGAGTTCAGAAAAAATATGGCTCCCAAAAACCCTCCGTCGGAAGATTTACTGAAGATACAATTCATCGACGACAAAAACCCAAAATAAATTATACAAAGCAAATTAGCCTAAGAAGATGAAGACTCAAAGAGCATAAGCTCAAACAAAAGTCCAAAGAAAAGGAAAAGAAAAGAAAGAAAAAAGAAAATTTCGAAATCCCAGAAAGCGAACCATTAAGTACAGAAGACGACGAAGAACAAATAAACGAGTACAAAGGAGTCTCCATCACATTGAAGAAATAAATCCTAAACAGAGATTATCTATTCCTCGAAGCAGATGCCGAAGGAGGACTCAAGGCAGCTGCTCCAAGGAATCAATTCAGGGAGGTTCGAGTGGACTTTTGAGGGTCCTTACTCCCCAAAGGAAATCAAGGTTCTGCTATTGGAGGGGCGCAGTATACATCCGTGCATCCTGCGTCCACACGGTTAACAAGAATCAGACCTTCAATCAAATAAGAAATGGAGAGAGAAAATGGAAAATGGAATAGGAATGAAATACTTAAAAATTGATAAAGTACAAAGTGAAAAATTCTAAAGTGCTAAAATTAAAATTGCTACATAATAAAAATGAATATTATAAAATGGAGTAAATGAGAAAGATGTAAAGTGTTAAAATAATAAAGTGATTAAAATTAAGTTAATTAACATGAATTGAATAAAACTATAAAAAGTGACGAAATTTTCAAAATTTATTGAATATAAAAAGTCTAAAAATAAAAAAATTGAAGTAAAAATGAATTAGCGTAAAACGATAGAAATTGAAATTCTAATAATAATAATAACTAGAATGTAAATAAACTTATGTTAGACTAATTATAAAATAAATAAATAAAATTGAAATAGTAAATAAGAAGAATTTTAAAACAATCATATTTTTCAAAATATGAAACTTTAACATGAAAAATGTATAGATACAAAAACTTAAATCACTATTTTATTTTTTAACAATCATTTATAAAATCATAATTCTAAAGTGTATAACTGTAAATTTTAAATTTAAATATGTATATATGAGTTTCGTGGTATAGCACTTATATATATATATATATATATATATATATATATATATATATATATATATATATATATATATATATATATATACACTGTTGGGTGGCTTGGCCGACCAGTTGGCCGGAGGAGGTAATGAGAAAGGAGAGAAAACCGTCCCCCAGTACGTAGGTATTAACTATTAAAGTAAGCGATTTCAGATTGGCATTAAAAACTGAGATATGGCTGAGTGCATTTCAGGTTATTTAAAGAAAACAACAAAAAAAAATATTTAATAACATAATGGGAAATAATAAATATATATAAAGGAGGGTTTGAATGAAATATTTGTTCAAATGAATAAATGATACTCGGTGTCGGACGAAGGGACAAGTCGGATTTGAGTCTTTAAGGAGGCTACGTTAAGCCGAAATTCAAACAAAGATTAGTGAATGGAGAAGACCGGATTCTAATAAGTTCCGCGGAGTAAAGCAATTTGGGGAGGCGGGAATTGCAAAAAGAACAGGTTTTACCTCAGGGTCCTTGTTGATGTAGTACTTGCGCTAATCCAAGAAAGAACGGCCGTTGCAGGAAGTTTGCCAATCTTCTCGGGCAGAGTACAACGGAGTGAGAATTCTAGTCTTCGGTGCTCGAGTAAACCAAGGGGGAGCCGAATGGAGAAAGTGACGTGTTTTTGTGTTTGTTTGTAGGGCGAGCAGGTACTAACTAGATCCAGCCCAACATTGGGTCAAATAGGGGTTGGCAAAGGGGAGAAATAGCCTCAGGCCACGGAGCGCTCTCCTTAGACAAACATAGAGCTCAGGGAATAGCTGGCTTCCAGCCGAGGAATTCGCGATAAGGAGGCCTATAGAATATTCTTAACGGTATTTTCCGCTCTATGGGGACTATGCGTTCAATCCCAGGGTCAAAGTCACTGCCGACCAGATAGAAGAGCTTGATATCGGTGTCCTAAATTTGAATGAATTCATTCAGCAATTTCTGAAAGCCACTCAATTTTTTTATCTCGATCTGTCTCTCTGCTCTCAGGACTAAACTCCTGATTTGGAGTTGGCGCGGGTCGATGACATTCATAGTAGTGATCACTTTCTCATTCAAATATTACTTTCTTGGAAACTTCTCCGCTTGAGGAACCACCTCAGTGAGTGGTGCATAGGCGAGCCATTTTGCAAAAATTTTAGGTAATGACAGAATTCTCTGTCTTATTTGCGGATTATAGATCGTTTGATAAAAGGGGGTTGATATTTTCTCCGCAGCCTAATCGCTTTTGTTCTAACTGCCACTTTCAAATCGCCTGGCCGTTTCTCATGCCTTCCACTTCATTAATGGTCAACTAAGGGTGAGATGGAAAATAGATGGAAGCGATATAACTACTGCCGTGGCACAAGGATTTCGGTCACCTTCAATTTTTCTATGAAATATTTAAGTGTAGGTTTGTATGCATGAGTCCAATACATCTGCAAAGCAAAATATAAGTACATACTTCCTTATAGCTCTTATATAAATATTTAAAATGGCGATGCTATTGAAATTTATGAAATACTGTTATCACTTTGCGGTATGTTAAAGTAAAAATGTCTTCCTAAAACACATCATATTTATTAATTAATATGATATATCCTGTCGACAGGATCTGCTATATAATCATATGATAATAGTGAAAACACAGCTATATTGTGTACATAAAAGATTGATTCGCAGGCTGCACTAGGAGTGTCTCAGCTGTCGAGGAATCATCAGGAGGATGGGCGAATCACATATTGGTGTTGTAAAAGTCTAGAAGAATATCGAAGAAAGTGAAAACATCCAAGACTGACCTAATCTGGACGTCCCAGGGTCCCTACCCAAGTGATAACAGAGTTTTGTTTCGCATGATCCTTCGGGATCTTAAAAAAATGAAGTTCAGCTGCAATATAAAGGGCCACGGGATATCCTGGTAAATCTTGACTACGGTTCCAAGTTTTACGCCTACGTTGCCGAATCTAAATTGCAGAAGGTGGACTCGATCCACCTTACTGGTATACTTTTAGCGACTTATGACTTTTGTACATCACTTATAGAGAGCTTCTTTGTCGATGTTGGTGAGATTTCGCTCGCTCAGACCCTGTACGCGCGAGCCTTGCTTCTCTCTCAGTACTAACGGTTATCTTTGAATTCTAAGCATATTTCGGCGATGTCCATGACTTCGCAAGATGCAAATCCTAATCAAAGACTTTTAGATATGCAGCAAGACAACTCCTTGCAGAGCTCGATGCAGCTCTTGGGCCAGTGGCGCTTCTAGTTCTGCCCAGGACTCCTCCCTGGAGAGTACCCCAGGTGACTGCTTGTGTCTAAGTTTCTGTTACTAAATCTTCTATTCCACCGGGCGTACAGGGCTCGATTCTTTTTACCTAATTCCATGTCACGCTGGTGCCATGACAGTGTAAACGGATGCTACCAAATCCTAATATTGTGTCGGTTTTCACGCCTTCTCGCCCATCTTAAAGCCGGTGAGGCTCTATCGTGTGTTCTGTCGCTCTTTATCACCCAGTTATTTGCAATACATCGACTTTAACGAGATATTAAGCAATGTGGCAGTTTCTAAGGAAAAATTGTGACTTAAAGCGACAGACAGACAGCCTTGATTGCCCTTGAAGCTTCTTAATCTCCGACCCTATTTTTTTTCAAGTATCTGTAAAGTCACGGTTGCTGAGAGCCGAGAGAATATCAAGATTTTATTCAGCTGGGTTCCAGTAAAGGTATATATTGCGGGAACTGAGCGCGCTTACCAGAGAGGCGAAGATTCTGGAAGGACATGGCGATCAGACTAGCCTTTCGCTTCCCTCAGTATCAATACATAACAGGAATCGGATAAGCACGTTGGGCTGCCTGGAAAATAAGATAGGAAACGCCCGAAAGGAATTTAAAGTTGTGTGCCTCCATCCTGCGACTTTTGCCATGGAGAAAGCCAATGTGTCTCCCAATCAGACACATTGGTGGGAGGCAGTGAAATTTCCTGGATCTCTCCGCTAAGCCTTACTTTAATGACTGCTTCGTTACCCATTCTGTCCGGCACATTCTTGTCTATAAGTCAAAGTCTAAGGATTATCACGCATGCGACCTGCCCTAGTACCTGAAAGAGCGATGCCCCTGAAGCTTGCTTCTTGTATTAGGGATGTGTTCAGACACATCGATTTTTGGACTATCAGATATTTTGAATAAGACAGGCCTCTTCCATTGCAGTTTCTAGGAGCTGAGCGGATATTTTGCTTCAGGAATATCAGCACAAGAGACCATGCACCAGGCGAAGGTTGAATCGATTGATCATAACTCAAAGATAGGACTGTTTGAGTGGCTTTGAATCTTCAGGTTCTGATTTTGCTCAAACTAAGAAGAAGGAATAATTAACGGAATACTCCATGAGTAGCGGTGTCCTCAGAGCTGGCACGCACAAACCTTGTGAAGATGAGTTCTTTTGAAAGTGTCGAGATCGTATGAGAAAGACTTCTCAGCGAGCCTTTCACATGCGTTTATTATTAGTTTGAGAATGAGAAACATCATGCATTGATGAAGCTCTTGGAACTCTCAGTGAAGGTTCATGTTTACCGTAGTACTTTTATTGGCAAAAATATGGCGAGGATTAGGAAGGTCGTGCTTGTTGGCTGCGAAAACGCATGATTCGCATATGTTCTCAACTGCTTGGTAAAATTCCATGATGAAAGTTGTGACCCTAAAAGATATAAAAATAAGTTTCAACGAGTTAAGATTAAGGTAAAGGTATTAATTAATACAGTTTACATGATTTTAACTAAGCGCAATTACAAGAAATTACCACGAATTAAGAGTAAATAGGTTGTGGAAAAATACTATTCTGAATAGGTGAAAAGGAACTGCTTGGTAAAGATTCCTGAAAGATTTTGTTTCTTTTGTATTGGGAAAAATAGAAATCAGTTCCCTTTTGTATTGAGGTTAAGAAAATCGAATAAGAAATGCCTTGGGGCAAGTTGTATCTTATACCTCCTTAGGAAACAACATTTCATTGAAATTTTGTGTCAATTGTTTTTTTCTAGGAATAATTTTTATTATATATTTGCAATTGGTTTTACAGCAAGGAACAATAAAACATACTCTTAAGCACCAACAACCTGTGTATAAATATCGCCTTATCAAACACAGTTAAAATTTAGACATTTATTTACATGTCTTCTCTTGCGACAAATTTTCTAAACAGGTCTAAATTACCATCTATTATCGACCATTTTGAATTAAAACGTTTCCCTCCAACAATTCTTCACGTAGGGTAGTTTGTAGCCATGCGTTCCACAAGTCTTTTCCAGGACACAACTTAATACTAAGAAGGAAAACGAGCTCTCATATAATTGCAATAAACCACTGCTACAGGACGGAAATCACGTGACCAGTAAACACAGATAACACAGAACCACTCGAGTCCACTACCTAAATCTTGCTTTTCCGCTAGAAACCCTTATCTCCATGTATCCTCGTTCCAGAGCCACAATCACCCCTCCTCCACAAAAAATTTCAGTGGAGACGGAAAACTAGCTCCATAAGTATCGGCGCTGGAAAGACTGAAGTAGAAGTACATTCGAATCTCTGGTCCTTCGCTCCTCTGAGCAACGTTGTATAAGAACCGATCTTGCTCTGTGAGTTGAACCCTTACCTCCCATAGATTAGAATTGAACCCAATCGAACATCATAGACAAGAGAGAAACATAGTGGAATAATAGGCTATATACCATCATTTCTGTTGATATTTTTGCTACTTAGTTCTAATGTAATCATCTGAAAAAACATTAGAATTGATACTCTCATTTGTATCCATTTTTCTCCACTCGCTTTTCTGATCTCGTCTCAACCAGAAGATTATTATATTATTTTTATTTCATTTTTTACCTTATTTTTTCGAATCATATTTACAACTTTTATTTGTAAAGACTGTATGTATTGGTGAAAAAAGTGGCACAAATACTGCATTTATCAACTACCTTTTCTAAAGGAATATCACCGTATTCTATGAGTGATTTTAAAACCATAGCAAAATTTTTATTACTTTCCATCTCTTATCCCTTCCATTTTATTATTCTATTTTTCATCTTAATGCGACATCCTTTATTTTCCATTGACTTCTCAAGAAGTAAACTAAAGGCATATAAGCGTGTGTGGGCTTAGGTGTACGTGAAAGCAGGGCTAAGTGATAGATCTACGGTAGGTCATTCATCTTGGCTTACGTCCTACCATAATTCTGCTTTGGCCTTGATTTAGAAATTGCTTCAGTGGAAACAGTGGACATGAATCTTTGAGCCTCGACGAACCTCAAATCTGGGATAATTTACCAAAATAAACCTTGATCAAAATAATCTGAGTGTAAGGTGGTGTACATTGAATTCATAATGAGGGTGGACTGAATGGGAAGCTGTGAAAATTATCCTAGATTCTTTTCAGGAAAGAGGGAAGGTTTAGAGTCCCGTGTCTGTGTGGACTGAAGCTCAAGATTAAATTTTGGATACGAAATTTGTAAATTTTAATCATAATATATGAATAAGCCAATGGAAAATATTACCTTTGCCACAATAAAGGAAGGAATAGACAGAGGAGTTGGATAAATGGGAAAGAAGGTACATAATTAAGCAGAAGGTTTTATTCCAATTTGGCAGCAACCCCTATCAAACTTTCAACTGAGTAAATTGCGATGCTTACATTTTATCTCAGATTTGGAGCGAAGCAAAATCATCGGAAAGGAAAATTTCTGCTTTTACCAAAATGGAAAAAAAGTTTCTCATTAAAACTTTCACTGTGTATTTGTGTTTTATGAAAGTAAATTGAGCTAATTCTGAGTAAATTAGTATCTATGTGCCTATGAAGTACTTGAATCAGTTAAAAACACAGAGAAAGACAATGCTTTAATATCAAGAATGAGTTTTGTTTGATTCGGTTGGATTAAAAACCAAAATAAAAGGTGTAAAACCTATGACACTAAACTGCTTATGAGTAGGGAGGGGAGAGAGGGAGAAAGGGAAGAAATGAAAGGTTACAAAATTGAAAATAGAACTTAATACAAAAATGGAATTGCTTTAGGATGGGAGATTAGAAATAACCAGGCAAACTTCGTTAATACAGTGTGTCGAAAAACATCATTAATGGAGCACATTTTAAACTGGGGCTATTTATTATACGTAATGAACACCAGTTAAAACAAAGTGTTTTCAGGTAATTACAGGGGCTTCAGTGCCCTGTAACTAATCTGAATCCAACGTGTCTTGGACTGTAGCGTGATTTCAGTGGAATGCAGTGTGTCACTTTTGTACTACGGAACACAGTGAATCCACAACTGTACAAAAGACTTGCTGCCACAGCATACTTTGCCCCATAGGCGAGCCTCTTAAGCCCAACCTTCAATTTTCATGCAAGATAAAGTCCATTGCCACATGGATACGTTGGAATTTCTCTGGAAAAATGTTGTGATAGATATAAGAGCATTCTGATCCCTTTGCACTCTACTGTATTTTTTATTTTTTTCCTGCACTGCAAGGGTGAAGATAGCCTTTTTTGTTGTACCATTATCATTTTGTTAAGATTATTTGCTTCTTAACAATTTATTTGCGTTTAAGGAATAAGACTTTGAGGCATCTCTCATTTGGCTACATCTCGTATATGTGGGCAGTAAATGCCGGGTTATTACCTAACTTCTGAGACAAATTTAGCATCTTTTAGGCTAATTTGTCGAAGGCCCCAATTTAAGTTATGCATTATCTAGAATGTGGATTAAGCCTTCGTAAAGATAGATAAATTGAGTGTTAATGTGGCTAATGGTCGACAGTTGAGAACCACACATAAACGGCTCTCAATATTAACTCTTCTAATAACTAGTAAATACTAGTGTTGTATTTCATTTAAAATAAAATTAAGGAACCCCTCCCTTCTTAAGGGTCGTTCAGAAAAGGTGCCGTGCCCTTCGGATGCCTAGCCTTATATTTAAATAAAAACCGCTGGTTTTCGCCTTTATAAATTATTTTTTAGATTCTTCTGCCCAAAAGGTTCCGATATTAAATCAAATCTATCTTTCTTTCCTTCCTCCCCGCCCGCTTTTTTTAGGTTGAATGAAGGAACGCCCTTTTGCGATGAAATTGCCTTCCAATGGAGCTCTTTTGCTCGGTTTCCTTACAACGATTAAGGTTTGTTTTTCCCGATGGTTTTTCCTTCCCGTCAGCGGAGGAGAAGATTAAAAGAAAATTCGACATACGAATTCCTTTTCAAAGAATTACAACCATACATACCAACTTTGTGCTTTTTTTCTCATCGGGATCTCACTTCACCGCCTTACATTTGTCCGTTCCATCCACTCCATTGCTATCTCCTTCAGCACTGGATTTGCAATAAACACGTTCGAGAAATTTAATTTGAAGAGAGTGATTAAAAAAGGTCGACTCACTCAGATTTAAAGCTATTTAATATCCAATAATTTGGGCTAAGAAAAAAGTACTAAGAGATCTCATCCCTCCGTCGATGAACGTGGCATCGACAGAATGATTTCATAGTTAGAGGCTAAGTTAAATAACACCATATAATTAATTCACCTAGGTAACCCCTGGAAATCAGGTGTATACCTTTTATACTTTACTTATTATCAACCAATAGACTGATTTTCAAGATAAAGCCTGTTATCTTTTGCAGAGAAACAAAATCTGCACAATAAATCTATATTATCTCAACTACACATTTCTGCCAGTCTTATGTTTATACCACTCTCCATTAATGCATGGCGTATCTGTAAATTTCCCTCAGCCCCACCGCCTCAAAATAAATATTGTAATCTCACCGTTGGGGATCAAATTGAGTACAGTTGGTGGGTCATGTTTTGTCAATCTCGGGGATTTGAAAATTAAGTGATCATTATTTTTTAGAATATTCTCAAAAGTGGTCCACAAATCCTACAATGTTAAAGAATTTAATAAGTGAATCAGAATCCATGTTTGAATCCTAATCCAATCCCAAATCTGTTCCACTCTTCCCAGAAATTCTATTCAAATCCGTCAACTTTTTAGATATTTTAAACGCAAACAGACGACATATATGAGTGAACACATAACCACCTCATAACTCTATTGGTGGAGGAAATAATAACATTGCAATGAATTTAGTGTAGCAAAGGCTTCGAGTGATTAGAAAGATCCCTTCAATGAGTTTCTTTTAAAGCCTTACGCCTAATTCTAATTGGCAGTCATTTTTCCTCAATAGTACCGTTTGTTCCTATAGTGCAGTTGCAAGAGAACAGCTCGCTTACATTGGCCTTCTTTAATTTAAACAACTGTATCTCAATCGAGCTCAGCGATATGTCCGTCTATTAACTCTTGGAAACGCACAAGTTCAGGCATGACGTTATTAGAGCATTAACGTTTATTGCTTCTATCTCTCTATCTCATTATCATTAATTGCCTTAGAAGGGATGAGTAAGCCGCTCAATTTCTCTCTCTTCTTGGTGTTCGTCTAGGTTTAAAACTATTTAAACTTTTACTTTCTCAACCGATTTCCAGGTCCCATCCTCCCGATAGTTACACAATAGGCACCTCAAAGTCTATCTTAAAGTAATATTTCACTTTTACTTTGTCGGATCAGAGAAAAGTTCATTCCTGCGAAACGACTTGAGGGAAATATATAAATCATATGCGAATTTCAGCACTTGTGTACGGCACTCGTGTTTTTAGGAAGCCTTAAATAATTTCACTGGTAAATAATTTTCAAATTACCAAAGTTATTAGACTGATCTTAAGTAAAGTTGGTGTACTGAATCCAAATGTTGCATCGGTTTGGGTAGGTTTGGTCTAATTTCTGAGATAATGAAATCCTCCATAGACGAGAATTAACCTCTCCTAAACTTCTCTGCTCCGTCATTTTCACTATATACACAAAAAAGGTTTTCTGACATTGCTCGTACTAGCTAAAAGGGTCAAGTTTGTGGATTGCTACCTTCAAAGTATTTCGAACTGCAAAGCTTTTTGTAATTTGGGCTCCAAACTTTGACTGGCAGCGCGTGGAGACAATATTTGCTGGATGCCTTTGTTGTTCAGCCGAGAAGTCAATGAAGTCCCGACATGACCCTTCAAGAGTTATTGAACGTTTAATCCAGAGATAAGAATTGATTTCTTGAAGGACATTTTTATCCTTATGTCAGAAAGTTTTGTACTCGAGAAAAGTGCGAATGGACTGGCTGATGCTAACTTCAATGTAGCATCTTCTGACTTTCTTAACTCAAACTAAAATGGTCAAATGTCGACATTGCAACGTTGTTTTATTCATTGTTTCATTTTCTCTCCTTAAGGATCTTTCTAATGAGGACATTCGAGCGAGAATGGGATTAAATGTGAAATTAGATGAGAGAGTCGATAAAAGAGTGTTGAGCTGGTATGGTCATGTAGAAAGAATGAACAACGGAAGGTTGGTGAAACGAGTGTATGAATCAAGTGTGAGAGGTGTGACTGGACAGGATTGACCTCCTATGGGATGGCTAAATGGGATAAAGGATGCTTTACATACAAAACAGAGGAATCAGTATGGATGGTGCTAAACTCCTATGCCAAGACAGGGATGCATGGAGAATGTTTGTGAACAATTGTTAAATGACGCAGCCTTGAGGTTGATACCTCGGATCAGATAGACCCAGTTATGATTCTAGCTGGTCCGAGGAGTTTAGAACGCCATATAACGAGGTGCACAGAAATTTGCATTACATCAGGTGTACCTCTGGCAAATTACGACACTAGCTGTAGTCTGGCAAGCTAGGTTTCTGGATCTGAAGGCAAAGGTTTATGTTAGTGAGCGTTTGTCTTGTTGTCTGGTCCGGCTACCCCCAGCTAGGGAAGGAACCTTGTGTAAATAAAAAAAATTCTCTCTTCCTTATTCAATAATGCAAATGAGATTATATATGGGAAGGTTTGACTCAACTCTCCTAGTCTGCTCTCCTGGGCATAAAAATACTACCAATACTTAACCAAAATATTATGCAGGTGAAATTGATGTTCACGTTGCAATATATGCAAAATAACGTCCATTTCATCTAAAGAAGAAAAACAACCCACAAAAATCCTAAATCTCTTTTGATCCCCGTATATTTGAAGAGGGGTGCATACTCATTCATGTTATAAAACGTCTGTGAGAATCTTTCCTCTCAAACAAATATAAAAAAGCTACAATTCACCAGCTTATTTGGCATTTTTCCATGAGATTTGGTTGAAAATAAACAACTTCCACAACATTCTAAAAGGCAGTAAAAAACAAACAAACGCAGAGCCACGAATTCCTTTCGGGCCATAAAGTTATGATGACCGTCTATGTCGTGAAAGAGGTGATCTAAAATCCCGAACTGTCATATCAATTTGAGCGGGGAGAGTAGAGTGTGAAAAAAAGGTGGGTGTTTGACGGAAGGGGTGGTTATGGCAGGGGAAGGTGAAAATTGTGCTAACTGCAGTTTCTCATTCCAAAAACATCTCACCTTTTTCGGAAGTGACGTCTGTAAACGCTTTTTTTGTTGGAAAAATACTTTAGCATTTTTTCGAGGAAAACAAAGAAGAAATATGACTGCTGAAGTGAGTTTTTGCAAAGATGTATGTGAACTTCAAGCAGCAAGAAAAGGAAAATGACAAGTCCAAATGCTTCCACACCCAGTACAAAACCCCCTGAGAGTTACCTAATCATGAAATTAGAATTTGATGCCATTGCAAAAATCCACAATAACCAATGACCGAGCTAACTAACATTTTTTTTTTGTTCTGAACATCTCAGATCCTTAAAAATCAAGGTTGAACTCATAATTCAAATAAGTCCAAAAATTGGCATAAATGTAGATCAAGCTTAATGACTTTGACACCGAGAAATAACCACTATATATCTATTTATTTAAAATTATCTGCAAGAATACTTAATTCTTATGCATTTAAATATACAAAAGTGAATTAAAAATAAATGAAGAATTAAAATATTCTTTTATCCAAAGACTAAAAAGTTTTTTTTCAATAATTGTGGATTACAGAATCACGAAAATGAGCCAAGATCAAAAGAGAAAGAATTCTTACAATTTTATTTACGTGTTTCGTTTTATTGGAGAGAAATGTGGATAAGTTTAAATTTAGTCACTTTCAAGTTCCTTTATATTTAAGCTAACGTTAATTTTTATTCTTCCAAGAGTTCATATTGACGAGTGTCTATATGAGCATGAGTCCATGTAATAAGGCTAGGCTATTCTTAGGCTATTCGAGGACCAAAAAGTCCTCGCAGTATAATGCAGGGGAGCGCTCCATGAAATGGCGGGGCGTCCCGTAAGTGTACCCAATTCAAAGCAGAAACCCAATCTTGAATTTTATATAATTTTTAGATCAGATGATTTATGTCTTCTTGGTTGACAGAGACAAGGAGGTCATCACCTATTTGCGATCCAGCATATGACTGAGTGTCATTTTGGTGTCGCCGAGTTGCTAGTATCGTTCCTCGTCCTTTGTACCTCTCATCATGCATTGGTCGTGAGTCTATTTCTGAACTGTTTTTTTTTCCTATCTTTACGTTTGCTTGGAAATCACCTAATAGGGACAGATTGATCATTTAGACCAATTACCCCTCCGTTTTTATTATCGACTGTAGGGTAAAGGTAACCGAAATGATTAAAGTACATTGTTCAAATTCTTTTACTTTCAACTCTTTTATGTCAACTAAACTCTTTGGAGGTTTCGGTTTATTATGTTCAATTGAAATATTTTAGCTGCACTGACATATTTTAGTTCTCCTTGGACGGCTATTCCAATTTTAAGCAGTTTTGTGCCTTTCAGTCTAATTCAAAAGAGTGTGGGCTGATATTGGCCTACAGGGAGCTGAAGAAGAAGAGAGAAAGATATTGTACAAAATAAAGCTAGAAAGAGGATGAAGGGAAAAAAGAATGACTCAAATCAATAGCTTTAAATCAATTCATATACACACGTGTGTATAGGATATCTTTTCCTCGGAAATACGGTTACAGGACACAGATTTCATTGATCTCAATTTATGAGATAATCACTTGATGCAGGGCAAAATCGGGTAGTGTGAGAGAATGGGATAAGGAAAGAAAAGAAATTTAGCGAATAGGGGTAAATACACGAAACAATGAACAGGTAACCAAGTTAAAAATTAGCGAGCTCGAATCTGGGTAAACAAAGTTTCCCCAGATTCAAGCTCGCTAATTGTTCCCTTTTTCAACTCCAAATTCACTTTATGAGCCTTAAATTCGCTTCAAACTCTCCCTCATATTATTTGAAAAAGTCCCAAATTTAGAATCATGTTTTACATTATAACTTTCCTTGAAAAACTCTGATTTTCAATTAATTTGAGCAAATAGTGTGAGAATTATAACACTGAGAATAACATATCATCTAAATAACTTCGGTAATAATTCTGTCTCTCTCAAAATACGTTCACATAAGGAGTCAAATATTCCTCTCCTGATTTTATATATCCTCCAGCAAGCGCCAGTACATTCCGAGTTCAGAAAAATTGTTCTCCGAATCGTTCTCTCGCACCTTTAGTACTCTTCTCTTAAGATTAATCAGGCGATGTTTATACACCCCTTTTATTTCACCCAAAACACCAAGATACTATTTTGAAAACAAAGAAGAAAAATAGTTTTTTACTAGGAGGGTTTTTTGGGTGCAGAATACTATAGAAGGAAATGTGAAAGAGAAAATTGCCTGCCAACAAAGTTAAATGAGTAAATCAGAGTAATCTCCTAACGTCTTATGATCAACCCTTTGAAAAGTTCGTAAAATTGTTTGAAATAATGATAGGAAGAAGAAAAAGAATGAATTAGATTTTAACTTTATACAGCTTTGAATCCGCGCAAAGCAGCGGATTAACTGTAAAAGATCGACTGAAGATATAGGTCATAAACGAGCCTGTTAGGCACCTAAAGAGGCCTAGCGTAGACTGGCCGGCATTTCATTTAATTAGTTATCGCCTGTAAAGCCAAAAAGGTCAAGAAGGTATATGCAAAAAGGTGGTCGAAGGCCGAGTCTGAAGTTAAAGCTCTTCGGAGTCTGAATAGGTACAGTGAAGGAAAAAGTAGGATGTAAAACATTATTTAAAAGTCTTTAAGTTCAGATGAGAAATTTAAAGACTATAAAACATCGTGTAAGGAGCCAGATTAACTCTAAAAATAAAAGCGTTAATAAGCACGACTCTGGAAGAAAAAAATATAGAGTACATAGTTTTGGACAAGTTGAAGAGATTCAAGAGTAGAGGAAGGAGGGATTGCAACAAGAGTCTTGTCTTACCTGTTAAGATGAAAGGTAATAAAAGCATAAAATATGTAGTTATATACACTTGTGTGATCAAAGTGTTAATCAATACGGCAAAGATTTCAACGTAAGCAAAGAGAAGAGTTACAGACAACGGTAATATGAGCTCCCTTAGATTGCTGCCTATCGAAAGGTATGCGCAAGTTTTTAAAAGACCAGTGAAAACGGACCTTAGCCAGAGCATAAAATAGACTTTACTGGGACACAAAGGGCACTTGAAACCATGAAATACCTTAGGGTTAAGATGATATAGTCAAAATGATAAACAACTAGCAAGGTGAGCGGAGCCTAGATGACAGGGTGTCCGTCATCGAGATGATGATGCCCTGTGTTTGACCCGCAAGTTTCAAAAGATTCGTGATTATTTTATGCATTGATTGCAGCATGCTCTTAAAATGACACATGTTCCATAAGTTCCAGGCATTAGCAAGTATTTTAGTTAGAAATCGAAGTTGACCAGTTTCTCAAGCGGGTTTCTGGTGAATGTGGAGGTGACTGTTCTAGGCTATTCTGAGTGGTCTTCGGATACTTAGTAACTCACGTATAAGAGATGGTGCACTCGAGCAAAAACTTCAAAAAAGGAGTATTTTATGCAAGGCAGTCTTTGAATACTCCTTGTAAGATATCATAGAAAAACGCCATCCTGGCCTGTAGCGACGAGTCGATTGAACTCGCAATGAGCAAAAAGGCAAGAGCCTCAAGAATAACCCTTCCACTCTTCATCACGTTCGATCGTGACTCTTCTCTTGAGTTTGTGTAGTAAGGCTGGTATTGCTACTGAGTCAAGTCATTCGTTCTATTGCTTCAGAAGCGCCACTACTTTGGTCGCAGAAATCATACTTAGAGGGCTAATAACTCGGTTCAACCTGAAATCAGTAGAAACTGTCCCAAAGTCTTGATAAATATTTATAATTCCTTATTATGTAAGGCCAAGTTTGTGAATTGCGGCGAGCCTCACCCTGTTTTTCAAAATTGTTTGACTCTACTAACCTCCAAAAGAGGTCCTTGCCGTTCAGTCTGTAAACCGAATAAAGTCCCCTCTGACACTACCTCTTGAGTCCGTAGGGCACACTAACTACCTCACCATTCGCCACCCTTTTGTGTGTTCTGCTCTCCCAGGCGCAATTTTGGTAGAGCTTAGGGCTCCATGGAATCACGACCCGCACCGGTTGAAAGCAGCTCGTTCCCCACGCGACCTATTCGCGAAAGAGAAAGCGACCGCGTGTCTCCACAATCACATTAAAGTCACATGAGGCAATGTGCCAGAAGGCGGTCCATACAATGCGTGTGACCCCCGTCCACCTTCCAGCTGTTCAAGGGGTTTTCAGTACCAATGCCACTAGGTGGGGGCCAAGCAGATGCATGAGTGTTTTACATCAGAAACGATATCTCCTTTTCTACTTCTGTCTCTAAGTATCTTCTTTCAGGCAGTGGAAGTTAGGCTAAAATTGGATTTGAGAGGCCGAACCCCATTTTCCTCCTCGTAAAATTGAACGTTTGGCTGACGCTTTGAGGGGACTACAGAAACAATCCCATAAGAAAGGTTCTTGCTAACCTGATCGAAAGGCTAGGAACGGTGTCCTAATTAGCGATTGATTCAAACATCATTGTCAGAACCCCGTTTCATTTTCTTCTCTTCAAATTCTCATGTGGTCCATTAATTTTGGGTAGGCGGTGGTCGATGACCTTCATCATAGTGATCAATTTCCTAAGCAAATATTATTTTCTGGCAAAGAAATCGCGATGGAAATCACAATTGTTGCTAATTTTGGGAGGTTATTTCACGAAGTGTCAAATAGGCTGATATTGGACAAGTCTCTCATTAAAAATAATAGGTAGGTAAATAATTGACCCACTTATGTTTTTAAAAATTTAAAAGTACTTAAAATGCCCCGTGAATTAAATAGGTTCGCGATCCCTGACCAACAGGCTCTACTCACAATACCAGCCTCCAACAGCATAGCCTATTTTTAGCCTAACCTATCCTATCGATAGCCTCGAACTGGCTGCCACGACTGTTCCAAAAAAAGACCTAAGCATTGTGTTCTGAAGAAGAGAACCAACCCCTAACCTGAGCTAATGGCATATTGAATATTATTTGACGCGAATTCTTATTAATTTTATGACTTTACTCGCTTAATTACTTCACTTGTGGGTTGAGGCGCAAATAGCTAAAGCAGCACTGCACTTCCTTCTTCGTTCGAGACTTTTTAACAATTTAACAGGTGTCTGTCAAATCTGGGCCCTTCGTTCATTTTCCGGCGGTGTTTAATTAGGTATTTGAGTCGGGTTTTTTTATTTTCGAGTAGGCTAAGGATAATTAGTTGTAGTTGTATCGCCTTTGCACCCTTTGGTGCCGCCCTCGGCAGCTCCACCTGAAAAGGTGCCCCCTCCCTCCCTGTACTTTCCGGGTACCTTCAACCATCTTTTACCCGAGAGGAGGCTTATTCCTCTTTTAGGCCTATAGTTGCGGGTTTTAGTCTCTCACACCATTCTCTGGGGGCCACTTATAGATGAGTCCATCATTCGACGAATTGAAGTCTACCACATTTTATCACAGCCGATTGCCAAAGAGAGTAGATAGGCAGACCAAAATCGACCTCTCGAAGAGGGAGAAACTCGATAGGCCCAACTCCTTTAGGAGGCCAAAGGAAAGCGGGACGTGTCTGGTGGTCTCATCTACAGTCCTGCAATCAAGCATCTTAACATTGTGAGCTGTTTGCGTGACTGCCTCCTTCTCTTCCCCAATGGAAGTCAGATCGTCGGCCAGAGACTTGACTACGACTGAGAAGATACCTGGATTAGGGTCCTTGGTGCTTTAGGGTGGGGATGGCCACAGCGAGGCCGCCTGAGATAATCATATTCACGGAGGTAACCAATTACTAGACGGCCGGATCTTTAGAGTCGAACGCTGGATCTGTGCCAAACAACGTACTTGCTACATCCTCTTCCCTTATTCAAGGTTCTCAGACAGCTTGTGCCTCCGATGACTCACAAGGAAAGGGCGGAACTCCTCCCCCGTCTGGTGCCCTTCTAACAGCTAAGCCAGTCCATCTGGCCTAGGGGCTCCTTCTAGCGGTGGAGAGAAGCGGGTTAATTCCCACCTTCCTCCTATAAAGAAATTAACCCCCAAACTAAGAGGACTAAAGGTTCCTCTCACTCACGGGAGCTCAGAGCACTGACGCGTATGGTTCCCTTTCGGCAAGTAACCAGGCCAAAATCTGTAAGTCCGGTCCCGAGGTGATCCCGGTCTAGAGGTCCCAGACCAAGAAAAAAGTCATAATTGCGCTAAGCGAAGACTCGATTACGACGGAATACCTCATTGAGAGACTACTTTGCATTTGCTAGACCGCTGGCATTAAAGCCCTTCTGTAAATTTGCTCCACAGATGGCAACATCATCCAACAATAGAGCACATTAGCTAGCAAGATTGGAAGAGAGCCGAGGTTGCTCAGTTCCTCGGACGGTCGTCTTTAGGCGAATTCGTCAGATCCCTCCGAAGCGGCCATGACTAGTGCCCTTTGGACAATTAATAGCGCGCCGGTGCGGTGAGTATGGTGCAGCACACTACAATGACATTCTTTAAAGGAAAGGTCTACGCACAGAATTCGTGGGCTACTCCATCGATGATATCACTATATATCTGGCCGACCTTGGAGCGGTCAAGGTCGATCGTGTGATGAGAAAACAGGGAGGGACCTCGAGACTCACTGTTGCCCTATTCGTCACTTTTGACTGTACGAAGCTCTGAGTTGGTGTGTGCCGGTTGGTATCACTACCGCGTGAAGGCATTCGTGCCACTTCCGCGAAGAGGCTGCTACTGCCACCGCTTTTGCCATACGAATCGCTCCCGTACCCGTTCAAACTTGGGGTTACCCGTAGTATTTGAAAGTTGCTCCAGGCCTCACATGATAAGTCCAAATCGTATATGGCTAAGTGTGTCATTTGCGGAGAGCAGCACCCGCTTCTCCGAAACAATGTGGTGCGTATCTTCTGGAGAAACTATTCCTGGCTGTTAAGGCTACGGATAGTCTCATTTCGCGATACAAAGGACGTGGTCCCGGCGCTCCCGCCGCGGCCTAGGAGGTCTTATGCCTCAATTTTAAAAAAGCCACCATCTGCTCCTGGTCACTCCAGACCTTCGAGGACGGCCGTTTTCGCACCAATTTTGAACCTTTCTCTGAGTTCTATTCACCCACAGTGGTCCCCTGGAGAGCCTACTGTACAAAGGGCTCGCACTCAGCCTCGGCAAAAACCATGGCTTTCCTCAACCCCATGCACCAATCGTAACCGTTTACCGGTAATACGAAACGACCGACTTGATAGACTCTAGGAGGCGACACTCATCAAGTTGGCCGTGAGGCTTTCTTCCGTGCTTGCTAAAGCTGTCCCAGAAATGAAGAGAGCAGTAAAGTCGGTTTGGCTACTACGCTCCAACCATGGGCTGGGCTAGGTGGCTCGGAGAAGGTAGATCCTCCTTAGAAGGGACCTCCGCCTCCGAAGAAGTAATCAAATTCATAGAACACACTTATGTGTTTAAAGTGGTGTGTGAAACCACTGAAATGGCGTCCAAGGTTCAGGATAAGGGATTAGTCCCATGGTGAGCCCAACTTCCCCCGATGAGTCCTCGATTTTTTAAATTTTAGGGATACATCTGGCGAATGCCTACTAAGACAAAAGTTGCCCTACTCACCACAGCCTATCCCGTACGGGGCACGGTGATTTGCTTTCCTAGCCACCGTGCTGACGGTGCCCAGCGCCCCGCCTGCCCGTAGTTTAGCCTCATCTTCTTTCTAACACCTTGTCTTCTTACCCTGCTTGCTCACGTTCAATACAACCTCTCCCACAACTTTCTCTAGTCCACCCCTAACTTCATAAGGTAGACGCCGGCCAGCTTCCTCTCACCCAACGATCACCAATTGGGGCTTATGGGAAAGGGGGGCAAAGCCCTCTCATCCCTTAGCTCTGGTTTGATTTTTTAGAGCGTTCTATGCCCTCTTTCACCAATATATGGATCCAAACAGGAATGGTATTTTATAATGATAAAAATTTAAAAGCGTGAATAATAGTCATGAGTTGTGAATGGTGATGTGATGGATGAAGTGAATTGATATGAATTTGTGGTGGTAATGAAATTATGCATGAATTAAAAGGTTTATAAAATTGCAAGAAGCAAAGCTTCATAATTTATCGGGTTTCGCTTCTTTTATTTTTCTAGATTTTGGTATATAATTTACTTTTCTTTAAGTATACAATCAGTGCCGTACTAGAAATTTTATGTAATTTTGAAAGGTGATTGGGCGTCGCTCAAGTAGCAATTGGATATGCGGAATTTATCTTTTTCTTGTAAAGGTTATGGCGGTTATTTTTTCACTTGAAATTGTGAAGCCGTGTTGTACTGAATAGTTCTCTATTTTGTCTATTGCTTCTTGTAGGCGATTTGATACTTCTGTTGCACTGGTGCCTAGGAGCCAAATTGCCAAGTCGTCCACATATGATGAGCAGTTAATGGTAGATGGTACTTGGAGAGTCAAATTTCTGATTGCTATTATGAACAGTATTTTGCTGGCACACTTCCTTGTGGTACTCCTTCCTGTTGGCTTAATTGTATAGACTTGGATCCATGGAGATCTATTGTGAATTTCTTATTCTTAAGGAAGTTTTTGATGAAGAGTGCGAGTGGACCTCTGATTCCTAGCTCGTGTAGGTTATTGAGTATATGGCGTCGCCAAACCGTATCATACGCCATGGCATTGTCAAAAAAGGCCGCTGTGACAAACTTCCCTTCGCTGAATGTTCGGCCGACGTCGTGGTCAAGGAGCGGTATTTTCTATAATCGTATTGGTTTGAGGACAGGAGGTTTTTTTTCTAGATACCATTTCAATCCAGCATTGATCATTCTTTCTAATATTTTGCATAGGTATGACGTCAAGGAAATCGGTCTATAATTCATTGGGTTTGATAGATCTTTTTAAAGTTTTAAGAAGGGAAGGACTAGCGTTTGGCGCCAATCATCCGGGAAGGACCCATTAGTCTGGATGCGGTTATAAATGTCCAAATGTTGCTCTGAGGCATTTAGGGGGATTTTACTTATGATGAGGTTTGAGATTTCATCATCTCCAGAGGCTGTGTTTGAGCTTCCTTCTAGGGATACTTGTAATTCGTTCATGGAGAAAAGATTGTTGTACAGGTTTCTATTGGTTAAGAAGTCTAAATTTTTTATTCTGTTAGAATATTCAGGGTTAAAAATATCTTGTTTTGAGATTCTTTAGAAATGGTACTAAGGGAAGGCCCTATTATGTTAGCGACTTGTGTATGATTGCTGATGGTATTTTCGTTAATACAAAGGATTGAGAGGTGAATAAGGCTGCACTGTCCTGACATCATTTTGATTTGTCGCCAAATTTTTGCGATAGGAGAATCTTTGTTAATTTTAGACACATATTGTTTTCAGGAAGCTCGTTTAGATTCTTTGAAGATCCTTTGGGCGATGGCAATTGTTCTTTTATAGCCCATGTAATTCTCTAACCTTTTAGTTCTTATGAAAATTCTGTGAGCTTTATCACGTTTTCTTTTATCATCTTGGCACTGTTGGTTTCATCATTAAGTAGTGCACTTGCTGGTGTTGTGCTTAGTCTTTGGGATAAGTTCGTGAGCTGTTTTCTGTAGTTCTGCCATGAGTAGCACATATTCGCTTCTGGATTGGGTTGGAGTTTGGCTGTCATGAATGCGAAGGCAGTCCAATTTGATTTAAAATAATTCCATCGTTTCCTGGAAAGTGGGGCTCTTTGAGCAAGAAACCTAATCATTATTGGGTAGTGATCGCTACCACATAGGTCTGAATATACGCTCTAATGAGTTTCTGTGGGAAAATTAAGGGAGGTTAGGCTTAAGTCTATGTTAGACAATGTGTTGTCTTGTTGGTGATAATGTGTTGTAGGATTTTTTTTTAGGATGTTAATATATTAGCGCTCTATTAGGTCTGTTATGATGCATCCTAGAATATTTGTTTACGTGTCGTTCCAGTTGCGGCTTCTGGCGTTGAAGTCGCCAAGAATAAGAAATGGCTCTGGTAGTTGATCGAAGAGGGCTTCGAGGTCCTGGCAGTTTAGAGACAGCTTAGCGGACAAGTATATAGAACATATGTTATAAGCTCTAGACAATGTAGCCGAACGGCTAAGGCATTTAGAAGCGTGTTTAAATGGTACTGCGTGTGATGGATATTTCGTCGCGTGTAGATTGCGTTGCCTTTGGTCAAGTCAGTTGTAATGAAATGACAATCATATTTGTTATTCAGAGGCTGCTGCGAGTTTGGGTGCATAATCTCGTTGAGACAAATGCACACTGGGTCTTTTTCTGTGATTACTTTTTGTAATGATTTGAAGTTGGTCTGAAGGCCACGAATATTCCATTGCAGGATTTAAGTTTGTTTGTCATATTCTCCGGTCTATATATCTATTTAGGAGGCTTGGAGGCTCCTTATACGGTGTAACTACTAGACTTTATATAGAGTTTGTGTGTAGTTTGTTTCGACGTGCCTGATATTATCGGGTTCTGTATATTTTTGTCCGTATTATTAGTTTTCATAGTGAAAGCTTCCTTATATTTTATCTGGGGGTGCTGCATCTTTGGTTTTGTGTTCCGCTAGGTGCTTAATAGAGGTATTTATCTTTGGCTAGCAGGCGAGTGTGTTCGTTGTGAACAATGTATTGACAGTGGAGCTGTATGTCTGGAGGCATTCTTATTGGTATCAAGCTCCTTGTTTATTGCCAATTCTTCTATATTTGTAGTTGGATATGTGGACCTTAGTGGAGAAGTTGGTAATATATGTTATGATATTTAGGAAAAAAGAGTCTTTTGGGGGTTTTGTACTTCTATTTTTGTGTTTGTGTGCTTGAGCCAGACGGTGCTGTTCTCTCGACTTGAGATGCCGGGCAATGGGATTCTGGTGGCAGGGGTTGTGGGTTTATGAATTTGTTAAGGAGGAATGAGAGCAGCTCGCTATCGTAGCATATATTTCCTATGCTCAATGTGCTATTTCTTCGGGTTATTTTAACTTCTGGGCTTTTACCTGGTGGTAAAGAGGAAGTGGCCTATTTAGGGAATTCTTGGTAGCTTCTTTTTTGTGATTGCGCTTTAGGTATGACTGTTTCGGGTTGCTTACTGGTTGGTAGTGCAGTTTGGATGTGGTCTGGTTTTAATTTTCGGCTTTTTAGGGGTCCTAGGCTTTTTCCCTTGGATATTGAGGTTTTGTTGATGGCTCTTAGGTCCAATATTGGTTTTGACTTTAATTCGGTGGTTGGAGCTTTGGTGGTGGAAGCAATGGTAGCATAAGTTGGAGTGCTCAACGTTCTTCCTTCCTTGGCCGTCTTTCAAGGTTTGGTGCCCTCGGATGCCAAAATGGACAGTACTAATCCGTACCTTCTGATAGTAGTTGAAGTGCGGACATGTTCGCTTGAATGCGTAGTGGTTATCTCCACAGTTGATGCATCTTTCCTTTGCGTTGCATTAATCAGTGTTGTTCTTTTTCGCTGCATTTGAAGTATGTATAATTGTGGATCATTTTTACAATATGTAGCCTGGTGTGCAAACATTAGGCACGATCAACATTGAATTGGATTGGATCGTTCTTCCTGTATTTTATTTGTTGTTCCTGCGAATCTGATTATTTATGGGATGGTTTGCTGTTTGAATGTTATTTTAGTGATTTTCAGCAGAGTTGAGCGTGTGTGCGATTTCCTCTCGATTATGGACAGTCTATTTAATGGCCGTCATCTTCTAACAGCCTTTGTATCCCTCGGCATATAAAGGCCTCCGTACTTTTGGGTCCAGGCATAAATCCGTTGAGTAGAACCGCACCTACTCTCAGGTTGTGATTATTTTTGTACGTTGGATTTATTTGATTATCACCTAAGGCGGTGAGGACCAGTAGTTTTTTTTGTATTTTTCTGACTTGGATTTAACTGTATCCTCTGTTCAGTCTGGATTGATTGAGAATTCTGGTTTTGACTCTTCTGTAATGACTCGCACCGTTTACTTAGTCTTGTATTTGACCAATCTCTCACCTGACAGGCTCATATTCGCAGCCTTAGGGTCTCTTACCCGCACCCTGGATATTCTTTGACCCGTGATGTTCAGATCCTGAGGTTCTGATAGAGGTACTACCTCTTTTTTTTCAATCGTTTGTTCGTTTCATCGATCCCATGTGTGGAAGGTTGTCTCCGTAATTGCCCCATTGAGGGCCTACTTGTCGATGTTGGAGAGATGTCACTCGCTCTGCGCCGTGCACAGTGCATTATTAGCCTATACGCGCAAGCATGTCGCCTCCCTCAGACGCCAACAACTCACTACATACGTAGCTGATCTTGATGGAGCCTATGCCGCCCTGGATGCTACTACCTTGGATTATTTGTAACTACGCTCTTCTTCCAAAGTTTCTATAGCGCCGGAATTATTGCGTTCGGCCTTTGTGGAGCAGACTTTGTTTCACGCTAGAACCATGCCAGTATATAAGGATAGCTCTACGTACCAAGAGGGGGTTGGTTTCTCCACAGTATCCCCTCTGTTTGAAGTGAGCGGGTCTCTGCTAGGCGCTGCGTCTGTCTTCACGGCCGAGCTGGTTGCAATACACCACTCGGTACGAGAGATAACGCGACTTGCCGGGTTCTAAGACCGGATTTTGATCTATAGCGAGTCAGAAAGCGCCCTAACTGCCCTCTGAGCATTGAAATCTCTGTGCTCCCTGGTTCGCGATATCTGTGATCCACGGTTTTGGAGAGCCGGGCGGATTACTGTTGGGTACCTGGACTTGTAGTAATTGCTGGGATTACAGCTGATGAGGGCGCCAAAAAGTCCGCAAGGATAGGACAACCAGTCTAGCGTTTTGCTCTTCCTCACACTGATTACATGGTAGGATTGCGGGAAGCTTTCCTGGATGCTTGGTAAAGAAGATGGGAGACGGTAGAGAGGAACTTAAAATTACGAGCCATTGCGCCGTGACTGTTCCCCTAGACCTACCCTGCTATGCGTGACGGCTTCACGTTGCTTTCTGTTGTCTCCGAATTGGACACATTCGCGGGACGCACCATCATTCTGATAGAGTGTTCACCTATGCCTTACTGTGACGACTACTTTATCTGGTCCCCCGGACTGTTCGGCACATTCCCGTTGAATGCCTCAGTCTAAGTGATCTTGGCGCACGTTACCTGTTCCAGTACCGGGAGGAGTGGGGTCGCTCCTGCTTGTCCCTTATACTCGGAACAAGTACGTGCACATTAAATTGTGGTATATACGACCCTTTGGGGGAGGCTGGCCTCCTCCACCTTATTTGATTGTTTTATGTCACATATTCCCAATGCCGGAGCCCTCTTCCTTCTTGCCTTTTTTTAATTTTTTTTGTTGTTGTTTTATATCTTTTTTATTTTCTTAAATGTATTGTAATTTGTTTTTTAATATAGTCTAGTAGTAGGCTTTGCTGAAGTATAGCGATTTAAGCCCCAAGTAGGCATTCGCCAGATCAGCTCCTAAAGTAATAACAAAATATTAATTACGTCGACCTATGCCTTTGTTGGCAGTAGACAGATGGACCTTTAAAAAAACACTTTCCTCTTTTTGGAAAAAGAGGAGAGACCGAGTGAGCGAAACACCAACTACAATAAATTAATTTTCCGTCCTCAAAAGGGAGAAAACGATGTAGCCATAAAATTGAATTCCAATATAAACCCCGACGCTCCCATTAAAATCCAATGGCAAAATCCTTGCTGGCAATGAACTTGAATCATTTGAAATCCAATGAGATGTTTGAAGGCGACATAGGAAATGCGTCTTCCTTTATTCGCGAGAAATGAATATCACAATAAGTAATAAATTCAGTAAAATTAAATATGAAGATTGTAAACCTCACCTGAAACTGATTCTGCCTGTAAGGGGGCTTGGAACCCAAAATAAGCCGGTAAATTAAGCTACCATGAGAAATGTCTATTCGTAGGAGATAAAAAAAATTATTCTATTGAAATGATATCCATGATGACATCTTGGGCTCTGTCATAGACCATACACTAAAGATTGAATATGTCTCTTTGTGCAGAGAGTGAAAGCAGTTATTCATTATGAGTTTCTTAATAATAAGCAATTAGATGCTGCAGACTTGCAATATTTAAATGAAGCTCTTGAACGAAAAATTCCTTAACAGATTTGCTATACTACTCCTTCGTCACAATACCTGCTCACACACGTAGCCGCACTTGACCCAAATAATAAAAAAGTGCTTTAAGTTTGGAATTTCTTTCTCCTCCTCCGTATTCAAATGAGTTTACACAATCCGATTCTAATTAATTCAATTCATTACAACACTTGAATGGCAAAGTTTACTCTGATGTGGAAATGAAAAAGGATACCAAAATCAACAAAACCGAATAAATTCTTTCTTTAAAGGAAGAATCCACAGCTTAGTTAAAAAGATGACCCACATTTAACATAAATTATGGACACTGATTTGATGAATGAATGAATCTTTTTTGTTCATTAAAGGTGATTTCTCGTTACTTCTCCTTATTAACAACACCATCGTAATCGAAGGTAATAATAATAAATATTTATATTTTGAAAAAAATACGAAAAATGGCGTATAGTACTTTCAGTATTTAAGGCGCCGAAAATTCTAATTGTTGTTATAGCGAAA
Organism: Ceratothoa steindachneri; assembly: GCA_963969495.1. Lineage (NCBI taxonomy): Eukaryota > Metazoa > Arthropoda > Malacostraca > Isopoda > Cymothoidae > Ceratothoa > Ceratothoa steindachneri. Next base: position 207,018,587 of record OZ018324.1, on the reverse strand, counting down.
AAAATATTGACAGCCATCTTGGTATCGATAGTTTGTTACATGTTCCAAAGTGAGGGAACACGTAGCCACCCTGTAGAAAAAGAGAGAAATGTTGAAGAGGGGTCAGCCATTCTCAAGTGGATATTCCACGACCACAAAGATCCTGGATGCAATCCTGTAGTGGCACTATCCCACTCGGATATATTACCCCCGAGGTCATGTTGCAATAGAACTTCCATTTCCTTGATTTTACAACTTTACATTCCTTGTCCAAACTAATTAACTCCTAAAGAGCCTAATATTAAGAAGTAATCAGTAAGTTTATATAGATAAGTTCCTATAATCGCGACAAAGGCAACTCTTTTAACACCCGAATCAGCTCGTAAAGAGAAGCAACCCTGAGAGTAGGCCTCCATTTGGTACTATGAGGGCGAAGGCTTAAATTAAGACCAATAAAATGTATTTAAATCAATCAATATAACTAATATTTTTGCAACATTGTTTCATTCGATAAAGGAAAATACAACTTAATAAAGGACAAACGATTATATAACACAAAAGGACATAGGAAAAAGTTAAAATAAATAAAACTTAGTTGCTTAGATTCGTATTGTTTAGGGTCTAAGATCAAATGGGTTTAACTATAAATATAATTGTTTTGTATTGGGTTTTACCGTAAATGGGGTATTTTTTTCCTTATTCCAAGTAAAATTTAATAGGATGAATTTATAGGAGAAATAATTATTTCGTGTGCATCATTCTGAAGGAAGCGGATCTACAGGTAAAACTAATTTGTCTGTTAGTTGGACGGTGTTCTGATTTAAATGGGAATAAAGTGGTGAGAATTAATAGAAAGCGAATAATTAATCAGGTGAAATTATCCACACTCAAATACAATGAAGATAGGGTAAGCTTATTAAATGAGTGAACAATGTGGAAAAGGAAAATAATTGCAAAAATTTACTTGCCCGTTAGAACTAAAGATAATGCACGAGGAAGAGAAAGATAATGTATGGAGTAGCGAAAGATAATGCGGAGAGAATCAAAAGATAATGCGTAGAGAAGCGAAAGATAATGCGGAGAGAAGCGAAAGATAATGCGGAGAGAAGCCAAAGATAATGAGAAGAGAAGAGAAAGATAATGCGGAGAGAAGCCAAAGATAATGCGGAGAGAAGCAGAAGATAATGAGAAGAGAAGAGAAAGATAATGCGGAGAGAAGCTAAAGATAATGCGGAGAGAAGCCAAAGATAATGCAGAGAGAAGCCAAAGATAATGCGGAGAGAAGCCAAAGATAATGCGGAGAGAAGCCAAAGATAATGCGGAGAGAAGCCAATGATAATGCGGAGAGAAGCAAAAGATAATGCGGAGATAATCCAAACATAATGCAGAGAGAAGCCAAAGATAATGCGGAGAGAAGCGAAAGATAATGCGGAGAGAAGTGAAATATAATGCGTAGAAAAGCAAAAGATCAGGCGGAGAGAAGCGAAAGATAATGCGGAGAGAGGAGAAAGATAATGCGGAGAGAAGCGAAAGATAATGCGGAGAGAAGCCAAAGACAATGCGGAGAGAAGCGAAAGATAATGCAGAGAGAAGCAAAAGATAATGTGGAGAGAAGCGAAAGATAATGCGGAAAGAAGCGAAAGATAATGTGAAGAGAAGCCAAAGATAATGCGGAGAGAAGCCAAAGATAATGCGGAGAGAAACGAAAGATAATGCGGAGAGAAGCCAAAGATAATGCGGAGAGAAGCCAAAGATAATGCGGAGAGAAGCGAACGATAATGCGGAATTAAGCGAAAGATAATGCGGAGAGAAGCCAAAGATAATGCGGAGAAAAGCAAAAGATAATGCGGAGAGAAGCGAAATATAATGCGCTGAGAAAGTTGTGTATTAATTAAGTTACGGCACTTGAGTTACTCGACTTATGTGTAGTCCTTTTGAGTGCGTCTACAAAGACATTCCCTTTTCGTCTCCAGCAGAAATGAACCTAATTGAAGTTAGGTTCTTTTTGCGAGCCGTCCACCAAAGAGTGACTTGACCACAAATACACGAGGCACAATCGAGTGCGAAGAAATGCCTAGCTCGCAATGGGAATAAGTTAGTCGAATTATTAAATTGTACTAAAGCTATAGGATATATTGGCAGCTGAAAGTATACTACTGAGGTAAGGGTAACCGGTAATATGCAAAAATTAATTTACTGATTAAAGGAGCTCGAGTTACAGTAAATGTATATTGTCCGCCATCCCTTCACATGAACAGTAATGCGTCGCAACCCCATGAGTTCAATTATGATTCTGACCCACTAAGCTTCAACTCGAGTTTGTCCCAATTAGGAAAGCATCCTCTAGAGATACTTTTGTTTGACAACGATAAATAAAGCGTCTGTTACTAGAGAACCGTTTAACTAAAGAATTTGGTAGTGAGGTAACCACATAAACTTCAAATAGGGGGATCAATTACAATTTAGATTACCCTAAAGGTAAATTTAGTCTCTTTCACTTAAGAGTGCGCGACTTGTCGGAAATGTCGATACTCACTTCGTCGTTTTGTGTATTTAATGTCTTTCCATGGCTAAGCTCATTTAAGACACCAAACGGCAGCCTCTGAAAGGTTAACCCAAGTATCAACACTATTTCTCAACTAATGGTGCAGCCAGTAACAGCTGCTGGCAACTACCATTATGTCCACACCTGGCATCCTGAGGCAATCAGTGACTAATTAATTATCGCACCTGCGAAAGAGGCTCCCTTGTTATTCCCTCATTTCTCGCTCCACTTCCATTTCAACACTCTACATCAACGTCCAAGAAAGCTTTCCATCTAGGTAAGGCAGCTAAGAAGAATTAAAACTGTAGACATTATCAATAAAGACAAATTGGGATCGTAATGACCTATCCCATCTCTCACTTCGCACACCAAATGTGGCTAACGTCGCTGAAATGAAAGAAGTGGACTACTGATTCTTATGTTTAGAGCGCTACCAAACTCATCTATAAGCAATTATACTCCAAATGGTATATAAATAAGCTGAAATAACATGAAAAATAGATAACAAATCTAAATCAATTTTTTTCTAATTAAATCAGAAAACCTAAAGAAAACAAAGATATTTCTGACAAAGGGAATGTAAATTGGAAGAAGAGAATTAAGATAAAAGATGAGAATAGTGAAGATTGCAGTCACAAGCCTTGTTAATCCTTGGCCATGGAGCGCTCTTGCAAAACTTCAAGAAGGACAAATACTGTAAATAACAGACAGAAGTAAAGATGGGGGAAGGGACTTGGACGATTTTTGTTAGCTATTTAAAAAAAATATAATAAATATGCCAAACCCAACGTAAGTATCCGATAGAGGAAGATGTTGGAAAGAGGTTCGTACATGATGTATTGAATTTAGCGCATTTCAAAATTTTAGTGAAGATCCATAGCCAGAGGAGGCACGCAGCCTTCCTGAACATTCTTTCAGTAGACTACAAAAACAGGTCCCTTTGCAAAATAAAATCTTGGCACTCATCAAAGATCTAAGGTCAAGCAACAGATCCAGGAAAGTTCGCTCCTTGAACACCATACTGTGGCATAGTTGCTTTTAGGCATTTTTGCTTGCCCATTTAGAAATCTTGTGAAGAAAATATAACATAAGTAAGCGCCGAGACAAAGACAGACTCAACACCACACACCACCTCTGCAACGCTTCAACGACTCGTCACTCGCAATGATAACACTGTGTAACATGATTTTTGTCTCTGGGTAGCAAGTGTTATTTACTACATATTTCCTTGTGTCTAGAATACGTGAAAAACACTTATTTATTTCAAACTTTGCTTTTGTATGCAGGATTATGATATTTACATGAAATATACTTATTCCGTGTGTAAGGAAGTGGCGAATTTGAACTTTCACTTGCTTAAAGTAGAAACAAAAAGCCTTGATACAGAAATAGTATCTATTTCTTCTAGAATTACATGAGTGAGACAATTAAAATATTAAAAATGAGTAGTTTTCCGTGATTTACGCTTATACTGTAAATTACTTTCACGAATCAAGGCCCAAATATAGTCTGGCATTAGATTTTCATTATATGATCCTTGATAGTGGTGTTCAAAGTCTAGTAGATCCTGGTGAAAGCGATCACCATGGTTATCTGAGTACGCTCCCATGTTCTTATATTTATCAAGATGAGCGTCAAGAATATGGACTTTCATGGACATCCTGCTTTGTGATGACCCAAGAACCCCAGAACCACTGATATAAAGCAGTCCACGCTGCCTTTTCAGTCTTAGTGAGCTTCTCGAGAAACTCCTTGAACTCCATGATCTTTTTTATTTGTGGACTGACAAAGATCCCAGCTTCCACTTTTGCCGCAGATAGCTTAGGAAAGATATCTTTGAGATACTTGAAAACAGCAGACTCCTTATGTAGAGCTCTGGTGAATAGTTTCATACAGACCAATTTTAAGTACAGGGGAGGAAACAGTACTATTCGGAGGGCTAACAAAGGATCCCATTTGACGTTGTTTCTCCCCACACTAAACTCGGTCTATTGTGCCACTCGCGCTGATAGTAGTGTGCCACTGTTTCCCTGCTCTCCCAAAGGCAAACATAACAAGGAAACTTGGTAAAGCCGCCTTGGAGACCCATTAGGAAGACCTTTATTTTCAAGTATCCGATAACCTCCTAACCGTACTCTTCATACTTCAATGCATAAAGAAAGAGCTTAACACTGCTGTATTCCTCTTTGAGCTGTATTGAGTGAGCAAGGGGAAGAGGTTGATCCATATTCCAGTTATGAAGCAGCACTGCTTTTAGGCTCCTGGACAAGCTGTCAATGAAGAGGCGCCACTCGTTAGGTTGCATGTCCAATTGCCTCAAACTGACGAGTCATATTGTAATAAAAGCAAAACTCATCTTGACCTGTAAAAAAGCTAGAAAAACACTAGGAACGCTTTCTCTCGCATGATATTTCATCCTCTTCTGAACTGCTTTTCCTCTCTAAAAACTGATGCTCTCTTTTTGGCGGATTGGGTATGGGAAGCTTAGAACTTTGTAGCACTGACGAAATAGATGACAGAAGTTCTAGATACATGATAACAGGCTTAGTGGTCAGTTGGTTCCCTACAACACTCTTCTGCTCCCAAAGCTTCTACAGCACCGGGATTATTGCGTTCGACCTTTTTTAAGCCCACTTGTGTCATGCTGGAACCGTCTAGTGTATACTTATGGCTCCAAGTCCCAAGAGGAGGTCGGTTTCTACGACGTATCCTCTGCCTGAAGTCAGTCTGGCTCTGCCAAGCGCTGCGCCTGTCTTCAAAGCCGAGCTGGTTGCAATACACTGCTCAGTACGGGAGATTACGCAACGTGCCCGGTTCGGAGAGCAGACTTTGATTAATAGTGATTCACAAAGCACCCTGACTGCTCTCTGGGCATTAGAATCTCCGCATCCATTGGTTCGCGATATCCAGGAGGCCACGATATTGGCGAGCCAGGCGGATGTCGAGATTATCTTCTGCTGTGTTCCTGGACATGTTTCAGGGAATGCGGGGACTGCGCTACCAGACCAGCGTTTCGCTCTTCCTCACACTAATTACATGGTAGGAATAGATGCAGCTCTCCGGGCGGCTTGGCAAAGAAGATGGGAGACAGTCGAGGGGAAGTTAAAGTTGCGTGTCATTGCGCCGCGACTGTTCCCATGGACCTACTCCACTAGTGCCACTACGGCTTCAGGTTGCTTTCTGTCGTCTCCGAATTTGGCACACTCGCGGGACGGTGTGACATTTGATGGAGCCCTTGCCAGTGCCTTACTGTGGAGACTGCGTTGTCCCAGAAACTATTCGGCAAATTCTTATTGAATATCGTAGTCTGAGTGATCTTCGCGCACGTTCTTAATATAACCTAGTAGTAGGGTTTGTCGTGTACGGTAACTTATGCCCAAGCAGGCAGTCGCCAGATGGGCTCACCCCACCAAATAAAAAAAATCCTGGGACTGCGAAATACATAGCTCTATTTTCTCCTCTGTACCATCCTATGAAAAACTAAATGAAAACATAAAAATAAATATACAAATACTTTTCACTTATTGTTATAAGAACTCTTTTTAAAAAATCCAGTATCGAAACAAACGAAACACACACTATATATATATATATATATATATATATATATATATAAAGGGCCTTTCAATAAGGTCGCTCGATTTTTAAATGTAAAAAAACAAGTTGTCTGTGATATATGCAATCAATTTATTTTGAATTTCAAAGTACATTTTATGGCATTAATTGTGGAATATGACGTCGTTTAAATGTCTGCCGCGGCTTCACTTGGTGGAACGTATACGGGAGGCCCAATTTTCGATGACTCTCTCGCATAAATCTGGCTGAATTTTCTGGATCGGTCCATTATGTTGACTTTCAGGTCATCAGCTGTTTGTGGATAATTCGCATAGACCTGCGATTTAAGGTAGCCCTAAAGAAAGTAGTCTAATGGCGTTAAATTGCATGATCTCGTTGGCCAGTTGACGTCCCCGCCACACGAGATGACCCTGCCCTGAACTCGCTGGTGCAAAATATCTATCTTGGCATGCGCAGTATGGCACGTAGCACCGTCATGTTGGAACCACATGTCATCAGTATCCATATCAGGCATATAATCCAGTTGAGGTGACAAGAAGTTGCTTATCATCGGTCTGTATGTCTCGCCGTTGACGGTTATGGCAATTCCATCTTCGTTCTTCAAAAAATATGTACCGATAATTTTGTTATGCGAAAATCTGCACCAAGCAGTGACTTTGTTTGGGTGAAATTGGTGCTGGTGTATCTCATTTAGATTGTTTTGGTCCTAAATCCGACAATTTTGCTTGTTTACAAATCCATTCATCCAAAAAGGGGCCTCGTCCTGAAGATGATTTTTTGGGAAACGTTTGTCGAACGGAGCACTGATATTCATAATAATATTTGATGATTTGCACACCCTGTTCAACGGTATAACCTTCCATTTTGACCTGACAAGTACTACTGAACAGTTCACAGTGAGGTTGCTAGATGTCGCTTTTACAACATGGCCACTATCGCCTGACAAAGCTCGAGCGTCCTTGTTGAAAGACCCTTTATATATATATATATATATATATATATATATATATATATATATATATATATATATATATATATATATATTATATATATATATATATATATAAATATATATATATATATATATATATATATATATATATATATATATATATATATATATAAATATGTATATATATATATATATATATATATATATATATATATATATATATATATATATATATATATATATATATATTACGTTTCAGAGTTCTTTTGCATAGTTCACAGGTAAAATGTGATGCCCAAAGTTATTCTTAATCTTTGACTGCCATACCGAAATATGCCTTGTAGGCCAATCAACATTTTAGCAGATCTCTCCACAAAGTACCTTTTCGCTATTGTCTTAATAAATTTGCAGAAGGCATAGCAAAATGCGTCTGTCGGATGCTTCAAAACTCTTTATGCCATGTGTAACGAATGCTTCTATCAATGACTATAGACGATGTGTGCGTGGTGACGGTTTGAGTCAAACTGATGTGTTAATTATAAATACTTTTATTCATACAGTCATCTACGTACCATAATGTTCTATAAATTCTTCAAATATATAAAAAAATCTCGAATGTTCTACAAAGCTCTACAGTTAATTTTCCACCAACGTAGTGCTGAATCTATGTCGAATGTAAGAGAACTGCCAACCCACCGTTTCGCCCTTCCTCATACAGATTACTCGGCAGGAATGCAGGCGGCTTGGCAAAGAAGATGGGAGACGGTCGAAGGGAACTGAAAGTTACGCTCCATTCCACCACAACTGTTTCCATAGACCTAACCCAAATGCCGGGATGGCTTCAGGTTGCTTTCTGTCGTCTCCGAATTAGGCACACTCGCGGGACGCACTGCCATTTGATGGAGGGCTCTCCTGCGCTTATTGTATCTACTGCGTTGTCCCCCAGACTGTTTGGTACATTCTTCTCAAATGTCCCAGTTTGGGTGATCTTCGCGTATGTTACCAGATCTGATACCACGACGAGCAGGGTCGCTACCGCTTGTTCCTCGCTACTTGGGACGGATTCGTGTTCATAGACTTGCGGACTATGATTCTTTGGAGGAAGTTGGTCTTCTCCACTTTATTTGACTCTCTTTGTTGCAGGTTACATGCTCCTGCGCTGGGGTAGGCAGGCCTACCCTCTACGCCACAGCATGCTTCCTTCTGTTTACTTTTTGTTTATCTTGTTTTTTGTTTTAATTGTTGCGTTATTTTAGCTTGTTTCTTAGCTTTTGTTCTGGTCCTTTATCTTTGTTATTTAAATGTTCTTACTTGTTTTTTAATCTAGCCCTCGGTATCATTGACTGGTATCAACCTCTTCTACAATCCAAATACCTTTTTGTTTGTAAAAGTCGGACTCAAACTTGTCCAAACGAACAACCTATCACTTAAAGGAAGAGGAAGTCATCCGCGTCTCAACATAAAACACGACTCGAACGAGTCCAAAAAGATTTCAGGATTGTTGAAATCATCCACAATTCCTTCACCTATTTAAAGCCTTTCTTAGCAACATTGGCGTTATTGTTTCGTCCTTTCCAACGCAATCAACAAAGTTGTGGGTTTTTTTGGTGGGGAGAGTGAAAATGTTTTTCAGGTTCTCTTAAGTCGAAGATTGTATAGAAGTTGCCAAAACGCTTCTTCTTCGGCCAATTATTTTGACCGATCTGTCTAAGAGGGAAAGTGGCCGTAGCGCATTTGAATTGACCTAGAGAATTTGCTTAGATTTGATCATCCGCACTTTTGCATTACCTCCAAATAAGAAATGTTATTTACCACCATGCGTATGGCTTAGCTGAGTGTGAACACGGCTTTCGCTATTAGAGAGGTTAAACTGTAGTATCACAGTGCTAGTCGAAATAGGATTGAAAATGAAGCCTCACAGATGGGTGTCATAAAATTCCTACGCAGGCGAAATATATAAAATTTCGGCATTGACAAAAATGATATATATTATATTTTAAAATAATGATATAAATTTCTGAGCATGTAAACAATTATATGTACTCTTATTTTAAAGTGCTTCAGGCAGAACTAACCTTCACACTCATACGCGCTCACACATTTACACAGTCACACGCATATACACTTATATCTCGCAATCACCACGATTCGAGGAAACGCCACAGTTGTACGAACAAATGGCAAAACAGGTCCATTCATTGACACCAAGCTAAGGGCATGAAAGATACAGGCTTTATTAACTGTTATGGGTCTGCAAAACGCAAGATTGTAGGCTCGGATTTGAAGATAAACATTTTCTCTAATTCCGTCCACAGGCAAATAAACATCCTGTAGAGTAAGCTTCGCCCAAACAGTTTCATTGGTTAACAACAGGCCACGCCCAGGAGTTTTACATACAGTATATACAGCTCTGTGTAGAGCTAGGACAGTCAGGACAGAAGAGTCCAGTGAGTTAAGGAAGAGTAAAAAGATATTCAGTCGGTCAGGCAGTCAGGAATTCATAAGGATAGTCAAAATACTTGCTTATACATTAGTAGGCTTGCCGCAAATACCCAACAGAAGTTCAACCAAATTCTTTCTGCCTAAGCCTACAGAATCATTCACCCAATAAAGGGTTTCTTGAATCCAACTTGCGAGATTATATTTTCTAGGAATAATCCACCCGGTCCTCTTGCCCAGCCTACTTCTCTAAGACCAAGCAATAGTATAATCTCTCCCTATCATTAGGGGCAACTCAAGGTCAGCGCCTGTTATCCGAATACCCCAATAGAGCTATGTCGAAGTTAAGCAACGTTGGAAAACGTTAGTACTTGGATGGGAAAGGGCCGTGTCAACCTCCACAATTAAACTCGTAATAAACAATATATAGGACAAATGCCAACCAATAACGAGTGACCACGTCGAGCTGCTATAACTGGTGACCTATAAATACACATCAGGTGTGGTTAGCCGCGGGAAGGAGTCCCGGTGGCTGCCATAGGCTGGTTCGGATCTCACGTTAATCAGTAGCTCCCCACTGTGAAAGAAAGCCATTATAATTGAGTGCAGATAGATGGTAAAACACCAATATTAAAAAAATTCTTTTCATATCAAGCTAATCACAGTGTCAGAAAAATCAACGCCCTTTATCTGTTATACATGCTAAGCATGTAATTTTTCAAGCCTCTATTAACATTAATAACAATGAGGGGGATCAAAATAACACAACGCGTTGCCATCTCTTTGCCTTATTGGTTCGGGGAACTAACCTGCTTCTTTTACTTCTCTCACTCAGAGACGTCGAACCACCAATTGCTCATCAACGCCCCCAGAAGACCGTCCTCCTTCAGTTGCAAGATACCTACGTTGAGAAGCTTTGCAATCATAAAAAATAGACAAATCAAAGAGAGAATTTTAAGATGCGTCCCTAAAAATTTGACTTAATTTGAATTCCTTTGTTATTCGAAGACGGGTCGCGTTTATCAACAAACCTGGCATAATAACAGGAGTTTTTGTTAGGAATGGGAGCCGATGCTTAACGTAGGGTATCGAATAATCCTTGAGGTGAGCCAAAAACAAAAGGAAAAGAATAAAAAGAAACGAGAGGAAGAACGAAAAACCGAGGAAGGAATATTCCGCTAAGGTGTCGAATATCTTAATTCTGGAACAGGATTGGAGCTCTAAGAAATCTCCTAAAACAAAGAAGATCCGTATTTTGGAACTCCTTTGTTCATTACTCTGTAATTTGAATAAACAAAGCCTGTTCTACTAAGTGCAAAACTAACTGGAGCGACAGACTCATAAAGGAGAAAAGGTGAATAGAAAAACAATAGGAATAATAAAACATGCTAAAAATATCAAAAGTCCTCAATTACAAACCCCGTTCTACTAAAAAAGTAAAGTTAATAGGTCGTAGTCCTTTCGTAACGAGTTATTAAAAAGAACACAAAGAAACGGCGAAGATTTTTGCACCACTCTGCCAGTAGCTTTAGCTCGAGGTTTTTTTATTTCGTTTAGAAAGTTTGAGCAAAATATAATTTTACCATTGGTTTAGAATTTGGCCGCCTCTTAATAAAGTTTCTCATTATTTAATATTTCAAAATAAAATAATAAGGCTTTATTCTTCTTTTTATTGTTCTACTGATTATTGTTATTTACCCGAGGCGTCTTTGTTTGTTCTCACGTGAGTTATCCATCGCTGGATGTCGCCAGGAAAGCTACGCCTGAACAGTAACTAACAAAGAAAATCAGCGGAGAAAATTTCGAGAAAGAAAGAACTCGTACCACAAAACGTAGAAGCCTGTCCCTAAGAAGGAGGGGAGTAATAATGAAGCAAAAAGAGCGGGTAACATGGATTTTTAGGGAGAGGTTTATCTACTATTCCTTAATATTTGGTTGGTTACTGCCAGGCGTTGAGGAGAGGGGAAGGGTATTCAAAACAAGAAAATGCTATTGAAAAAAATATGAGCTCGGTAAAAAACTATTGATCACGCTTGAAATCTTAGAGCGGAATGATGCATTAAATACTGCCTATTGTTGATTCCTATGCTGAATTATCGAACAATGTACCTTTCACGCACTTTAACCATAGCTTCATCTTATTTTTCTTAGTAAATTTTTCCAAACTTGGAGCAAGTATGTCTGTGTTGCTTTTATTTTTGTGTTAAATAAAATGACATCGCTGATACTCAGAATTACGACTGTGAACGCCATTTGCGATGAAAAATAACATTTACGGATGCAAAGAATGACGAGACAGAAAGAAATTGAAACAATTTAAACGGTTCTTTAATAGTTAAATTAAAAGATTCGGAAACTCGTATCACAAAAATAAACTTGCTAATATCTGAATCAAAGAGATTTTAATTTTGGATGAGCGAGATAACACTTGGATGAGAAGGAACTTGAGGTGTATAATTGTACCCAGAGGGTTAATACGTGTGTAAATTTCTCTGAATCAACTCCACTATAATTACTGATCATTTTTTACTCACTTTTATCATGTTGCTTTGTATGTCCATCCGCAATTAATTGCCATGTTCTCCTACACTCTCATGGTGCGGAAGATATCAAAATATATTTGCTTCCCTCTTTCGATTAAGTCATTTAGTAAAGAAATTCTGATGCGTCTTCACTTTATACTGTTACCTTCTTTCATTCAAAATTGAATAGATTTTCTGAAAAGGAGGGTACCTTTCCGATCTCTGGGAAGTAAAGAACATAAATATAAGATGGCTCATTTAAAGAGAAAAGTTCTTTCTTGAACTGACCGGGCAGACCAACTTGGCAATTCATTTGCAATTTCCAATGAATAAACTAATTAATGGAACCGAGTCATCGGTCCAAACCCCTACAATTTTTATCGTCATATGTCCGAAAAGTTTGAAGCGGTATTATTAAGGAAAAGAAACTTCAGCAGTATTTCGGCTAATAAAAGTTCGATCCCATCACTCCGAGGTGTAAAGTTGCAGCTAATAAAAGTTCGATCCCATCACTACATGGTGTAGGGTTGCAGCAAAGGGGAAAAATGCGGAACCGATCATGAATTCGGGACGTTTTGATTGGCGGAAGAAAGAGGCCGGGCGTACCAGAGCGCGGCGCTGAAATGCCGATCCTGGCGAAATGCCATTTTGATGGGGAAGGAAGTTACCGACACGACCAGAAATCACTCTTACTATCAAATATTTGCCATGTGAGGGAAGAGAAGTTGTCTCGAGGCTCAGTGGACCATAACTCGAAACATTGGGAATAATATACAAAAAAATAACAAAAGAAAGGTAACGAAACAATGGCTTTTTTCACTCAATAAGAATGAGGAAAGTAACATGAGGTGACGATGATGTGCTTGTGTGTGTAAGGAGGGGGGGGGGGGAAAATATGAAAAAAATTCGCGAAAATTATTTAAGCTGACAGAGACATCAATAACAAACCCGTCATCTCCCAAAACTGTGAGGGAGGAAGAGTATTATAAACCCCCAGAACAAAATCACTCAAACTTGCGAACTGGAATCCCCTTTATGTGCTCCTCCAACAAGAAGGAAAATAATGAAGATGGATAAAAGGGAATAATAGGTTCACTTCTTATTCCCTCTAAGTCATAATTTTATTAAATTTATAATGGCGAGTTCGGCAAAAAAATTAAATATCAACAATCCGATCTCCAGTTATGATATGAAGATGATAACCTTTGACCTACAAAAGATTCACAAATATGGAAGTATAAAGTCGAGTGTTATGTTTATTTTCTTTGAACGTTCAATACTAATCGGTAGGCATTTGTTAATTCATTTAATAAATACTTTGACCACGGCTCGTAGAAGAGGCACTATTATTAAAAACAATGAACGCTTCTTATTATAATCTCTACTTCACAATGATTTTTATTTCAACTTTTCACAGAGAAGCTTTCTTTGGCCTGTACCATTTTTTTGGAGGGAAAGTTTCCTTTCATAGGATAGAGAATGACAACGCAAGGCTTCCTATTTGTTCTACTAACGCGCACTTATCAGCATGTGGCGTAGAAAAAGGGCTATTGGTGGCAAAAGGGAGGGAAGCAAATAAACGGACACCTGCATATATCTATGTCATATCTTGAGACAACAGTGATAAGGAAGGATAGGATAAACATTTCCATAATGAGGAGGCAGGTTGGCCGCCGTTTCGTTCATCTCGATCAATTTCGAGGCAATAAGATTTTGAGGTTCTCTTTGGATTTATATTCCACTTTACAACTTTATTATCCCCAAAAAGATAAAGAGGAGCGAAACGTCATCCAATAAACCTCAGAGTCTTTGAATTGGTTCACTTATCTGTTTTCCCAAGCAACCATCTTTTTTACTGAATTGATATTCAGTAAAATTGAAATTAATGAAAACAGGGGTGAAATAAGTTTTCTTTCAGAAACATAACCAACGAATTTCATTTTAAAAACCGCATGAGAGACCTACTATTAGCTTTGATGGTGCTAAGAAGCCTCTAAAGGTTTCCACTAATATGTACAGCAGTTAATACGGGTCTCAGGAAATATTAAAACGCCATTCAGCAGTCGACGTTCTCGCAGTACAGAAGTTTTCATGGTGAAGAATAAATAACTCCATTGACCAGAAAAAGGTGATCCTGAAGCTCTATACCAAGGGGCTGAGCTACTGAGAGATATCCGAGCAGCTGCAAAGACCTTTTAGTACCATTGGCTGTGTCATTCTGGTGTGGAATTATGTGGCAACCATCGACAACCTTCAACGTTCAGCTGCCTCTGGGAAGATTTTCCCCAAATCTTCTTTTGTAATACTCAGGAAGGTTAGAACTGCCCTTATGGTGACCTGTAAATAAAATCAAGATGACCTTCTGGAGACAGGAACGTCGGTCACAAAGCGCACCATAAGTAATGTACTGAAGCAACATGATTTTAAGTCTCACAGGCTAGGGAAGACAGATCTGATGGCAAAGAGGCACAGAGATGCAGGGTTAAAGTTCGTATGTGAGTATTTGGAAAAACCTGCTCAGTTATGGGATAATGTTCTGTGGTCAGATGAGAAGAAGATAGAATTGATGGCCGTAACGATGGCTGTAACAATGGCAATCTTTCTGGATGAATAACGGCAGTACCAACGACCTTAATAACACTATCCGTACCGTAAACTTTGAGAGATGTAGCAACATGGTGTGGGGGTGTTTTTCATCTAAAGGTACCGGTAATATCCAAATCAAAGAAAGGAACATGAATTTGGCATTCTACAGACATATTTTAAAAAAACATCTGTTTATTTCTGTAGAGAAGCTTGGATTTGGAGAGGATGGATCTTTCGACAAGATAATGCTCCAAAGAATACTTCGAAAACTAATCGCTAATGGTCCCGTAAAAACAAAGTAAACCTTCTAGAGTGGGTTTCTCGGTCACCATATTTTAACCCAATAGAGAACTTGTGGCGAACATGGAAGAGCAGGATTCATTCGAGGTGTCCCAATTATATCAAAGAATTGGAGGTAATTTACAAAGAAGAATAGGCCAAAGTCCCAAATGAATACTGCAGTTCACTAGTGAAGAACTAGAGGAAACGATTGATGGCGATGAAAGCCAACAAAGGTGACGTAACTAAGAATTAATCCCTAAATATCGATTTGTACGAAAGCTTTTTCTACCCCGGTTTTCATTAATTCCAATTTTACCTTATATCAATTCTATTTTATCCCTTTTTGTGCACAAAACTTTAAACTTTGCATTATTATACATCTATTTTGTAAACTTCATGTATTTTGATGGATTGGAAATCTATTAGAAATGAATTTTGAAGGTGTACGAATACTTATTTCTTCACAGTGTAAGATATCCTAGCCGTTAATCTATTGTAACCCAGGCGGGCTACCACCACTTTATATTTGGTGCAGTGAAAGAATAGGGCAATGATAATTTCTTTACCCCTTACTCTTTAAATAAGCACAATTTTATTGTTTCTCCGTAAGTAATAGGACTGGTGATATGAACGTTTTTATTACTTTATTATACATTCATTAATAATAAATATTGGAACGTAAAAATCTAAATTAACTTTTGTTAATTCATTTTATTAACACTTTGACCACGACTCGTAGAAGAGGCAGTATTAATGAACAGCGAAGGCTTTTAACTTTTCTACTTAGTTATACGTGAGATTGTGCGGCGATAGTTTGTGCGACGGTTTCTATAGGTAATAACTATCGAATTTGGCAAACAGTACATGAAACTGTATAGAAAAGGTTAGCAGACCTTATGTATCTTTTATTTAGTATAAGCTTGTGATTCTTCAACCTATTTTTATTCATATACTTATTTGTTTTATTATAGATGATGTTTGCCTAGGCTGCTTCTCGTCGTAACTGCCTAAACAACCCTTTTCTTATATTTATGGCACTTTCACCATTCCCAGTCACAGGATAAACATCAGCGCATTTATCAATCAAGCCTAAATTGCAAATTTTAAAGTAAAAAATGGTGATCGAGAGAAGTCATAAGTCCCATCACAAAGTGTACCAGCAGTGTGTAAAGAGTTTCGGGAAGTGGGCAATGGTAACACGTGATAACTGTAAATTTGGTATAGCTATGATTTGGTGAGAGCGAATAAACATTGAAAAGACTGATAGATTTATTTATTGAAATTTTAAGGATTTAAGAGGAAAATCAAATGCAATATTGAGTATCATAGTCTACCATCAAAGATAAGTCCAGTTGCTTATTTAGCCGAAATCGTATTGCCAGTTTTAGTTCAAATACCCACTCATGAAGTTCTGGATCATGATGATTAATTCATTGACGGCAATGATGATGATTTTAGAATTAAAAGATGAGTTTAAGATGATTTAAATGATTTAGCATGTAATTATGGACTATCAAAAATGTCTTCATAACTTCTAGCATCAAGACTAAATGGGAAAAAAGAAGCGAAGGTATCCAAATTCAATTCATATAAATTTTATGTTTGCACTACTCTCGAAGTGATTTGTGTATTTTCATAACATACATCATTTACTGGAGGAAATGGAAATTTCGATCTATAACTAAACCGAATGATGTGTGACCTCCTCCACAATGTCATTTATATGAGGCAGTCCCAGTTGGGTATTTGATTAGTCTTCATGAAGAACATGGAAACATAAAGAGAGTCATTGAATTGTGTCAATATCACAAACTTAATTGGATCTTCTGAGTTGACATCTCTGCATGCTGGATAACAGAGCTCGAGAGAAAAATTGGAGGTGAGGAATGGGCCCCCAAGATCTAAATCTAACCTGGTGATTCCAACTTTCTAAATGAGCCACTTGTTACCAGAAATAAAATTATATTCGCACCTCTGAACATCAAACGGCGTCCCAAACAGCAATTCTTTAAATTATTTCCAAATGAAGGAGACTGTTTCAATTGCCTTATTTTAGTATTTGTTTGTTTGAAAATTGAAAAAAACAAGCCTGTTGTGTTTGATGGTCCACCTATTTGGCAGTTAAACAAATATGAAGATTTCATTGGGACATTGAATGATAACCAAGCATTAGAGTTCTGACAAAGACCTTGCCTAGAACTTTGCTTGAAATACCCGAGAAGAGAATTACACCGTAATTATCCAGAACCTAGTTCAGGGCTACAAACGCTCGATTGCAAAGATGGCCATCAAGTTGTTAGTTACTCCAATAACTTTCGTGAAGGCAGCGATGAGCAAAGTGAATGATTCGACCAAGCTTTGATCGTCATGGAGGAAGGGTATCTGAAAACATGAGATATTAATATGTTGGCTGATTAATGTTGTAGTATAAAGCGAAATTGTTTACTTATTTAATAATTCAGGGAAAGCTCTAAGCATAAATTTACATCTTTACTTGCACGTAATTTGACTTACAGTAACAAAATCCTTTGTACAAACATAAGTAAAGCAATGTTTTATGATTTTTCAGTATGTAAATTATTAAAATATTTTACAAAAAGCCCCAATTTGTTAAATACTATATTTTTATGTTTTTTTATAAGGCGAGGATATTCCGTAGCTTCAAAATTATGTGCGTACATAAAATCTGGGCTGATTTGTAAATTAGAGTTTAAAACTTAGTCAAAAACAAGTGTCTGATCTAACCAGAAAATTGTGTTTCCCTCCTTCTATGGTTATTGGCCTGCAACAGAAATTGCCCTCGTTCAAATACTTGTTTCACTCAGCACAAATAATTGCACTGCAAAAGAACTTTTATTCGTTGTGGGAATAACGAATGATCTATTTAGAGATCTGTGCGCCCTTTCTGTTTCAAATATATCAATTTATGATTTATGGTAATTCATGCAAACTACCTTCCGGTTTCTCAAACTAAATATTTTTGTTTTAACCAATGTTTATTTTTCTAAATGGCCTAAAAAACTAGCCATTGTGTTTAACAACTTTTAAAAAACTAGGTAAGATTGAAATAAATTTTAGGAACATCATATAATTGAAAAAAAGAATAGGCCTTTAGACAAATAAAATATTTGAAAGAAATTTAACTAATAAGCCAGAAATGAATCAAACTGATAAACATAATTTGGCATGTAATTTTAGCTGTAAATATTTAGTATTAGAATTTTGAACTTAATTAGTGTCATTATCTTGTTCCTCGCAACTTTCTAAGGAAAATTTTCAGAAAACTTAAGCATTTTCGGTTGAATCCGAAAGGAGAGACAATTTTGATAGAAAAAGCCCAGAAACTGAAAATGCTCTTTCACTTTCGTCACTTGTAGGCTTGATTGTAAGAAGTGCAGCTTACAATCTATCCAATTTTTCTAGGCATTTTGGTGTCCTTTCAAAAGTTTTGTATTCTTTATTAGCATTTATTTTTTATTACTTATATTTGAGCTGCTGTAAAATACAAGCTTACTTACTTCAGTTTAGAATTATTCAAGCAAAGAATCATCGATTAATTTATCTTTATTTTTATTTACCTCAGTACCATATGCAGTAGTTTTTCATTGGTTTCTGAATATAAAAGTTGGTAAATTGCTTCAGCACATTTTTTCAAAGAAGCTCGTTAAGTTGCTCGTAATTCAGGCGATTCTAGGGACAAATTTATTTGGATAATATATATACTGAAGCTGACCTTAACTTTTATTTTACCTTCAATTTATGTATCATCGATGAAAGCTGGTCTTAAGTCTACACATATTTGATTTACTAATTCAAAAGGAAATTAAAGAAGACTTCTTTTAAAAGCGAGACATCTCTGGATGATAGTTCTTTGATCATGATTTCCAGTTGTTTAAAAGCTTGAACAATTTCTACAATTTGTTGCCATTCGATATTTGGTACCGAGAATCTACATATATTATTACTCTCAAAGCTTTCAGGATGCAATCTTTTAATTTAAAAATCTCTCTAACATATATAAAATGCTATTCCAGCATGCTTCAACATCGATTATCAGATTCAAACGCTGATCTTGAAACTAGTAAGACAAAATCTTGTTTATTATTGAGTGTCGATTTACGAAATATTAGACATATTTTGCGAACCTTGCTTATGATTAATTCAGTCTTCATGAATTTCTGAATGATAGTCCGGAGATTGTAAATATACCAGGTTTTCTTCTTTGTATTCCTCGCTGTCATCATATTCGTCATTCTAAGTGGAAAATTTATTTTTTGTTTGCTGGATATTGTAAGAGTGAATGTTATTATATAAAGCATCACAAACGCTTAGATTTATTCTATGTGCTAAGCACTGGTGGTACATTGCGGGAATATCTATGCCGAATTTTAACATAACTGAAGCTCCGTCTGTGGTACATACTATGATATTACGATTTAGATCCAGATTCAACTCTTCCCATTAAATTTTTTACCATATTTATGTCAGTTTTACAATCAAGCGATCCTTTGATAGGAGTGAGGCCTAAATTCCAATGCATTTTTAATCATGAACTTTGTAATTAACATACCTTCTATTTTTCTTTTAAGTATATTCATCCAAGGTAACTGAATAACACTCACCTTCTTTGATTTCTTTCTTGAAACATTCAGCCATTTCTGTCTTCTTCAAATAAAAGTTCATCATTGAACTTTTACCACCATTATTGGAAGTTGGAGGTTGCTTGTCGTACAGGAATTTTGCAAAACCTTTTAAATAAATATACTTTTAGCAACAGCTCGAGAGTTTAGACCATCTTTATAAGTAAGTTTACGGATTTCATCATCCTTTGAATATCTTTTGATAAAACTTGAAAGATTTTTCTGTTTTTTAAAGCCCGCAAATAACTATCACCGCCTGCTTTCATTTTTCCGGGATTTGTTTTATAATGTTTGATAAGTCCTGAAGTCGTTCCAACCAAACATATTAACTTTGCTTTACAAGTTTAGCATTTGGATTTATTTTTACAAACCTTTTTAAAGTAATCCCATGCAATAGATTTTGATATATTTGAAACGGGGTTTATCGCAAAGAATTGAATAAAAAGTTAGAAAATCTTTAGAGCAAAATCTGATGTATGCAGTATGCTAGCAACCGTTTTGAACAGAGACGAATTTGGAAAGTTAGCAA
The DNA here is from genome assembly GCA_963969495.1 of Ceratothoa steindachneri. NCBI lineage: Eukaryota > Metazoa > Arthropoda > Malacostraca > Isopoda > Cymothoidae > Ceratothoa > Ceratothoa steindachneri. Next base: position 206,998,537 of record OZ018324.1, on the reverse strand, counting down.
CTTGGAAGAGCAAGTTGTTACTTTTATTTTCAAGGCTAAAATATTTGGATTTCATTAATTGGTGGTAAAAAATTTAATTTTCCTAATTAGATTCTTTTATAACCAAACCAGGTTATAATTAAAAAAATAAAAATATAAGATCACAAAAATATCCTAATCTAAATTTAAACAATTATAACTAACCTGGCATCTGGCAATAAGAAAATTACTATTTAGTTTTCGCACTCAATAAACATGTTTAAAACATGAGTTTTAGGCTTTTGCCTTTGGGTGGCATTAAAGTATTCTAGATTCATATCTTTGATTAAAATTATTTTATTTTTTAGGAACCGACAATTATTTTTCGGTTCTTGGTTCGGTTTCTAAGATTATGGAACCGGGTGAAACCGCTAGTGTAAATAGGGCACCAGTTCAAATTTTATGAACTTTAGGTCAAAATTACCCCTAGCTCCCCTTCAAACAAGCCTGTAAGCCACATAATGCACAAAATCTATGCTTGCAACGTGCCTAAGCTCAATCCTCGTGTGTTAATATCACAAAGAGAGTCTCAAACTTTAGGCTTTGTAACGTTAAAATTGTTTCCTTATTTGATGTAGGAAATTTTGTTTGATGGAAGGAAATTTCTTTTAATTTCGCACCTAAAGGAATATAATCTCCTTTGGTGAGATGCGGTCTTCAAACATTCCTTTACATCAGAAGTGGAAAGATAATTCACCAAATTAAGGGGACGTAGCCCATAGGAGGTTTTTAAGGGGAATTGCGTATATTTGTGAAGGTAGAAGTAGTGAAGATGTGTGGCAGACATATCGGGGCAGATCTTCCACTCGGTACACGCCGGGCGACAGGCTTCCCTCCGACGCCATTGTGTACCTTTTTTTATTTGGTTTCGGTAGAATAATTTGTTTTTTGCCTTGTTTTCGTATTAAAGGGTTCTTATTTTTTAATATAGCCTATGAATTAAGCTGATTTTTTTTCAGCGACCATGACCTCGGTGGCGGTCGCCAGCAGAATGTTCTGGAAAGAAAGAAACAATCTGCCCGTTGGCATTGGGAAGAAGAACTGTGGGTGATGGAGCTGAGAGGGCAAGCTGCTGGTGTTAGGGCTCGGAGAGAAAACTGCGTGTGTTTGTCCCGGCAGGGCAGTCAATCCTCCAGATGTCATCCACGGCAGGATTGCCAATGCATTCATCATACCAGTTTCCGTGTTCGGTGTTGACCCATACAAAACTGGAAGGTCTCAACAAGATTTGAGAAATGATAGAATGACCAAACTGCTGTGATGGTATCTTGAAGAAATAAGGAGTTTATGATGTGACCAAGTCTGACCCTAGCAAAGGCAGACCAACACAACCTCTTTATGCCTGGGGTATTGATTCTCGTGATTTGAGCTCTTTTGTGAGTTTATACTGAGGGTTTCTAATTGCCAAACAGCAGGTCATTAGGAGTGAACATCTCTCTCAAAAAGTGATGAGGTCGATGAATGTTCAGGGGAAACGGGGCAGATATACATTACCAAACAGAGACAGTTCGTTTAGGTGTTGCCACTATTATTATGAATTGCTATGGACGGTGACTTTGTAATCATCCATGAAAATAATTTGATTTAAGAATACACAAATACTCCCTTGAGGGGTGAATTCTTTGGTGTAGCAACAGCGTAGCCTTTGGAATGCAGGTTCTGTCCGACCTTGACTGTGTCGCACGGCAAGCGCTCATTCACGTACTCATTTTTGACGCTCTCCAGCAGAAAGGCAAACCTGCCCTTTAAAGTTCGAGCCCTTTTGATGAATTTCTTGTACGTATGTGCAAACACGTGCTTCCTCGCCCACATAAACTCCCATATCCGCGCGTAGATGTCGACTTTGGAGTGCTGTTGGGGTGAATACACATGTGAGCACATCAGCTTTGAAGGCAACTATCGAAAATAAGAAGAAATTCTCCTAATCAGAATAGATTTGCGACGAAAGAGAGGATTAGCTCTCAATTGTAAAAAATCCAAATTTAAAGCTGAAAGATACGCTGTGTAAAACGAAATATGGATCAAATCGAAGAGCTACCACACTCCAACAATTACACGTCCTGAAAATAAACTACCTGGAACGAACAATGATAGAAAGAACTCTAACACTTTTGTTGGCGCCAAATCTGGCTGAAATTTATTTTTAATATTTAGAAAACCATATTTGCTTGAAAAAAGTTTGATCACTGTGATTGTATCAAGCACATTTTTGCGAATCCATATATATACAGTTTAATTTAATTTTAATTTCTCTTCCTTAATTGAGAAGGCGTGACAGTGAAGAAGTATTTTTGTCCCTTAAAACGGTAGAGTAACGTCACATTGTCTAGATCATTTTGACCGAGTTTAATTCGTCACCTTTCTTCACATTTGCCTCTTTTCTGGATTGGGCAGCTTTGCTTTAAGAATTGGGGTGGATTTGAACTATATTTCGAAGATATCTTGAATGAGGTTTGCATTGACCCTAATCGTGCATTGAATTTCGTAGGGAAACACTGTGTGATTTGTAACTCTTTATCTGTCCCGAGTGTGGTGCTCGGTGGAACAAAAAGCGGGTTTACTCTCTCTCAATTTAGAGGTATATATTGGGTTATTTATCCTAATCTACTTTATTATTTGGGTGCGCACAAGGAAGGATGGAATAGTTTCAAAAACAGCTAAATGGAAAATTGAAGGCGAGGTTATTTTACGAGTAGCTTACGTAGGTTATTTTTTCTTCAACTATTTTTTGTGGTTTATTTAAATCTGTTCCTTTTTAGGGGTCGTTCCTAAGGCGAAATGGGGCAAATTAGAAGTTTACTCCGAATTCGACCAAATCGATAAAAATCTATTTTTCTGCATTCCGTCCTCGCCTGCCGCAAGAAAGAGATCAGATTCGAATAAAACAAGAAAAATGCTACATGAATAAGTAATAAAATGCATAAAAAAGTGATTACGGTAAACTAAATAATGACCAAACAAAAGTGAAAACAGCCGACAGTTGTTGTGGGATTTCTCGTTCTACAAACTACGCAGAACAATTTTAATCCCATTTTTGAGGGACTTAGATTTATTTGCCAGTTTTAATTCGTTGTTTCATGCTGATTTCAAAGATATAATCCATTTTTACCTACATGCTATAGTTATTCTGTAATTTCTATTTTCTCGTTTCCTGAAAACTGCCCTCCGGATGGACAGAGAGGGTGCTTTTAGAAAGCAAATACTTCAGAGTACTTAGTAGTAAGATAGTAATAAGTGTTATTGTGCAAAATATTGACATTATTGTTTCTTTTTTCAGGTCTCATGTTAGAGTGATGGCTTTGTCAGGAGGAAATCCCGCTAATAATCCAGACACCTTTTGCTACATATGTGGCTATTACATGCTAGTTCGTTAAAGGCGCAATATATAAAACTTTGTGATCTGCACATATAAAGCAAAATTTGATGTTCCTCAGGTGATCAAGATAAGAAGTGGGCCCCACATGCTGTTTGCCAGAGTTGTGTGAAACACCTGCGTGAATGGACCAAAGGAAAGAGAAATGGTCTTCCTTTCGGAATCCCTATGGTGTGGCGAGAGCCAAATGATCATGTATCAGACTGTTATTTCTGTTCCGTGAATGCTAAAGGAATTGGCAAGAAAAATTGGCACAAGATCGACTACCCCAACATTCCTTCGGCGATCCGGCCAGTATCTCATTCTGAGTCTTTACCAGTTCCGATTTTCAGTGGATGTGCTTCCTCCAAAGATGAAAAGGATGTACCTGATATGGACGTCCACGTAATGGATTCAGAGTCTGCAGATTCATCATCAGATGCTAAACAGTCATTAGCTCATCAAGGTTTCAATCAAGGGGATTTGAATGACTTGCTACGTGATTTGGCGCTCTCCAAGAAAGCTGCAGAACTTTTAGCCTCCAGGTTGAGAGAAAGACATATGCATGACAGTTTGGTACGGGTATCATATTACTGAACAAGGGAGAGTACACTTGTTAAGTATTTCTCTGAGAACCAATATTTGTATACTTTGGTGCAGTTCCTGTCGCTAACTCTGTCCATCTGCGAGAAACTCACGATGACATAAGAATGGTCATGGATTTACTTAAGTACCATGATCACAATTATATCATATGTGTAGACCTTAAAATGGTGAAATTCCTTCTTGACCAGCAGAAGGGATATACAAAGTTTTAATGCTTCATCTGTATGTCGGACAGTAATGCCCGTGACAAACTTTGGTCCCCAAAAGATTGGCCAGTTCGGGAAAACTTTGGAAACAGGAATGCCAAACATTGTCAATGAGCCAATCGTACGTAGAGAGAAGATCGTTTTCCATCCACTTCATCTCAAATTTGGGTTGATGATGTAGTATGCCAAGGCGTCGAACACTGACAATGATTGTTTTCAGTAAATAGTATCAGCGTTTCCTGCTTTGTCATACGAAAAAATAAAAGCAGGAGTATTTGATGGTCCCCAAATGCGAAGACTTCTGAGTGATTCTAGATTCGTGAACACTATGAAAGAAAAAGAGAAGGTAGCCTGGCTCTCATTTTCTGCCGTTGTTCGTAACTTCTTGTGAAACCAAAAGCGCATAACTACGATGATCTGGTTACTAATATGCTTTTAGCATATCGTGATCTGGGATGCAACATGAGTGTAAAGCTACATTTCCTAAATAGTCACCTCGACCGATTCCAAGAGAATCTGGGAGCCGTGAGCGATGAACAAGGGGAACGCTTCCATCAGGATTTGATGACGATAGAAGAGCGCTACACATGATGGTGGACTACTGCTGGGTGATTAGAAGAGATCAGCCAGAGAAGACTTACAAGAGAAAGAGTTAAAAACGCAAATTTTTGCACGATTGAAATCAAGAAGAGTTCCTCCAGGCTGAAATACGGTCATTAATAAATTAGCATCTATTTGATTACAGTATTTGTAATCCTAATTTGTAATTCAAGTTTCTTCTCAAATTCAATAAAATGTTTGTGCCAAAAACTGCTTTACGATAAATAACGTAAAAGGATGATTTAAAATCACTTAATGGCTTGATGATAGGCGTGATAAAGTAAAAATTATTGTATAATATTAGTTATTGATATTAGGAAAAATCTGTAGCATTTAGAGAGAATCTGATTCCAGATTTGAATTCGGTACGCTCGAATTAGGTAGGAAAATGTAACAAATACATTGTTCCCCAGTTTTATTCATAGATGATCATTTACGCTTTACTCTCTCTCTCTCTCTCTCATTTTCATTTAGTAGAGCAGAAAGTAGAATATTAATATTTAATTGAAGGGGGCGAGTTGAAATATGATTCGGAGAGGGGGTCAAAGCATCATACCTTTCCTTACTCCCTCAAACTACCTACTTCTCTAAACCCCATTCATTCCGGTAGTTATGTTTATGTAGAAATTAAGCAATAGCATGAACTAAAAAACAATTAACGATCAATATTCGTGAATTAGTGATTTACATTGAAATTAATTAAAAAATGACCTTTGGGTAGATATCGATGGTCTGGTGGAAAATTGTGGCAAGGGTAAAGAAAAAGCTGTTGCAGATGGAGAACTCGTTACTGATGCTCGTCTTTGTGAGAGATTCTGTAATCTAGAAAAAAAGATTAATTAATAATTACATAGACAATGACACGATCGGCTAATCTCTATGTAATTTTTTCCTTTTCTTAAACCAATTTCTGACTCCCCCTTAACCTTTGTTATTTACTAACAAAACTTGCAGCTTCAACAGGTTTCAGCACTCAGCATTATTTCAAGAGATGTGTGTTTTATTTTATTGTATCTTTCACCCTAAATCTGATGTTGGTAAAACATTTTTATCGTTCTAATCCTAATCAAGCCTGAATATGAGGATTATACAAAATTTCACCCAATTTGGAGCCCAGGAATCGACCGAATAATCTGATATATCCATTCTGTAATTCCAATCGACCAAATTCTAATTAATAGACACTGATCCTCCTAATTTCATCTGAATCCTAATTGTCCTGATCATTTTCATCCAACGCATCTTCATAAATATACTGTCGGAGAATTGCTCATAGTCCGGTCCAATAATTATTCTAGTCCTTGATCTGGACACACCGCTATTGTTTAAGTCGATGGTATTGATACCCTATTACTCAATCTACGATTATTTATATATAAATATATATAGGCTTTAATTCCTACTGAACGTGGGATGGCTGGTTAAAGGCAGGTTGTGCCATGGCCAGGATTCTCACAATAAAAGTCCCAATTTTTACTGGGGGGAGGTTTGTGATTGTGAAATTCTAAGAGTGCATAATACAGGTTGAGTAAATTAGCCGAAAGGATTCTTAATTAAAGTTTTGCCATAAGGGCGTCAAAAAGGAGGAGCCACCAAATAAATACACGTACAAAAATAAACTTTACTTTGCAACAAAATAATAATTAGTAGCAATAGTTAAACGGGCATTTAGGTAAATGAGGATTAAATATTAAACACGGATTAGTCTGGGTTGATAGCAATTAAAAATAATAATATCAGGGAATGACTCACTTGAATCTCCTTAACAAAGGGAGGATAACAATGACGTTAAGCGCCTAGATTTATAATGACTCAATGGGAGTATCAATCACTGTTAATTAAATAGGTCATTTAAGTATAGAGGGACACTGGGTTTACAGATTACCATAAATTGTGATGGATTGGAGAGATGACTACTCAGGTCCAGACGGGGTGGTTCGGGTGGCGTTAACACCAGTTCTCGGGGAGAGGGGGAATAAGACGACGGGTTCGGGGCTGCTGACGGCAGTTCCGGTTAGCTCACTCTTAACTGGATGTGACACTATCAAATAGTAACTTCCAGTAACTATTTGGATGTTCCTTTTTCTTTCTCAAGTTACGTTGAGCAACAGAGCGTATTATTCTATTCACAGACATTGTGGGGCGAGATTTGCCTTAGGAATTCTTTGAGATAGCGACCAGGTTGACTCAGCGGGCGCGCGTTGGCAGTCGATACGTTACAGGAACGACTCTCGTTCAACGTGAGGATTACGCGAGTAGGTCCGGAACACATCTGCTGAGGGATGCACGGCGTTGCCATTTATACTGGGGACTGTGTGAAATCGAGAGAGAGGTTCCATATACGACAATTTGCTTATCGTGGTGCCCTCTGGACAATCTCCTTGGTGACATAAAGAAGGCAAATAGAATTTAGGCTTCTCTGTGAGATAGGCCTTCTCCCGTCAGACTTTCTGTCGCTTATTGGGGGGGGGAGGGGCGGATAACGAGTTAGGTCAGGGGCAAGGCCGAGGAGAGCGGTAGAGTGTCGGGGGAGGGGGGGGGAGGAGACGAAGGTCAACTTAGACGACAAATCTCTTTCGTTCCCACGATCGCCTGGCGGCATGTGAGTGTGTACGTTCCATACCCTCACATATACATTTGGTTAGGTCATTAAAGATGAACCATTCTAATAAATTTCTATTATCATGTTGTTCGAATACGTATAACTTTAATAGAAATTTAAGCAACATTGGGTATGAATGTCTCCGAATGGGAGTCCCAGGTTGGATCATTTATGGCTAGTTCCAAATACTGTAGCGAGCCGTACTTAAAATCCCACGTTAAACTTTAGTGCGTTCAAATTGTATAGCCACACTGAGTATTTTAAATTACATAGAAATAAAACAAATGTATTAGCAATTTTATAGGTGGTGCTGAAAATAGTTTTCCTTCCTTTTCAATGCATTAATTGCACTCATAGTGAACTAATCCGTTCATAGACCTCTGTCGGGCTGCGCAATTCAAAAAAGGTTGAGATCTAACCTCAACTTACGACAGTGCTACAGTGAAGTGAACTTGGGTAAGATAAGTTGAATGAATGAAAAATATAAGTACCTTTGAACGCATGTGTCGGTAGGTAGAGATTTTAACTGTTATAATCAGGCAAAGTGAAATATCAGTATCAACGATGATTCGCATTGTAAGCATATGTTTTGACTCGTGTCCTATCCATATTCATTTTTCAGCGAATAACAGATTCAGTATTATTGGTATCTTTAATCGATATTGAGCGTTAACGATATATTACAACGTTACAAGAAATCACACCTGAAAAAGGTATGCATTAGGCCTTTTAACAATAATGTGAAGCCTCGGCATCAAATAAAAGAAATAGAACTAAATTGAAAAGAAATTACCAAAATGAAGGTTACGATAAATGAGCCATTTCTCTCTGGTGGACGAGAAATAAGCGGTTTCCTTCGTTTGGACGGTACTGATTGCAGCCCATAAATCTCGCTCCAAGTGCGAATCTGGAAGGAGGAAAGTTGGACTTGGATGGTAGAAGATCGCTGTTAATCAATTGGTTGCAAGGACATGAGAATAATCCAAGTGGAAATAGAGTCTTCGGAAAAAATAAAAACGGTATATTTGATAGAACCAATAAATATTGAGTCCCTTTTACGAGAAAAGCTAAAGGACAGCATTAGCAAAAATAGCGTAATATGATTAAAAGAAAAGAAAAACTAAATTTTCTTGTCCCTCCTGAACCAAATAATATGACAGGAAAACCGGATATAATATTAAATATAAAAATATAGTGTCAATAGCGGTTACCAGAATTCTTGGCACCAAGTTTTAGAAGCATTATATCAGTTTTATTTATAAATTTTACTGTTTTTATTTTTATATAGTTCATTCATGTTTCACTTTAATCCCAAAGAACAACCAACGAAGCGTTAGTCCAATTTTTTCGGTAAATAATTTCGTAAAATAAAGAAGTGAAGTTAGCAGACTTGAAAATGCTTGAAAGGAACTTAGCAAGAACAACCCCCAAAATTGTATTTTACAACTATAATATAAATATAAAATGCACTACAGTGCATTATATTTGTCTCGTTTTTTATTGTAATCTACTTTTTTTTCTAGACATGGCCATAGTTTGTATGTTCCAAAAGCTTGGACGTTTATTTTTAGGGTGGCTTAACATTCCGAGTTCCACCACGGTACCTCTCGTCGGCCCGGAATGATGAGCCGCCTGGTGCAAAGCGATTGCGACGGATTCTACAATTTCGTTGATTCGTCTTGCATCGGATGTTTGGATGGACTCTAGATTTGTCAATTTGTTGAACTTGGGCCAGTCTGCCTTTCCCAATCGCCATCTGGCGATTCCCGATGTGGGCCATCCCTCGCCCGAGGAGAAAATGATAGGGAAGTGGTCGTTTCCGATAGAGTGTTCGTTTGTACATCATATCCTGCTTTCTCCATGGTTAAAGATGTCGAGATGTAGGTTGTGGATAATGGAAGATAGTTCTGTTCGTCTTGCATTGTGGATAGTGGCTCCCAATTCGGCGGGTCGGCTGTTGAGATCCCCTACAAAAATCAATGGGGTAGGAAGTTGTGCAATTGGTTGTCGAAGTAGTCCGGAGCGTGGAAGGTAGATATTCGCCGCCGTATACCGTTTCCAGGAGTTCAAGATTGTTGAGGTTGATTCTAATGTAGTCAGGTTAAGAGGGAGCGTAGGGACATCCTAGTGGATATATATGGTAGTTCCACCCGATGTGTTACCGTTATCCTGAGTTGGGATTGTAACATAGGTGTAAACTGGTAATGTTCGTGGGGGGTGAGCCTACAACATTGTTTGTTAGAGGCAGATGCATATAGCATCCCCATCAGTCACCAATGTAATATATTTCTTACTCACTTATTTGTGTAGGCGAAAGGACCGGTTTAGCAGTACATCGATTCATGGAGTCTTTGGTGCATCATGTAAAGTTACTTTTTCTCTCCGGGATCTATTGAGCTCGAAGTGTGTGGGAGCGAGGATGGGTGGATGATGGAGTGGTGTTGTTTTCTCTGAGGGATGGTTCTCTAGGATGGGAGCCTCAACAGTCTTCCAGAGAACGTGTGTTAGAAGGGAAATGGTAGGCCTGGGTGAGTCCTTACAATATTCCTGCTCTTGGGTCGGTATGGTTCCGGAAAAGAGGCCTGTGGAGCAAGGGTTTCGTGTTGGGGCGACTGCTTGTCTCAAATCGAGGAGTCCTTCGAAACGAAGGACTCCAAAATTGTACGGCATACTTCAAGTGCGGCCGAACGAGGGAATTGTACAGACAAAGTACTATCTCCTTGTTACGGTATCCAAACTGGCGTTTTATGTAGCCTAACATCCTTTGGGCATTCTTCTCTTCCTCGATGCACTGTTTCGAGAACTTGAGGTCGCTAGTGATAGGTAACACCTAAGTCCTTCTCAGTGTCACTCGATTCACGAGCAGTGCCCTTAAGGATATAATGAGATTAGGGGGTTTCTGTGGCCGATATGCATTACTTTGAATTTGTTCACGTTAAAAGGCAATTGCCACGTGTCCGACCACTCTCCAATCTTCCCAAGATCTTCCTGCAGGCGGGCAGTATTTCCATCCTTTGCAACGTTCATACCAAGCTTAGTATCGTCGGCAAATTTGGAAATCTTGGCAACCATGTCACCGTCCATGTCGTTGACGTAGATGATGAATAGTAGTGGTCCCAGGACAGAACCTCGAGGCACCCGGCTAGTAACGGGCACCCACTCAGAAGCCTGACCATTCACCACCACCCGTTGCCGTCTGCCACTTAGCCAGTTCTCGATCCAGCCGGCTTTTTTTTCCGTCTATGCTCAGCGCTCGCACTTTCCGGAGAAGGCGGCGGTGTGGTACCTTATCAAAGGCTTTCTGAAAGTCTAAGTAAACCATATCCACCGCCTCTTCCCGATCATGCTCACTGAACACAAAGTGAAAGAATTCCACAAGGTTCGTCAGGCATGAACTTTGCCTTTGGAAGCCGTGCTGGGAACTCCTTAGTAGCAGGTTTTACTCTAAATATGACGTTATTTTGTCCACCATTATGCTTTCCATGAGTTTACCGACTATCGAAGTCAGACTGATAGGTCGGTAGTTTGACGGATGGCTGAAGTCTCCTTTCTTGAAGATCGGAGTCACCTCCGCCTCACGCCAGTCTCCAGGAACGCATCCGGTCCGGATTGACATGTTAAAGAAAGCGCACAGATGTCGTGATACTTCATCGCACACTTCCTTCAACACCTTGGGTAGAAACCCGTCCGGTCCAGAGGACTTATTTGTCTTAAGGTCAGCGATCTTTTTCTTTATTTCTCCTTCGGTGAAGTCCATTGCCTCCACCTTTTTCCCGAGTAGGAATCCGTGGGCTGGGGGATGGGACCACACTCTTTAGTAAACACTGAGGAGAAGTAGACATTGAGAAGGTTAGCATTTTCTGCATCTGACTCAGTTAATGCACCCTCATCGTCCACTAAGGGCCCAGTCCTACGATGGATTGGTTTACGGCTATTTACATAGCCAAAGAACTCTTTGAGATTCTCCGTGCAGAGTCTCGCCACTCGGAGTTCCTCAGTACGCTTAGCCGCCCTTATGCTGGACTTCACTCTTCTGGCTAGCCTCCGGTAGTCGTCAAAAGCACCCGAGATCTTCGATCGCCGGTATGCCTTTCTCTTCTCCCTAAGCAGTTGGCCGATTTTTCGATTAAACCACTTTGGTTAAGCAGAAGACCGACGAAGGCATTTCAGAGGGATGCAACTTGATTGCAGACTCATAAATTTATTTTTGAAATTGTTCCACGAATCCTCACCCTCTTGCATACCACTAGCCTTACATCAGTCAGTCCAGCAAGAAGGCTTGCAAAGTCTGCTCTTCTCAAGTCAAGTTTCCTTGATTGACTGGCAACAGACCTTACCTTCGGGATCTTGACGGTAAATCTAACTAGCTGGTGATCACTGCCACCGAGCTCTTCACCTACAGAGACATCCTCAACGATATCATCCTCAGAGGTGAAGACCAAGTTGAGGATATTGTCTCCTCTCGTCAGTTCTCTGACCAATTGAGTGAGGAACTCGTTGTTGGCGAACTCCAGGAGTAGCGCGCTCTCGCCACAGGCTGCTCTGGTTTCCCAGTCAACTTGTCTGTTGAAGTCGCCCATAACGATGCACACTCTGCCTTGAACAAGCTCACCCAGCAGCTGGTACAGTTCCCTGTCCTTCTCAACGGGTTGTGAAGGGGGTCTGTAAAGCACCAGGGTCCTGTACCTGACAGGACCTATCTCTAGATCAACGCCTAGGAGCTCGTGATCGGATATAATGTTGGAGTTCGTAGATTTGATTGTATCCATGACACACAACATTACACAGCCACCCTCTCTGTCTGGACTATCTTTGTGGAAGAGTTGGTAGCCAGGAACCGAGAATTCGCCTTCAAAGTCTCGGTTTGAGGTTTTTATCCACGATTCTGTTATGGCTACCATTTCTGGTTCTTCCGTCGCTACGAGGCCACGGAGCTCAGGAAACTTGTTCCTGTTTGACCTCGCATTAAACAGAAGAACTTTCAGGGAGTCCCCGACTGTAGGACTTCCTACGCCGATGTAAGGCCGTTCTTATGGCAGCATGTCTATGAACCATTCCCTACAAGGAGGAGGACCAAGGATTGGCGGTCAAACTATTTCAACCACCACGCGATCTAAACATTTCGCCTCCCAACCCTCCAGCCTGCAACTCCCCCTGAGATGTGATTGAAAGAGAGATTAAATAGTCCCCGTGCACCACTAAACTGGAGCTTAGGTCATCTTTCATTACAGGTTTCACACAGTTAAACATGGGGTCTGTGTAGAAGACCTGGATATGTTCTGACACCGAGTGGAGGCCGTGGTTGATACTTACGACGATTTCTTTGAATAATATTAATAGTAAAATCCTTTAAGACTTTAACATGAAATTTTTTTAAATATATCGCTATAAATGAACTGTCGTTTTTTTTTTCTTTTATGGTGAAGTTAGACGACAACTTACCTATCGCAACCTGTATATCTTAATCGTTGTAAAACGTTGTGATTATTTTGTCAATAATTCAAGCAAATTATTTCCGCATAGGAGTCCTCGTCGAATGCCGTATTTTATTGTGATTTATTTGCCAATTTAATTACAGATGCCCTACAATTTTATCTCTAATAATGGACTCTAAGAGCTTCCGAACGAGCAAAGTAAAGGAAATTGGACGAAAATTCCTAGGATCAATTTTTAGGCTGTTTTAAAGAATGGTATCACATTTTTTCCTTTTAGCTTCGTAGGAAATATTTCTTCGCTAATTAAGCTCTTGCCAATTTTAGAATCAGTTCAAACATTTTTCTGCTAATTCTTAAAGTGAGATCGAATAGATTTTAGCGGAAATCGGCTGTTTGGGCACGGAAGCAACTGTTCGTATAGCTAGAGATGACAGGAGTAGAATTTATATTTTTTAATAATGAAGCATACGACGTCCCAAGTAGCACTGGGCAGGCGCAGGGCTCTGCATGGAACGTCTTATGCCTTCATTATTTTTAAAAAGGCACCACTTTCTCATAACTTCTCCAGAACTAGGAGCACGGTCGTTTCCATGCCCATTCGGAACACTTCTGCAGGCTTTACGCATCCAGAGCACTTTCCTGGTAGAGCTGACGGTACAAAGGTATGTCCTTTGAACACGTGACAGGTTCGTGTACGCAAACTTGCGCTAACTATTTGACCTTTTGGAGGAGATTGGCCTTCTTCATTTTATTTGATTATCTTGGTTGTGGGCCGCAGGCTCCTGTGCCGTGGCGAGGAGGGCTCCCGCCGACGTAGTTGCGTGTTTCCTTTGTTTGGATTTTTTGCTTATTTTTTTTTTTATATATTTTTTCTTTTGTTTTGTTCTTGTTGTTCGTTTATTAGTTTTTGCATGTTTTATTTGTTTTTTAATCTAGGCTCGTATTGGCTGTATCTTAATTACAGCAACTTATACCATTGCAGTCAGTCGCCAAATGGTCCTCATAAACAAAAAAAAAGGCCACCAGTGGATGAAATAACTAGAGAGTTTGAAGCCAGTGCGCTCTAAAACACCAGGGACTCCTTGAATGAGGGGCATCAACGTCATCCAGGCTACGTTTACCATACGTGCGACTTTGGTCGTTGTTGGGGTCTTCCACCGCTCGGGACCTCGGGTTAGACGTGCGTGTTTAAGTATGGTCGTTTACCGAAATACCAGTGGCCTTTCCGTCCCCGGAGCTCCGGCAGAAGGAGCGAACCTTTAATCATAAATTTCTTCTTCTTTGGTAATCTGAGGAGGAGCTTGAACAGGGACCAAGGCCAACTCAGGTTTGGTGTCTGTGACCTGGACAAGTTTTTCTTCCAAGGAAGACCCTTTTTTTGGGTGGGGTCACCACCGGGAATATCTTCACTTCAGCAATAGACCCTAACTGGCCATCTACCAAATGTGTCCTAAATGTATATTACTTTGTGAGTTGGGGCACTTAGAGCGCGCAACTCTTCTGAACCTTCTGTCTGTGTGAAGAAAAACAGAATGGAAATAGTTATTTTAACAGGACATAACAGTTAAAAGCACCAATACTTCCAGCACATTACACCTTATGAAAAGCCATTGAATTCAATCATCCCATTATCAAATTCAATTCGACAGTTGGACAAGCCAAGTTTCTAAACCAAAACCCCCCAAACTCTGTTGCCTTTAAATAAGATTTGATTAAATTATTAAAGAGAATATTTTAATTTATTCAAAATTAAAAATGATAAGCAACTGATGAATCCCTACGTTGTTTTGCAGAAATCTTTGTAAAGTCATGATTTTCGGGTGTGTGAAATTGTGTTAAATGTTCATAGTTCAACTAAGGATAAAAGAGAGATACATAGAAGGGTAGGAAATAGGGTGCCGCACACAGGTAGAAAAAACGTGGAGGTAATATTTATAGTAGATAAGGTTTCTATAGAACCGCACCATTTGTATGTAAGTAAATATTTTGGAAACCATTTAGTTCGATATAATTAAATATTGACTTTACACCTCACTAATTTTAAAAGAAACACGGTTAAAATGTTCGAAACAAGTTAGCGAAAGAGTGCTGAAATTAGGAGGGTAGCAAGGAGCAATTGTTTTCATAACATTCTATATAAAACTGTTCCTGAACTAAATAGTTGAAGTATCCCACCTAAAAAAATAGCTAGGAAGACCTAAAAAATGAAGTCATTTTCCGGATAAAAATGAACTCATGGGTTTTGACTTTTTAAAACTAAATATTTATAATCAAAGCAGAAAGAGCCTGCGACTAAACATATTTGTTCTTAGACATGATTCATTTGTCATTTAAGGTACATCTATTTGTGTCCTCTTGACTTTGCTTTAATTGCGCTAAGAGATGCACGTCGCAATGGTAGATTCAGCTCTTAAAATGATATTTCAGATTTATCTATCGATATCTGGGAGAAGAGAATAACATTTCTGGTCGAGTTGTTAGTTGTAAGACTTCTTAACACTTTATCTCTCTATATTATTTACTCTATGTATAAAAATAAATCAACATGCCCAATATTATTTTATATTTTTCCTTCCTTGTAGTTCCCTTATTCCAATAAATGAATAATTCATCTGATCGTCAACTACTATTCCTCGCTCCTAAGGTTCTACATCAAGTCCTTCTATCCCATTTCTAATATTTATACATGTTCCTCTCTCCTCTACTTCCAAAGGATCATCAGATGTAGGGGTCCGAGGCAGCCCCACCCCCTGGTCCTCCTCATCCTCCCTCGTGGTCCGATTCGGTCCAGAATGCCAAGCGAGTCCATGAATACAAGATGAGTGGTGACGATGGACTCAAGGGAGAGTTTGGACCACGTTTCGTGACGGGTGACTGAAATCGAGACTCCGAATTCCCTATGCACAGAAAGCCGGTTCGTCAACACGATTCAAATCTCTTTCGGAGAAACTTTCGGGAATATATTTTCTCTCTATTCTCCCTTCGTCCATCTTTTGGTGAAGTGTCTGAGAATGAAAGTGTGGAGGTGCAATCGGAAAAGATGTGAAGAGAAGGAGGCGGGCATCTTCATAAGGTGAATTCAAGTCACATTTGGAGATTGATTCTAAATTAGGATACGAAAATAGAGACCCAGTAAATGTTTACAGACTTGTAATTAAGAGCTGCGGCGCTTCATTAACCTCGGATATCTTCTCTTTTTTTTTCTTTTTCTTCTCGCACTTTTTGTGTTATCAGAATCTGGGAAAGATTTAAGAGAATTACGATCCGTCTCTATCTCTAATTTCTAAAATATTTGTATCCTCCTTTTTTCGTTGCTCAAGATAGCTTCTACACCTTTTCAATTACCGTAACTTCCCCAATTTAAAAATATCTACCAAGAATTACCGAGGTAAGTTTGAGACCCCTTCTCAGGATTCTTAAAAATACCTTTTTGTTATTCTCATAATTCTTCCGCAAAAACAACAGGAAATAGCACTAGATTCTAGTTCGAAAAATGATGAATATTTGAAGAGGAACTAAGATGTTAGGACCGGCCATTTGTAGCCATAGTCTCCTAACTAGGAGGTAACAGGAAGGAACTAGAAGGAAGCTAATTAAGGCCTCCTTCTGGTAATGAGAAGGAACGCCGTCCTCTTTATTGTTTATATAAGGAGGCAGAGAGACAAAGGAAGGATATAAGTCATAAAAAAGTAAAGAAGAAAACAAAGAGTAAAAGTTGAGCGAAATGATAAAATAAAACAAAGAAAATGGATGAAGTAAATTTTCCATTCTCTTCGAAAGCAGCGATAATAATTAAAATATCGGATTGATACGCAAATTTGGGGGGCTTGCGTTAGAAAGGCTGGCTTATGCGATATCCTCTAGTGAGAGCTTCTTCCGATGGCTTGAAAAACATATAGTTAGTTACCACATTTCCTTTTTAACCAGATAATTATAATTGCACAATCGCAAATAATTCTCGATATATATATATATATATATATATATATATATATATATATATATATATATATATATATATATATATATATATATATATATTCTTATTATAGCATGTTTTATTAAAAGCAACCACTAGTTTCTAATTAATATCTCTGGGGAACAATGTATTTGGTGAAGTGACAAAAGTACATTTTCCTACCTAAGCCGAGCATACTGAATTCAAATCTAAAATCAGATTCTCTCTAAATGCTACAGATTTTTCGTAATATCAATAACTATTATTATACAATAATTTTGATTTTATCACGCCTATCATCATGCCCTGAAGTGATTTTGCATCATCCTTTTGCGTTATTTATATTAAAGCAGGTTTTTTTGGCACATACATTTTATTGAATTTGAGAAGAAACTTGAATTACACATTACGATTACAAATACTGTAATCAAATAGATGCTAATTTATTAATGACCGTACATCAGGCTGGATGACCTCTTCTTGATTTTAATCGTGCAAGAATTATTTGCGTTTGTATCTCTTTTTCTTTTTTATTCTTCTCTGGCTGATCTCTTCTAATTGTCCAGCTTTAGTCCGCCCTCAGTGACCTTGTTAGCGCTTTTCCATCGTCATCAAATCCTTATGGAAGCGTTTCCCTTGTTCATCGCTCCTGGATTTCCAGATTCTCTGATAATCGGTTGAGGTAACTATTTAGGAAATGCAGATTCACACTCATGTTCCCACCAGATCACGATATGCCAAAATCATATTAGTAACCAGTTACTCGTAGTAATTCTTTTTCTTGTTTCCCAAGAAGTTACGAACAACGGCAGAAAATGAGAGCCAACTGCCTTCTCTTTTTCATTCATAGTGTTCACGAATCTAGAATTACTCAGAAGTCTTCGGATTTGAGGACGATTAAATACCCCTGCTTTTATTTTTTTCGTATGACAAAGCAGGACACGCCGATACTATGTCCTGAAAACATCATTGTCAGTGCTCAACTCCTTGACATAGTGCTTCATCAGCCCCAGTTTGAGATGAAGTCGAGGTAAACGATCTTCTCTCGACTTACGATTGTCTAATTAACAATGTTTGGCATTTCTGCATCTAAAGTTTCCCGATATGGCCAATATTTTTGGATTCAGTGTTTGTCACGGGCTCAACTGTCTCATATACAGATAGAGCATGGTTTCTTTGTATATCCCTTCTGCTGACCAAGGAGGAAGTTGAACATCTTAATGTCTACACATATGATCCAATTGTGTCACGTACTTAGGTAATCCATGACCATTCTTATGTCTTCGTGAGTTTCTCGCAGATGGATAGAGTGACTGAGAGAAACTGCACTAAAGTCATTGCCATTATGCAAAAGGACACACTTGAGGCTACGCTTGGAGCAATCAACAGGTCTATAGGTGCCAAGTCCCAGCTCGGTAAACAGACCAGGAACATCGTGGCAGTAAAAAAAATATTTGTCTTTAAAGAAATACTTAACAAATGTACTATCATTTGTTCGGTAATATGATATTCGTACCGACCTATCAAGCATATGTCTTTCACTCAACCTGTTAGCTAAAAGTTCTGTAGCTTTATTGGAGAGCGCCAAATCAAGTATCAAGTTATTCAAATCCTCTTGATTAAAACAGTGAGGAGACCATTTTTCTTGCCAATCCCTTTAGTATTCGCCAGACAGAAATACAGTACAATACATGATCCTTTGGCTCTCGCCACACCATGGGAATTCCAAAAGGAAGACCATTTCTCTTTCCTTTCATCCACTCACGATGTTCGACACAACTCTGGCAAACAGCATGTGGGGCCCACTTCTTATTTCGATCGCCAAAAGAAACAGCAAAATATGCCTTATAAGTGTGGCTTACAAAGTTTGATATATTGCACCTTTGACGAACTAGCATGTAACAGCCATATATGTAGCAGAATGTATCTGGATCATTAACGCATTTTCCTCTTGAGGAAGGAATCAGTCTAACATGATACCTGAAAAAAGAAACAATAATGTCAATATTTTGCACAATAACACTTATTAGTACCTTACTACTAAGTACTCTGAAGTATTTGCTTTCTACAAGCAACCTCTCTGTCCAACCGGAGAGCAGTTTTCATGAAACTAGAAAATAGTAATTACAGAATAACTATAGAATGTAAGTAAAAATGTATTATATATTTGAAATCAGCATGCAAAAAACGAATTAAAATTGGCAGATAAATCTAAGTCACCAGAAAATCTGATAAAAATTGTTCCGCTGTGTAATTATTTTTTCAATCTTCTCGATTTGTCTTTTATTCGCCTTTTCTTCATTATTTAACCTATAGATAGGCGTACCTAAGTTCATCAGAGACTGATGATTGTAATTTTGCCAAAGGTAGAAGTAAATTAATGTAATTTAGAACTCTCTTTAATTTAGCTGACGCGTTTCGATGCATCGAGTATCATCTTTAGAGTTACAATGGGGAATTATTATAAAGTATTCAGTTTATATATGTTAAAAAATGTATTAGCAAAATTACGAACGAAGTTATACACGTATAGGCAGGTTGGATCCAGTTGATAAAAGGTCGGAGATATATGTAGCCAGAGAGGCGGTGGGGATTAAGTTGCATGCCAGAGGGGATTAATGAGAGGGACAGCTCTGAGTACATCTGTGTATTTCCTATGTATGTTTTTAGGTGCATCGTTTTTCAGATGGTAAGACATTCTTCCCTAGGGAGTGGTTTCGGTCATGCCGATATACGAGTTGAGTAAGAGCTCACAGTTTGCTAGTTTACATATGTACTAGTATATCAGATGTGTTCTTTGTTTTGGTTGTAGCAAGGGTTTGGGGTTATTTTTCTTGAATAGTTTGAAGTACGTCTATTCTGATAGTAGATGATTAGTGCGATCTTTTGGGTTGTATTGCTTGGTCTATAATGTCCTTGATGGCTCTTTCATCTGATTGGTGTTCTGGGCTTGTAGTATTCTTGTAAAATGGTTTTATAATATCCTCATTATCCGTATTCTTATGGCTGTTTGTATTTCTTTATTGGAGAATCCGTTATTTAGGAGTACCTGGGTGGCTCTCTCGAATTCAATGTGTGTGTCCTTCCATGTCGCGCAGTGGGTCGAAGCACGATTGATGTACGACGATATCACGCTTGTTTGGTAGCGCTTAGGACATTCGCTGTCCTCTTTCCTGTAAAATCCCTGGTTAGTGGGTTTAACATAAACTTCAGTTGTTATTGTTCAATTGATATTGGTAGTGAGGATATCTAAGAATGGTAATTGCGTGTTCTGGAATTCTTTGATGGTGTAGTTGAGGAAAGAACATTCTTTAAAAGCTTTTTTCAGATTATATATTTCCTCTTGTACTTGTGCGTTGATATAGATGTCATCTATGTACCTGCGGTAAATATGGGGCTTGGTTACTCTTGAGAAGACCCTTCTTTCAACCACTCCCATATATAAGTTAGCAAAGAGAACTCCCAAGGAAAAATCCATGGCGACCTTATCGACTTGGTGGTAGATGTTTCCATTGGGTCAAATGAAGAAGGCTTTAGAGGTGCAAATTTGTAGGAATCTCTTCATGTCGGCATGACTGAAACCACTTTCTCAAGGAGAAAGTCATACCATCTGAACAACGGTGCACCTAAAAAACCTAAAAATAAAATACACGGAACATGCTTCAACCCAAAATGCTAGAAGAAAACACCAAAATTTTATACTATGCTCCCAACAGTTGTTGCTTGTAGATATATATATCCAAGAGAAGCAACCGAATTTAAACATACAGTCTAACTCCAATGAAATCCTGCCCAGCGCAAGAAAAGCGAAGAAAGGGACAGATGTACTTAGAACTGTCCCTAGAGACTAATCTCCTCTGGTAAGCAGCTTACCCCCACCCCCCTCTCTGACCACATACTTCTCTGACTTTTATCACCTATAAACAAATATAAAGTGAAAACTTTGTATTAATTACCCATTGTAACTCTGAAGATGGTACTTGATGTATCGAAACGCGTCAGTTAAATTAAAGAACCAACTACAAGCATCAGCATCGGCAGGTTAAAGAATGAAGAAAAGGCGAATATAAGACAAATAGAGAAGATTGAAAAGAGAATTATTAATTCGAAACTAGCGGTCACTTTTAATATAACATGGTATAATGAAAATATACTGCCCAAATTCACGCATATATATATATATATATATATATATATATATATTCGTGTATGTTACTGCTTCTACTCATAGCAAGCCGGATCTTCAGCAGGAAAAGGAAAGCAAGTACTGAAAATAATATGTTCTGGACCCATCTTCTAGGCTAGAATATTAAAGATTTAAATGAGAACAATTGCTTAACAATTTTGAGAACAATGATAATTAATGGCTTGATGCTAAAAATCTACTAGGATTTAAAACAAAAAGAAAATACATTATTGCCTAAAGCTATAAATTATCATTATGCAATTGTTCTTATATAAATCTTTAATATTTTAGCCTAGCAGATGGGTCCAGAACCCGAAACGTCGGCAATATATTATATTGAGTACTTGCTCTCCTTTTGCTGATATATATATATATATATATATATATATATATATATATATATAACGAGGTTGAGAGTACCAATTATATTTAAAGAATTTGCTTATCCCAAAATAATGGTGCAATTTAAAAAGGCAGTTTCTTCCATCGGCTTGTCCATCATAATCAAACTGATAAAGAGATGGAACCGCTGTTCTTGAGAAAGCTTGGAGTTCTCCTGCATGTTCTTCTCCACAGATTTTAGAACTGGACGAAATATTCAGTCAACAAGCTAAATCTATCTAGAGTGTGAGTCAATTTAGGGTTTTCTTTCCTTCAACTTCAATATTATTTTCTTGCAAGAAAAAAAAGTGTGGATTTCTAGGCGAGATCAAGGTCTGTGACCGAGAATCTATCTTTTTGGAAAATCACTCCAGGTCGCGGATCTACCTTAATTTAGATGAGGAGGGATTATGTTTCGAGAGTTAGCCTTCAATTAGTATCCTACTTAGCCTGCTCGAACTATTTATTTTTCACACATTTACACCTCCACTAGTCTAATCACAAATACCTACGCAAAGTTTTAACGGAGATGCCAAGTATAATATTGCTTTTTTAAAGATCAAATAAATAATAATATCAGCACTGATAACACTGGTCAACAACCAAAATACTTCCAAGATTAGAGTAGCAAATACCAACTATTTTTAGGTCGCTGATAATGAATATCATGGTTAAACTTGTTTCTCAGCTCTACTTTTAAAGATACACCTAAGTGTTACAACAGTTTCCAACACGCTTCCGGCAGTGTTTCTTATCACACTCACAGTCTCATTGTACTTCAACTTTGTTCCAACAATCATAGAAAGTAGTTATGCTGTGTAAGTTTATATTTTGGGGGGAAAGGTAGGTGATTCTCCTAGTCAAAGGCATTTTAAACTTATAATAAATATTCATTGAGCAAGAATGTGAGGCATTTTATATTAATTTTATTTTCCTACTAAATTATATATATACTTCTGTCAAGCTGTCATGCTCTGTATTATAATGAGAAATTTATGAATAAATTTTCTGTTTATCTTCGAAATTGTTTGTTGTTTTGTTCTTTCAGAGGCCTTGTACTTGTATGATTGAGGCAGACAACGTCTGCTGCATTTGTGGTGGGGTGACCTTTGCATCACAGAAGCGCCATATAACTACAATGGTTAGAAAAGCATATCATCTATATTTTGGATGCAAGATTGGTGACCAGGATAAGAACTGAGCTTCTCACATATGTTTCAACACTTATGCTACTAAGCTTCCTCAATGGTTTAAGAGAAAGAGGAAAGAAATGCCTTTTGATGTGTCAATGACGTGGCGGAAGCCAACAATTGTTATTTCTGCATTGTACACAAGCAAAAGAAGGCTTTTCAAAGAAGAAAAAGGAGTTCATTGAATATCCAAACATTCCATCAGCTATTTGCCCAGTCCCATATGGAGAAACTCTACCTGTTTCTGATGCACCAAGGTTGGTATCCTTCTATTCATATGAGTAAAGTGGTGAGGAGGAAGCAGAGAAGGATGACAGTGTGATCCAAATTTTGATGAAGCAGACTCATCTAGGCCACATGTCATAACAGAAAGGGAACTCCATGACCTTGTCAAAGATCTGCAACTATTTAGGAATAAGGCATAGCTGCCAGGCAGTGGAATCTCATAGCAGCTGATGTAAAAATTTAAACATTTCGTGACCGTCCACAGCAGTTTAACGATCTTTTCGTAATGGGAGGTGATTTAGTGGCCTGCAACAATATTAATGATCGGATGGAAGAAATTTGCCTCGAATACGAACCAAGACAATGGAAGCTGTTTATTGATTCATCAAAAACAAGTCTGTAGGTTGTCTTGCTGCACAACGGCAATACTGAGCCATCAGTTCTTCATATGAAAGAAGCGTATGAGAATATAAAGCATATGTTGCAATGCATAAGATATGATAAAGATCAATGGCAGCTCTGTGGTTCCTTAAAGTTTGTTGCTTTTGTGAGGAATTTGCAGGGCAGATACAGCAAGTACTGCTGCTCACTGCGTGAATGGGACGGCCGTGAAAGAGATTCCCACTATATCAGGAGAGACTGGCTACGTCGTTCATCATTGGAGCGTGAGATGAACAATTGCCAACACCTGCCTTTCACTGAACCCACAAAACTTTGCTAACACCACTACACATAAAACTCGATCTCATTGAAAAATGTA